>VZTI01004934.1:2027621-2122901 GCA_013397865.1 Struthidea cinerea | reverse complement strand
GGTAATATGTTATATATTATATTATATTATATTATATTATATTATATTATATTATATTATATGTAAATATAATCAATATAACACAATACAATATAATAATCATAGAAATACCATTACCTTAATTCATTCAAGGTTAAAAATAAATGTAGTTATGTTGAACTTTGCAGGGATCAATTCTAATCAATTATACTTGTACTCCTACTTCCAACTTGCCCTCTTTGGATAAACTGTGATGTAAAGTTTTGGAATTCGTGATGAATTCATATGGATTAATTTTTTCAAGAGTCTCTTCTCACAACAAGGTTTTTTACTTCTAGATCAAGGTAAATATAGACCTGGGTTTCCCATGCTTCCATCTAAAAACCCTTCTTTGGTCTTTGTTTCATTCTTCTGAAGGTGCCCAAGATTAGAATTTTGGCCTATTGGTAAACCTTTCTGTAATTCTCAGTAATTACAATTGTGAGTACTGCTTGTAGATGCTGAACCTAGGAATAGAATGCATGTGTGCTAAATAATGCATATCCTTTTTTAAAGTAGTAATTAGAATCTGCAGGATGCTTGAATAAACTTTATAATGTGCAAGACTATGAAGGTATATTTCAATGTGAAAAAAATAAATGCTTCTGAAAGTATCCTATTGTACACTTTACAGTCAAATTATACCTCTCAGCTTTGAAATATAGAACACTTAAAGTGAGACAGCATTCTGTTAAGTGTATAACTTTTACCATTTTAAACTTTGCTTTTTCCATCTGCCTCTGCTTCTACTGTGAAATTTGTCTCCTGTAAAGGAACAATAGTTGATTAATAAATTGTGCACAAGTTAGAAGGATTTTAATGAGAAGAAATCAAAGGAATGTATTCTCGTCCTTGGTTTTAAAAAAGAAATATTACTTGGAAAAAAAAAGGTCTGATGAGACTAATGGTTTTACAGAATGGAGTTCAACACTTCGAGTTTTTGTCCTGAACTGCTTTTCACCTCTCCCTGAAAGCTGTTCTGTGGTCAAACAACATTTTATCTGCATATTTCATAACTGGTCTGTCTGTACTTTTCACCACTTTCTTACACTTTGATCTGATAACCCCAGGAGCAGTCTGGTTTTCTGGGGTTAGGGTCTTCCAGCTGCACTTTGACAGTGGGGAGTCAGCACTGTTTCTTGACTTATCAGCCATTTATTTTCATTAAACCCAACTGAAATGTGTACCAGTGAGAAGGTGTTCAGCTGATGATGCAAGTTTAGAGCAAAAGTAAACAATGCTGTTCTTAATCAGGTGGCTGCAAAAATAAACAATGGCAAACAGAAAGATCCTTGCTTGACTTTAGTTTTGCAGGTTAAGATAATCTGTATCTCTCAACATCCCATTAACTGCAACAAAAGCCCTCTTCATTATCTTGAGTTTATACAAAGACTGGCTAGTTTTCATGGGTACACACAAAACGGCCCTCACTGTAATATCCTGTTTTATACTAATTAATTTTGATTTGATTTACATGACTAAAACATCCCACATAAAATACAAGTTCCTTATGAACTCTTAAATAGAAGTCTCACTTTCTTCAGTTTGTTTGAAGTTATTCACAGAAGTCAGACCCCTGAACAATTGTAGTTTTCTGCATTGCTAATCAGGTTCTACTTTGGCTGAGAAAAGTGCAGTCCTTCCAGTTCTCAATTTCTTTTGTTCAGTACTTCCATGAGACCATTTCCTTTGAAATGCACAAAGGTAGAATAAATTTTGCCCACAACAACCTGCTGAAACATTCAGAATAGTCAGTATTTTTTTTTATGGCTTACAGCATGGAAAATGGATAGAATAATCTGGTTTGTGCATTCCTCCATCCTTGAATGTCACAGTACGTAGTATCTGTTGAAAGTATTGAATCATGAGAAGATCTGAAACACAATTAGCAGTGGAACCCTGCTATTGCTAATACAAGATGCATGTTCTGTAGAGTTCACATTATTTTAGTGGTATTTTGGCTACTTTGGTTACACCCCATATTAGCTCACTTGCCCAAAATTGAATTTCTTGCAATCACCCTTTGAGTTCTCCACAGTGCCTACAAACTGATGAGTTCTGCCTCATAATCTCTAAACATAATGAAAAAAAGACTGAGCATCTGGGAATGTCAATTAGAACAAAATGAATGTCCAAGAAAAATGAGGATAGAGTCACTGAAACATAAATTACATTTCTTTAAAAAGTTGCTAATTCTCTCGACATATATCTTTTCCCCCAAATCCTGGCATTTAAAGATAGAAATATTAGGAGTTCAAGAAGAACATGAAAGAATTAAGGTAAATCTATATTTTTGGCTTCTTTGTGGATATGCTAATTTTCATTATGTGAACTCATACGATATTTCTTTGATGTGTAAGAACTGTGAAAAAATCAATAGCAGTTTTGTTACCTGCTGTCTGGGGGCATCCTCATTTTTTTTTGTTTCTCCATTAGCTAAAATCACACTCTTGGATATCTGTCTCATTTTGATAAAAGATCAGTGTATAGCACTTTTTAAATTTGATAAACCAAATGGTCTGAAGAGCATCACTTTCTCCATATTGACAAGGCACATACTCAGATTCCATAGATGAAGTCAAGTCATTTTTTGGAATATTTTTTAGTAAAGAAAAAAATCTTATATTTCTGTGGAAAGTGATGTGTTTGCCATCATTACCTGGCACAATATTCAAGAATTTAGTTTTCTACCTATCATTTTTCAAAGAAGATGTTAAGAAAGAGTAGTAGATAGGTTTATTGATAAATATTTTCTACACATTTTTGTATGTGCGCCATATGAAGTGTTTTCCATGTCAAAACTATTCAGCATAGAATCTTGAAGTATCAATACATCACTGGCCACTGCAATTGCTAACACCTTTACCAACAAAATAATATGGAATGATTGCATACCCTCCGGACCAAATAACTTTTATCTGTTCTATTATTCAAAGACAAACAACAAAACTTTACATTTCTTTCAATACATTCCTGAAGTTTAATTGCTGAAATCAGGGAATCACCTTTAACCTTTTGACTTCTGCTTCAACATTTATTGCTTGTCTTTGAAATCTTTTCAGGGATGTTTTAAGGATATCATTTAAAGCACTACTTGATGATATCTCAAACTCATTGCTAATAGTGAGAGTCTATAAAAATTTATGTTGTTAACATTTGACTTATTAGCATTAATTACTCATTTTTCCCAGTCTTCCCTAAAAGCTCCTGCAATTTCCTCTGTCTTCCAGTTTTGCTTTTGAGTCTCAGAGCTTATCTTTATCTGCATATGTACATAATATAAATTAAATTACATTAATACAGATGGCAAGAGGGAATTTTTGTTAGAACAGAATATGACAGAAAAATAATTTGGGGGATGTTGCGGTGGCCCAGCCCACCTCAGGGCTGGATGTCATTAAATGGATCAGTTTCCCTGCTCCTCACTCCAACCTCGAGGGCAGGTCTGAGGCCAGCTCAGAGGATGGCCATCAGACCTAAGGCCATCCTCTTCTGGGTGTTGCCACTGCCACATCTCCTCCCCTCTTTCTAGACCCTTCTTTTGTTCTTTAGTCCTTATTGGTTCGTCTGTTTATGTATATTTATTAGTTTAATTGCCTATGTATAAGTTCCAGAAAGTTCTCCCCTGTTCCTTTCCCTATTGGTTACCTGTCATTCCCATCATCTCCCTATTGGACTGTTTCCCTTAGTTCCCCCCTCTTTCAGAGCACCATAAAAAGGTTTGTCTGATTCCCCCCCCCGCCTTTTCTTGGTGCTCTCCTTTCAGCTTCGAATCTCCTTGTTACTTTGTGTTATCAATAAAGCTGGATCTGTGAGCACCAGAGAGGTCCCTCTACCTCCTTCGCCGCCGTCCCGTTGCTAGGCAACATCCAAGCTGCAGCCTGCTCCTTTGTGTGCTTGTGGCAAAGGGCTCCCACCAGCCGCGAGGACTGTGTGCCCTGCCGCCTACCAGGACACCGCCTTGCCTCCTGCCAGGCCACCGGGCGGCCGCGGCAGCGACTACAGGGGGAAAAGGAAGAAAAAATGCAGCGTTTCTGAAACTCTAGTAACAGTGACATATCCATTTTTTTTCCACTCCTCTTTCCTTTGTTTAACTCAAAGGTGTGTTCTTTATCCTACTGTAAACTTGGAGTTTAGTATCGTTTTTTAATGAGCTACATGTTCATTTCTCATAGTCAGCCACAGGCAAGAGAAGAACAACCCTCAGGACATAGAGGACATGGAATTTACCTCATTCTTCATTGTTAGAGGTACTTTTATGGGAGGCATTGCATTTCAATGTCTGTAGATGATGTATCTGTTGGGTTGCCCAGTAGCAACCCCCATTTTAGTGTGGCTACAAATTCTGCAAAAGTGTATGGAACCCTTTGACAAACAAACAGTAAATTATTCCTATGGAAAGCACGAACAATAGAATGAGACTAATGTTCTGGTGGACTGGTTCACCCTGGAAAATTCAGATTCAGTGAAATGAAATCATCTTGCAGGAGCACATTAATTTTGCTGAAATCCCTGACAGACTCCAGTCTACCAGACAGGCACACTGGGCTTCCCTGCTGGTTTACAGGGCTCTGCACTCCCAGGAGCAGTTAAATCCATGATCTGGTGTGATTTCTGTTTAAGGTATTTAGCCAGCTGGCTCTGTGGCTTGGTTTTTTTAAATATTCCATTTCATTCTCCCAAAAGAAAATATTTTGAAAATTTACGTTCCATGGAAAAGCTCAAATTTATGAATTTTGTTCCAATTTGGGGTAAACACCTTTTTATTGGAAGGGAATATTATTACTGAAAGGGTATATCTGTTTTCTCAGAGCCCCAAAAAACAAATGGTCTTGGCTGCAAGTGACATCAGCAGGCTGATTTTACAAATCCCTTATACAGCTTTATGAGAAAAGTGCATACTTGTCACCATTGTATAATCTTATGTTGAATTTGCACTAAAGCTTGAAATGAAATCTACTCAGAGGAAATGTGGATTTAAACCTGGGAATTAGTTTTTACCTTTTCAAGGAAAAGAATAAGGAGTGTTCTTCTCTTTAAGTGTTCATGTCATGAACTGTACTGAGACCATTAATGCTGTATTTTGTTTTCAATATTAACTTTAATTCTCCAGTTCTTTTTTATTAATTCCATGTGAACAGTGACATTCAGGAAGTAGCAAAGCTTCTGCAGAAAATCCCTCATTGAAAGTCATTAAAAGTAGTAGCAGCAGATACTACTTTAATTCCTAAATTTGACAGCGGAATCCTTAAATCCACAATGTCATTGCAGTCTATTCTATCACAGTTGTAACATAGAAAGCTCTAAGGATTTTTTCACTGCAGTCTTTCATACATTGCAAGATACGGCAAGCTTCCTAATACCTGGAATTCACATTTCATCTTTTCCGACAAAAAAAAAAAATCATAGACAAACCTACAATAAACCAAAAAAGATTCTGAAGTTATATTTCACACACCCATGTTTTCATCTCTGTCCCTTTAGAGGACATAGACAGGAACTGAGGACTCCAGACTTAAGACTAAAGTCTAGATTAAAAAAAATTTAAATAAAAGATCACCACATCCTCAAATCATAGGGGAAACAAAGTTAATGAAGAAACTGAAAAATAAACTTAGGAAAACATTTTCTATATTTTTCAATCCTAATAGAATTAAACTTTGAACTTTTCTGGTGGTTTTTCACATTAGAAGAAATACATTTATCTGATGTATACATAGATATTCTAGTTTTTGTGAGAAACAAAACAAATCACACACAAGAATATTCTATGAACTCTGAATTATAGTTTGATTAAAACAAGAGGAGATTTTAACTGGAAAGCAAAAAATTGAAAAAAATGATAGTTTTAATATTTGCCAAATTCTATTTCCCCCTACTTAGTTTATCATAAAACTGTCAAGATGCCAGGCCTTCCTGCTTTTGTTTTCCATAGGTGTAGGAGTGTTCAATCCCTGACCAAGAAGATTTTGTTATCCTCTGGTTGGAAGAGCTCTGAAGCTGCTTGATTCCTGTGGCTGTTTAAAACTGATCAAAACTTCTCAATTCCTACCCAGGTTCCAGACAGAGGCAACCCGTCCTATCCTTACTGCTGGGATCTGAACTCAAAGAGCTCTGAAAAATAATGCTATTTGTCCATACTCATTTTTAGGCATCTGTTACAAAGATAGAAGGTCTTGCGCCACTTTAGTTCTTGTGCAGATACTCTAGAAAGGAAAAGTTTGGACTCTATTTAGGCTAAATAACACTGGATTTACAGATTATGAATGCAAACATTATAAGAGAAAACAGTAGCTGTGTCTTTTCCATAAAGTACAGAGGGAATTGATAAGGAATGTTATTAATGAAATCAATCCTCTGGTAGTAACAGAACAAGTGTTTAAAATTGGATTTAATGTATGATTGCTATTGACTCTCTGTCTCCATCTCTGTAAGAACATCCCTGGTAAGAGCAGCAGTTATTTTAATAAAAAGAGAAAACAGAAAAAAACTATTTAGAAGTGGAGAAACAACTGGTCTGATTCCTCTACCATTGGTACATGCAATCCTGCAATGAAATGCTGCTGACTGAATGATTTTCCTTCTGTGCTAGAATAGAAAACTAAGGAGAATATGAGCCAATTAACTCATCATTTCTCTTTGTTGGCTCTCCCCTTTGGATCATTTATAAATAAACTCTTACATACTTGAGATACTCTTTATAACCTTCATATTGGAATGGAAATACAGAAAGCAGAAAGAAGCTTCAAGAATAAGCATCAAGCCTAGGAAAAGAAGGGAAAGGCAAAGTTGGTTTATTTTTTAGTAGCCTTGAATGAGTTTTTTTCTTCTATCATTGAAATAATCTCTACATCATTGGTGCAACAGGTTTCAAGCTGTTTCTTTACAAACTGGTGGTAAGTTTAATATGCTGGAAAAATGACATCATGTCAATTTAAGCAGGACTGGTGGGTTAAACATCTTGGGAATATGTCTGTTGTTTGGGGCACTTTAGAGCTTACCTTGTTAGTGCTTGTTAAAACTGGAGCTGATGTAAATTCTGGAAATAATTACAAACCTGACAAAACAAATTAGATCTCTGAAATGATTCCAAAATGAAACATCAAGGGAAAGATCCTATTTATAAAGACAGTACAAAGAAGCTTCTCATCATAAACAGCAACTGTGTGCAGGTAGCCTTTCTGATTGCACTCAGTGTTGTCAGTGAATCTGTTGCTTTTGTAACTTTTCTCTTTACTTACACATTGGTATCTGAATATCTGTAGGAGGCACGGGGAGGGCCTTGAGGTTGCTCATTGTTTCCTCCAAACCTGTCAAGCTTACTCATCTGAGGAACTTAGCAGAGGGCTTAATCCTTTCATATCTCATTACCCGATTTGTGATTTTTGTGCCACTTATCCAGCATAAATTTTCAATAAAGTTTCAGACAATTGGATTGCTTGACTCTTTTGGTGAGTAATTCATTGTGACAAAAGTGCAGCTTCTATTGATGCTGGTTCATATCCAGTACTACCTGGATACCCCAGACATTAATGTGAATGCATGCAAATATTGCATACCGGTTTTACCTAGTCTAAGATTCTTGCTATTTTTGGAAAATTATCCCGTCACAGACCACTGTCTCTAGAGTCAGATATTCAGGTAGAACACTTTATTTACACGTGTTGATATAAAGTGTCAGTTAACTGCATGTCTCATGTTGATAAACACTGTAGCTGCCTGACGAGATCAGAGGCAAGTAAAAGGGCATTGTCCCAGAACAGCTGAGGTTGGCAGGAACATCCAGATGCCCTCCCCAGCCCACCCCTCCTCAAAAAGGGCCATCTAGAGCTAGTTGCCCAGGTTCACATCTGAATGACTTTTGAATATCTTCAAGCGTGGAAACACCATAACCTCCCCAAGCCAGCTGTGCCACTACTTGGTCACCCTCACAGGGAAAGAGTGTTCCTTGATGTTCAAACATAATTTCTACATTTCACTTTGTATTCATTGTGTTCCTCAAAATAGTTCAGTGTGAAGGTTTACCACTTCTCTGGATTATTTCTAAGATCTCTTTTATGCAGATTGTCCTTCATTCCCTAACCCAGAGTAAAGTCAGGAAGGGGAATTCTGGGGAAAAAACATCAAGGGTACCTTTAACTCTTCTAAGTGGAAAGCTTCCATAGCGCTTTCCAACCTGACAGTGATGAACCCTACAAACATGTGATTTGTTGAGGGTTTTACCACATCTGCAGTATCTCATATGAAAAAGTATTTCCAGGTAGGTTGCCTGATACCTAAACAATCAAACAAGTGTGCTGTAGAGTTGATCTGTGTGTGAAGATTTGTGTTTGGGATGTACTGCTCACTTGTTCACTAGCTTTGTATCTCACATGCTCAGAATTTCCCAGAAAATGATCCAGAATTCTTAAGGAGGAGCCATGTTTCCCATAGGTGGCATCCAGAAATGGGGCAGCAGCTATGAATCACAAGCTGTCAACCAGCTCTATCAATAAGTAAAAAGATTACCATTTTACATGCAATGTAGAACCTGACATAGTGAAAACAGAAGTAATTCCTCTTGTGTGCAGACATTCATGTAACACTGATAGGGTTTGCTAAAATTATTTAGCTTACATTCCTTTCTCATGTGCATCACAATAATTTTCTGCGTTCGGAAAAAATGTCAGCCTGGAAAACTAGTTAATAATAAGTATGTTTATGCAGATATATATGTATTTTGAGAATCTACAACCCGTGCAATTCTCAGATAGGACTGTAACCTTTCAGGAAGTCTGGGTACCTTGTTTCATTTTCAAATCATTTCCATTAACGTTCTTCCACACAGCAGATGCTCAAAGGCAATTTTTCAAGACGAGCAAGTAAAGCTTGCTGTAACTCATGCTACAAAGCTCTGACCCTGGAATGCACTGCAGCACAAAGTGATGTGTCTGCATCCTGAAGGTAAAACAAAAAAAAGCTCCAAAAGAAAATGGCTAGCCAAGTGTAATAATGAATTATGATGATAGGAATCCCTCTGATTCCTATCTTCAAACCCGTGTAAAGCCCCAGGAAAAGTCATTCAAAGCCCATTTTCTCTCCATAGTTTTGTGGATTTATTTTTGTCAACAGAATTTACATTGAGAGGAACAGGAGAAGGATCTTGGAGTCAACTAAAGGAACAGAAATGGAACAGCTAACCCTCTGACGTGCTGTAGATGTTAGCAAAAATCTTTCATAATTCTGGGCAAGAAGTCTCTTTAAAGCTACTGGTTTATAGTAGGCTTTCCAAAACACAGGCACTGAATTTCAGGACAGTCTGTTGTCAATTGAAATATGCCTTCTGTGAAAGGGAATGTGTAAATTAAACAATTGCTTCACCAGCATGTTCAGTAAGCATCATAACTGTGGCAATCCTTGCCTGCCCTTGCAGTCAACCCCCAAGGATTTTGAACACAGATGATGAAAGATATAGCTGGAATTAGATTGCTCCGCGGGTGGAAAATATTTTGGAGGTTCTGAAGCAAAAAACCAGGCTCATTTCTGCTGGCGTTGAAAGAATTTGCCTTCCTACCTTGTTCTGTGCTTCCTCAGAGTGAGATATTGGACATGGGCAGTCAGCTTCTGCCAAAATAAATCTCAAACCAGTCCTTTGTCCATCTCTGAAATCTCAGTATGACTATTCAACAATCAGTTTACATCCCTCATTCCCCCCTGCTTGTAGAATCACAATTGGATTTGCCTGTTATCATGGCTTTTATGTTTTGCACTACCCAAGAAAAAGAAAACATTACTGGAAAATGTTTCCCTTAAAGGAATTCTTAAATCTGAGGCAGCATGATAGGTGAAAAAAACATATTACCTTTGTCTTCCATGTTGTACAATTTGAGGAAAAATTATGGCCTTTTGAAGGTATTACAAACCTTTACATTGTTCCAGGATTACATGGCATTCCATGATTAGGGTATTTAACATCTTCTTTTTAGTTTTTTTCCATTTTTGACAAAATTTATTTTTCAATCTGCTGATTGTCTTTGCTCTGAAATCACCCCAATTTGAACCAAGTTGACTGTGTTTCATTTACCCTTCTGTGTCTTCATGAATAGATGAAGAGGCATTGAGGCCTTGATTTGGTTTAGTGACTATGTTTAAACCCCCTGTTAAGAGGAAACATCTGGAAAAGCTGAAAGTTTTGGTGAAAATTAATGCTTGGCTGCTGTTGGCAGACAATCCTGTTTACAGATAAAAGTCATGGGTGTAACTTTCCATACAAAATTTATTACTTAAGAAACTGGAGACAGACTATCCCATTATAGGGGTATAATGGTCCAGGGATCTGATCCAGTATCACACTGCACTCAGGACACGTATGTGGCACTAGTTCTGCTGAGCCTGGAGCTAACTCACTGTCATAGCTTCAAGAGAACTGATATATTTGACCATGGAACCTGCTGAGTTGCTCCCACAGATTGCACAGACGCTTGCCCATCATAATTATATCATATACCCCTGTTGAGAAAGTGCACAGCGGAAAGAGAAGAACAAGAGCTGAAAACACAAAAAAATCACTGCTTCTCCTCAGTCCTCGCATGAGCAAGAGAGCAATGGGTGTCTGGGTTGGTTCCTATTTTGTCCATTTTAAGTAATGAACAATAATTTTGTTCTTAATCCTAATCTTACATAGGATTTGAGAGGATCTTATTTTCTGTGCTACATCTACCTAGAAGCAGAGTAACATTTGGGGAAAAAAACTCCAAATATCTTAACAAGAAGTTTGATTATTTTCTCCAAAATTACTATGTCTTTCTCATAAAATAGAATTAAAATTGCCTTACAATTAAAACAAAAACTTGTAAAACTGAAACTTTTCCTAGGGAAAAATATGAATTGAGCATTTTCAGACTGAAAAGCTAGTTACTTTGTCATTTTTCTCTCTGAAGTAAGGAATTGTCTGAGCCAAAATTTGTCAAATTTTTTTGTGGCTTTTAACTAAATTCTGCATCCTGGTGAAACAGCTGCCCTGTATTGATTACCTGATGGCCATCCATTTCATGAACACAAATATAGTTTAAAAAAACCCAACTTTAGATGAGTTTAAGAAAAAAGTTTTTAATAATCTGCTGATGTTTCTTCAGAGAGTACACCAGCTTGTTGAGATAAACTGAAACTGAACGGTATGAGTTTATTTCTCGACTGTTACAAGACTAACAATCAGCTTTGGGAACACATCATAGTTACTTCTCACACTAGGGGAACTCAATGTAGTTATTCCCCCAGATGATACTGCTAAATCAGTGCAGGGGTTAAAATAATAGCTCTGCTTTTAACCTGATTTTTCCCTGGTACTATGCAGTTTAGTTCAAGTGAAGGTTCATTTTATAAACCCATGTAATAGATAATTTATTAAAACTTCAAAGCTAATCCAAACAGTGGTTCAGACACCTTCACAGTGTAGTTTTTAATTTAGACTGTGGTCCTTGTAGGACTCTACCTTCACACTGCAGCAGTTCATGTTACATTTTGTTGTTTCAGTCTCCCTTTTAGGTGAAAACAACCCTTTAATCAGTCAGACGTCAACATGCAGAAACATGAGAAAGGGAAACTGCAACATATTCAGTTTGGTTAGACAATTTGTCACATACCTAGATATCTTTCACAGTCTTTATGACAGAAGTGGCAGTATCACCTCAAGCATAAGCTGAACGTGTAATTCAAGTGGATTTTTGAAGGACAAGTGCATGTCAGGGAAAACAAGGAACAACTATGAACATTCAGATGTTTTGTATTTCTATTTGCAGTGGTTGTTTCTGTGTACATCAGGGAGCTGGAAAATGTAAGGTACGGGAGTTCAGAATGAAAATAAATTTTTTATTTTAGAAGTAGGCTGTGAACTTGGGGTCTCAGTATTAATGTTTTAGTCCATTAAAAGCATCAATTACTTAGGAATTTATGTACAATTATGCATTGAATTTGCATAAGGATGAGTCAGCTTACAAAAAACTAATAACTTCTGCAGTATTGTAATATTTTGAACCAATATTGCTTTATTTTATGAGGAGTTACATATTTCATAAAGGGAAAATGTTATGGTCTTAAGAGACTATCAGGGGGAGGAGATAAGTAGAAATTATTTTTCACTGAATGCAGACAAGATATAAAGAAAGAGAAAACAGCCCGTGTGTGTTCTGTGTGTGTCCTAGGGCATGAGGGGACCTGTTTAACAAAGCTGAGCAAATCAAAGCTGAGAAATCAGGTCAAGTGGGAAGAAACAGACACAAAAATGAGAGAAAAAAAAAAAAGAAAAAACAGGAAGAAGTTGGCAGAATGAACCACCCTCCTCTCACCACAAAAACACCTGTAGCAAAGAGTTTCATTTCAGAGAGAGAAAAACTGGGCTCTGATAGATGTAATTGTAAGACACAGGATGAACCCAAAAACATAGGCACTGCTTCAGTAACCGTTGGCCTGCATATGTCATATTATATGTTCAGAAGGGCCTTTTTGGCCCTAAAACCTATGAGTCTTCACAAGATGTGCAACTTGATGGCAAAAATAAATGCCTATTTGCAACTATCAACAGCCTTTTTAAATATTAGGTTGTTTCATAACATTTTGTAAAACAATTATCCTATTTTTAATAGGAGAGATATATGTAATTCCATCCAGAAGCAAAACAAAATAATACCTATAACCTTAACTAACAGAAATGGTCATTTAGCTCTCTCTGCAATGCTACATCTGGAAATCTTTTAAGCAAAGCAAAAAACCAAATACCACAGAAAACCCCTCAGATAGAATAAACGAGATCTGCATAGTGTCCAGTTGCAGGCTTTTTCTGTTTCTTTACACAACTGATACACAATTTCATTGCATATTTGAGAAGCCAACTAAGATGTTCTCCTCTCATTTGCTCTAGGATTGCCTCTTTCTTTGGACTTTTATTTGACTGTGAAGATAATGGGTTTCATAGGGTTTTTTATTTTCAACAAAAAAAATTCCGATAGCTCTTGAGTCAAGGGTAGCCTGCTATGCTAGGAAATTTGATATAAAGTGGACTACACAAAGCCAGGAGCAAAGTCTGTATATATGGAATATTGACATGGTGCTAACAGAAACCCAGAATAACTGCCTGAAAAAAAAAAATACTGCATGGCTGTTGTTTTTATTTTCTTTAATTTGTTGCTTTTCTTCTGGTCTGCTACTATCTTCTAATTTTTAAGTGAAATATTTTGGCAGTGAATTCTTAGGAACATTTGGCTTTCCTATTTGTTTGCTGGGGGAAGGCGATGCCTTTTTTTTTGTAATCCCCCTCTACCCTTTCACTTTGTTTTGGCTATGCTGACAAAGAGGGCTCCTGAACTCCAAACAGTGTCTTAAAACACTTGTGTTCATGTATAGAAAGTTTTAGCTTACTTTACCAAGACTCAAAATCAGAATTGAGCTTCTGCACTGAGGGGACTTCAGTGATACTCACAGCTCAGATATGAGCAGGGTCATCTCCTGAAATGGCTTTGTTCATGTGTCAGTGAATCAGGCAGAGATTTACTCATTCCATTTTTCAAATACAGTAAATTATGCATCTTAAAGTTCCCCTGCCCTTTAGAACTGCAGCATGATGCAGGACATGTAAATAGCTCTGTTCTCCCTCATGATTTCTTGTGAAACTCACACAGGCAGTGAATAAAACTGCCAACAGCTTTCATATTTCACCCCAATAAAATCTGTATCTTACAGCTGAGGGGGTTATGGATTTCTCTTGGTTTCGGTTTGGTTTGGCTTTTGTTTTTTCATTTTGTAAGGGCTGTTAATTTTGGCTTATTTATTAATCAATATTTGAACCTATTACTTCCAAGAGAGCAGTAGGAACACTTGTAAGCTATTCACTGTGGGAAGAGGAGTGTACACACTGAGAAAATGTTTGCTGTTAATATTAGACTATTGTCAGCCAAGGTTAGCTAAGATGTAAGATTTCATCTACAGTTTGTAGTGCTTGTTCAAAAAGATGAAGATTGGTTGTTGCTATATTTAAACTGATTATTATATTCCCCATATTTTGTGTTGTCAAAGCCAGGAATGCTTCTAGTCTGAGTTCAGCTAAAAACTTTCAACCTCTCAAATGGTCCTTGGCAGTACTTTCCCTAATTCAGTTGCATTGTGCTTGTTACTGGCTTCCAATTTTTTTTTTCTTTGGGCATCCAGTTAGGCTGCTGGTGTATCTGACATTTTCCTTTTTGCAGAACGTGTGCATAAGCATGGACACATGAATATGTATGGAGATCTGGTGTCGGTGTGGGCTCAGGCTGCAAGGATTCTCACAGCTGGGAGAAACATCCTCAGCTCACACTGGCCTGAGTTTCCACATGTGTCTCTGGGGGCCACATGCAGTACAATGTAGGAAGGATAAGCTTTCAAGATCTGGGACACTCTTACATTTGGAAGCATAAAGCTTGCTAAAACTAGGGAGGGAGCTAAAGAGCCAAGGTTACACATAGCTTACACTTCCTGTATTCTTATCAAATGGAAATCTTACGCAGCTTCCGGCTTAGTAATTCCCAAGTAAGATGCAAAAACTATCTGACTTTGATGGACACACACCCCTTGTCCTCCCAGAATCCTGGTATCAAATTCTAAGCCGACTGTGACCTGGCAATGAAGAATTTTTCTCCCCTTTTCTATAAGCAGTCCGCATCGCTTCAAAAATTACTTTTTGGAGGCGATCAAAAATTTTAATTTGCCTTCTAGGGAAATGGAGTTGATGAGAATGTGCTGTTAGTGTATTCATTTATTGGTCTCTTTGCTGGTCCATCAGTCAATTTCATTCAAACCAGATAAGAGGGAAAAGTCTCAGAGACATTCAAATGCTTTTATTTTAAAGAAATACATCAGCGTGAATAGTGAAAGCACGAATTGCTCTTGCTTAACTAAGCAGTTGGAAGTCAGGAGTGGAAACTGGGATGTTCTAGTCAAAGATACAAGAGGGAAGTGACACCATGTGCAGGGATTTTTTAAGGAATTTGGTAGAGAAACCAGAGATGGATGAGACAGCACAGATGTCAACAACATGTAGAAACTCCAGGGTTATCTGCTCTTCTGTTCTTGGAACAACTTTGTCTTTAATATCATCGATGGAAACACATTTTCATTTAATTCCTTTTTTTCATGCCAATAGGATGACCTTTGTGTATGTATCTATGTGCAACACATTTATAAATTATTTTTTTCAGTATAGATATGCATAAAAAAAGAAGTTGTATCTATCTACAAAGTCAGATGGTCTTTTCCAGAGGGGCTTGATTTTAATATGAGTATCTTTTTTCTGCCCTAAATCAGTAAAATGATGGAATGATATCACTGAACCTAAAGAAAGGTCTTTGTTTGTTTTAAACTACAGCCTATTAGGGCAAAATCTTTCAGGTCAATATATTTTCTGTAATTTAAGTACATGGCAATAGACAATATTCATGACAATAATTAGGAAAATGAAGCCTCATATTGAAATTTCTTGTAATGTCTCTGTAAATGCACCTAGCATTTACTACTCAGTTAATAATGTCTTTAAAAAAAAAGCAAAATAATTTTTTTAGGCATTTAACAATGGATGTCCTAATGTTAAAAATTTAACATCAGAGTTGCTAGTTGTAAGATAGACGTAGTTCTAAATTCAAGAATTGAATCCTTTACCCTGCAGGCAGTGTGAAAGCAGGTTTCTTATCTTTGAGCTCCACATCAAGAGTGTCAGGAAATCATTCTTTCACTGCATTTTCTTACATCTTTAGAGGCTAGGGCTTATCTGCAATGGCGAACCACCATAGATCTCAAACCGTCATAAATATCATGCTCTTCAAATTCTTCAGAACTATTGCAAAAGTCAATCGTATAGTGCAAGTACATGGTCACCAGATGGCCTGAGCTGTTTGCCATGTGAACTGCTGCTACA
The DNA here is from genome assembly GCA_013397865.1 of Struthidea cinerea. Lineage (NCBI taxonomy): Eukaryota > Metazoa > Chordata > Aves > Passeriformes > Corcoracidae > Struthidea > Struthidea cinerea. Next base: position 2,106,967 of record VZTI01004934.1, on the reverse strand, counting down.
ACACAAAGAATCTCCTTTTGCGTTCTGGTGTACAAACACTGCATGGACACCATATGAGCACCAGGTCCTATGGCCAGTCTATCGTGCAAAGCAACTGCTTGGTTTCCTCAGTCTAATTCCTTGAATTTCTTTTACAGTAAGTCCAAAGTTAGTCCCTTTTGACACAGATGTCCTATGTTTTACTACTTGTTCACAGACATCTCAGATAAACAGATATTTTTTTTTTCTTTTTGAACTGGTTGGATGGTTTGTAAAAATGAACAGTTAGAGAAGCACATTGACTTTCTCTATCAACTTACTGAGATCTATAACTTCTATTGGAATTTCAGTTCCAGGCAGGACTTCTGATGGTTCTTCCACAATGTTCCTCCCAAATGCCCCTACGGTGAACTTATATAAAAATATATGTATCTGATTTAGTCTTTTCCTACCATAATCTTGTACTCTGTGAAAGCTTCTTTTAGCTCTACAGTTTCTCTGGCACTCTTCCTGTTCCTGATATGCTTGAGAAAGATATATTACAAATTATCATGGGTTTTGCAATTTTTTTTTCTCAGATATTTCTTTGACATGCCATATTCTGGTTTTATCTTTAGACTGCTTGAATTTATGGTTCTTTTTATTTATTTCCCTCATTTTGATACAATTCTGATTTCTATAATCATAGCTCTCTATTTTTGTGCCTACTGTGCCTTTTTTTCTTCCTCCAACCCTCCACCTCCATTTCAGTTTCTACACTTTCTATGCTGGTTTAGATGAACTAGTAAGGGAAGATGCTCGTAACAGAAGACATTGGAATGAACAAGAGCTGTCACATTCTAAAAAGAAAATATGTGTAAGAGATGGGTAGACTGGATGGGGATTGATTCCACATAACCGTGGCTCAAAAAGTAAAGAGTCTGTCTTCCTTGATCATCTAGTCTTCCTCTATTGTCATGGAAGAGAGAGAATCGTCTGCAGGAGGTGATCTCTCTCACCCAAAGAGACAGATCTTGGAAGTGCATACTTACTTTTGTAAACTAAGGACAGAGACTAGAAGAGAGGGTAAAAACTGAAGCTTAGTAAATGGCTTACTAAAGTTAAGTGAGATGTGGGGTCATGACCCAGAAGTGTCAGTCACTGCTTTTTTTGTGTTCTTGGATTAATTCAGTCTGAGGAATGAACTGAATGGGATTTTCATTGGCTTAGGTAAAGTTATAGATTTAGAAAATACGATCTCTTCTTCTCAGTCTCTTAATTTTCAGCAGACACATCTCCTTTATTTTAACACTTCGGTTTTACAAAATCATTTACTTATTCAATCAGTCTACAGGTCTAGTTTCACTGCACATCTCCTGGTGAAAAATTCCTTGGCTGTTGCCATAAATGGGAAAAAAGCAACTCAGACACCCTGCAAAGAAAAATGGGTACCATTTCTGTCAGCTGTCAAGACCTTACATCATGAATAAATCCTGAGGAGGAAAGGTTCCTCTCTGCAGCTGCTGCTCAGTGTCTCAGATTCTCAGCCTGAGAAGAGCTTCTGTTCTCTGGCTGTGTTATGCAGTCACGTCAGCTTCATACCTACCGGTGAACAGAGATCCTGGGTACAATGAATCATTCAGCCCTCTGTACAAGGAAGGAAATACTTGGATGGCTAAAGGCAGGGTAGAGTTTCACTCAGAGCTGCATGAATTTCCCCAAAACTTTCTTAAAAAAACAGTGTAATGCTGGTTTTAGTGTGTTCTATTTGTCATTCAGAAACACAACACATTAGCAGCTTTGAACTCCCAGGTACTAAAAATATATGTTACATAAGCAGATTGAGAGAAGGACTCAATGGTGCTTTCAAACTGAAAATATTCTTAAGCATCTTTCCATTGCTCCACCTAAATAGTGCAATTCTTGCAAACAGCAGAACTATAGACACTGAGACAGCCAATCTGTACTAGAGAGTGTAAAGAGGTAACTGAACCAAGATAAATATTCAGACAGATATGCAAATTCAAGAAAGAATTTTTTTTCTGAAATAAAATGTGCCATTGAACCTAAAAGTCTTCCTTTCTTTTTCTTTGATTTTGCAGGTATTTTCCTAAGCTGTTTTATTCATTCTTCAATTTTACCATTAGTACCTTTTCTTTCAATGACAACATTTTTAGCTGAATTCTAGCATGTGACATCAGGGAAGCAGTCACGTAACATATTAAGGATTTTATTTTACAAAATGGCAATCATAACAAAATCTTTGAAAGAGACTTGTTTCTTAAACAAAATTCTGTGCACAGTGTTAGTGAAATCATACTCCAAAAGGGAAACTATAATTGAAATAAATCTTTGAGCAGCATTTTTGGCCAACCAAATAAAGTGAATGCCTGGTACCTTGCTCTAAATTTAAACCAACCTTCGTTCATAATTGCAGTAAGAAAAACCCCAAACCTCTGCTAGAATGGAAAAAAATACAGCCAAATTAACCTGAATAGCTATGAAACCAATAACTGTACAACAGAGGAGTCTTAGAGAAAAGCAGTATGTGAAATGCAAATGTAAAATCTCCAAATGAAAAAGTAAAAAGAAAAAAGATGGTCCTAATTAGCAACAGACATAGACATTAAATAAAATGCAGAGGGGCACAGGATATAGGAAACTATTTCAAATATGTTAGCACTTTAAAATGTCAGACAGTTAGAGACAGTTATGAAGAATTTATTCCTTGGTTTTGGAAGGCCTAACAGACATGCAATAAAATTCACAGGAGCACTGCTAGAACAGAGCAGAATAGCAGGAAGAGTCAAGTGTAACAGTAATAGAATCCAGTATATAGCAATTTTATATTTCTATAAAGAGGATGAATAATGGTGTACTTATTTCTTTGTCTTTGCATGGTTTTTATATACATGCAGGCATGCAAAATCCATATAGAGGTCAGAAGTGCCATGTTATGATGGTTGTAGGAAATCTGGTCTATTCCAAATTAAATAAAATAACCAGATTTTCTCTAAACCTCTGAGGGGAAAATGAGAGGGAAAATGAGAGAGAAAATGTCATAGGAATAGCAATTTTTAATTTTCAGGAATAGCAGCAATAAATCTCAAAAGAAAACAAATGCATTCAAAATTAAAATTGAAAAAACCTAATGAACACTTCACTCTGAAAATCATGAAGAGTTTTCAGAACACTGAGTTGTAATTTATATCAAAAAGCAACACATTGATATTTACACAAAGTCATTATCTCTAATGTAATATTTGAAGATGCCTGAAATTAGATTTTATTGTAAGTGATCATAGAGTTGTAAGAGCAGAATGCATTTACCTATGTTCCATCAGTACATTATATGCTGCTATAGCTCACTCATCACTCTGTGTTTGCATTGGTCTCAAGGCTGTTAGAGATATAATTTAAGGAGAACTGAGGGCTTTTTTATTTCTTTGAGAAGATGGAACTTTTTTCTAGTTATGAGGTGACATTTAGTGACATGCTATCTCTAAGAAACAAATACTTTTTGCTGCTAGTATTTTCCTTTTTTTTTTCCTAATGTAAATTAAAAAAAACTTCCATCTTCTTCCTTTGAATTCTGGTATCTGGAAGAAGCAAACTGTTCGACCTAACATCCCAAGTTATTTCAGAAATATGCAAAACCCAAAATTCCCTGCAGTTCTTTTTATAAGCAAAACCTGTGTATCTGTGAGCCAATGGAGTGAAGAAGAGATGGAATCTTACTTGGAAAATGTAGTCAGCTATATACTCCTGTAAGAACAGCTTTCTCTATTAAGAAAGAGGGTCCCTGGAATTATTCCATTTACTTTTTTAAACTCAGAAATGTGGTGAAACATTTCATCCAGACTGTGGATCCGCTTAGAAGCTTTCCTCTTCCCTGAATGTCGTGGCAGCAGCCAGGTCATCACCACTACCTGTTCCTCCGTTAGGACATGCATTGATTTGCCCATACTGTATTTCTGCAGGTTGGCTGGGGAGAAGATGACAGCTCCTTCTACCCATTGCCTGGCTCAAGCTGGGGAGCTCACTAAGGGTGGGATTTTTCTAAAACATCTCAGTGATTTAGGACCATGGGTTTCTGTTGACTTTTGACGGTTCATGTGAAACAGAGATCATGTGTGTACCTACAGAACCCTCTTCCAGAATTTTCCTGCCAATAGCCAGATATAACATTTTCTAGACAGCTCTTTATTGGCAAGATCATTTAGGGTAACTAGAGTTAACCACATTGTCACAGCTGAAGTGGACTTTTAACCCATCTGTGCCAAGTTGTATAAACTTCTTGACTTATCTTAGTCATGTGATAAATTATGTTGGTGTACATCCAGGAATTTGCAAAACTGATCTGAGAACTTTGGAGACTATGTGGAACATCTGCATGGCATGAAAAATAAGTATCACACATTAATAAAAAACAAAGCAAAACAAAACCACCCCAGACATTGCATTGCTGAAATTGCTGTCTTAGCAGTTCTCTACTTTTGTAGCAAAACCAGTTTCCAAGAGAAGATTCATAAAAATGTTTTCACTGTGACAGCTGATGGGGCAAGGAAAGTCAAGAAATGCTCATGCTTCATTCTCTGAGCAGAAACAATGGAGATTGGGTGAAAACCACATTCTTTATGACAAAATTCTAAGACTTCACCATTCCCAGTTTTCACCCCAAATCCCCACTGAGAAAAGACTTATTAGTCTCTATTCTCTTTGTATTTATTGCATCTGAAATGTGCTCGGTTTCAATTGCTCTTCATCTGAGATTGCTTTTTTTTACGTTATGTGGTTTTGAATATCACAGGGACATGGAAACAGAAAATAATTTTTGAGGCAGAGCCATAAGAAAGTCAGGGATTTGTCTGCTATGGTTGAAGCTTTGCACAAGCCTTGTACACTTGGAGCATGTTTTTGGGAAAAATTTAGTACTCACTGCTCACTACTTGTAGTATAAGGCTGTGATGAGTAAAATTAATAAAATTAGCATTAACTCATAATAGTTTAAGTTTTAAATCCACAAATAAATTTTCTTTACCTTTATTTTTTTAAAATATATAAAAAAGACACTTTTTAGTGTTTTGACGGCACTGATTGGTATCAGGCTTTTCTTCTTTTTAATCACAATTTCAGTATGCTTCTAGTAAAGCATTTTAAGATGAAAATATGAAAAACTCTCTAGCATCCAATCAACTGACAAGAACCTGTGCCTGGCTGTATCTTTACTCCAAATTAGTTGAAACACAGGATTCTCTTTACTCTCTCTGAGAGATAAATAGTAAGTATGTATGTTAGGCACTGGACACAGACCTCTGTCCCTTTTGTAGTTGTATTTGGCCTATGACATATGAGTTTAATGTGGTTCACTTGCAGTGCAGACACATCTCCCAAAGCACAATGCATTTCTCTGGCAATAGGGGGAAGTGGGATTAGTGCAGCATTAGGCGCAACAGCAGAAACCCAGATGTAACCTGTACCAGGGCAGAGGGTAAGACCAGGCAGTGCTCTGCCCTAAAGCTCTACAAGTCCTCCATCTCACAGCACAGCAGAAGCCTGACACATCACTCATGAGAGGGTGTTACTCCTGCTCTTTAGGTACTTGTGGCTGATTAAGCCCTTCTGTCCTTCTGCTTCCTCCAGTACCTTGTTTCTTTAGAGGATTGTGTCTTTACACAAGGATCTCTCCTGCAGGAACTGAACCAATTCCCCCCAAGCAGGGCAACCTTTTTGCCCTGAGGACATTCCTTTTGATAAACACAAAATTAGTAACGGGCAATTCTAGAACCATTTTGATAGATGACGTGACCCTGCTACTGCATTCAGAAAAACATAGGAAATAACACTCCTATGGGAAAAGAAAGACAAAGGGGGGGAAAATAATAAAATGCAATTCAGAGAAAGAAGAGAAAGACAGTGGACATTAATTTTGATTAAGTGCAGATTTCTCCTATCCTCCTCCCAGAAGTGCCTTCTAATCCCAGAGTCAGAACCAGTTGAGAGACTGGGTGAAGCTCAGAAAGCACACTCAGATTTCATAGACGATATCTTGCACTGGGTTCTCAGAAGCACAAGCCCCTCTGGTGGTGCTATTAACACAGCGTGCCAAAAGAAAAGCTGGCCCAGTACCTACAGATGCATGAAAAAACCTGGCCAGAACACTGGGGCTCACTTTGAAAGGATCCATTGTCCCTGTCCTCATCAAATCCCTTCTCAGCAGCTTCTGCAATTGTTAGCAAGAGTATTAAGGAGCCTTTGCATTATGGAGGTGCAAAGAACTTTTCTGTTTTCTTTCCTAGAGATGCATGCAGAGCCAGATTCACATAAGCCTAGGATTTTACAGGTCTGATCTGAGCCCAAGACTGCAAACATTATCCAGGCAGATCTCCATGGTAGTCAAGTAGCAGGCTACTGGCTGAACCAGTTTCCACTTGGAGCCTGATGTAACCATGGAGCAGGTGTGAATGCAGACATTGTATCCACCAGAATGAGGATTATGCAAGGCTTTCTTTAAAAAAAAAATAATATAAGGCACATAGTGCTTTAAGACCTTTACATATTCTGCAATGAATTTAACCAGATTTTTTAAAAAATAGCAAAATAAAATAAATAAGTAATGAGAAAAAGAAAAACCTACTGTAGACTTCAGCAACTTGTAGGATTAAAGAGGTGGTCTCCCCTTTCATCACACTGCCCACTTCAACCTGCTTGCTCAGTATCTGCCAGGAAACTGTTTAAAGTTCCTGTGGCTTGAAAAATGGCCAATCTTTACAAAGAAAGAGATTTTTATCTGACCAGCCAAGATCTTAGAATGTCAATACTTGGCTCTGACTAATACAAAAATAAACAAATATGCACGCACATGCACACATAATCTAGGATGGAGGTCTATTGCTGGGTAGTTAGAAAGATTGGACTATTTAATTATGGTAAAATTCAATAAGAAATATAAAGGTAAGGAAGAAAATTTACTAAAAGGATCACTGGGAGCCTGCAGCCTTTCATCCTTATGTTGCACAGCATGTGATGATCAAAATGATGCGTCCCCATCGACTTCCTAAATTACTTGTGTGCTAGTCATGACTCTCATCCTGGTAGACATCTGTGATAGAACTCTTCTCACCCACCTTGAGGCATCTCTGGTCTAGCCAACCAGGCTTCTATAGGCAGTAAAGAAAATTAGAACATGACTGTTCAGATCCATCTCAGTAGTATCCTTAAAACAAGGTAGTTTTACTCCTGAAAATATTATTCCCTCTCCAGGAAGTATAAACAAGGAGGCTTCACTCTGCATGAATAACCAATCTTCCCATGCCCTCAAAAATGAATGGGGGTAAGGAATAGAAGTTTTACCCTAAAACTCCTCCACTGTGCTGTGAGAAAGGTTAAATTCTGGGCTCACCATCCAAGGTTATTTAATGTTCAGTGATCCACTCCTTTCACTGATACGTTTTCCAGAGAGAGTTCCTCAGTCCAGTTCAGTTCACACATCTGAAGTAATATGTGTGACAAGACAAGTGGATGCTGAAAAGCTGAGCTTTCTCTCTCAGTTAAATGTGGGGGCAGGTAACAGAAGAATTTTAGAAACTCAGAATTCGAACTCCAGGGAAACTGAGGAGATTTGCAGGTGAGTTTTGGAGCATTATGAAGTGAAAGATCTTTAAAGAGAAGTTTCTTAAAAGATACAGTCCAAAACACAAGAATCTGTTGTCAGTAAAACAAGAAGACTAGCATAGGAACTCTCCTGTCGTCTTGAGCAAAAACATAAGACTTATATTATATAGGGAAAGCAAATACATACATTACCTTTCCTTCAGAATATCCAGCAAGGGGCAAATCAGTCCCAGAATAGGCAAGGATTTTGCATTTTTGATGTCCTTGATACTCAAATGTACTGCATGTTAGAGAGACATCATGGGAAGAATAACACAGAGGACCAACATATGCTTTTCCTCTGGGTAAGGTAAGGAAGAACTTCAAGGAATATTTCTCTCATTTTATTAATGAAATATAAAACTATACATTTTGGAACCTAATGTAAATATTTTCCTTCTGATCCCCTCCCCTTGAAAATATAACATATTAAGTGGGAATATTTCAAAATATAAAAATAAAAGAAATCCAGTCTGTGAAAGCAATTATATGTTTTCATAATACTCAGTGCTGATGGCAGAAGGGAGCAATTTTGCACTTGCTCCTGCCTCACAGTTAAGTCTTTTGAGGCAGCAAGTCCTCCTTAAATTAAGAGATGAAGCACACTGTACAGGACTGCTAGTTGGCATGCCTGCTCTGTCTTTGCAGCACACTTAATCTATACCAGGAGAGAAAATTTGGAGTCCAGCAAATGCTTTTGTATCCAAATCTGTTCCACAGCATAGAGCTACAGCCATGCTATTTGAAAAGCAGAGCTCTCTTAGGAGAGCAATTGCAAAATTTTGCAGGTTCCTGTAGGAGCCAATAACATTGGCTGTTCTTTTGTGTTTGCTTCTCCAAGATGAGAATGCACATGACAGCATCTATCCTTCAAAAGCTTCAATTCTGATTTGATGTGTTTTCTTGATCTGACTTAAATTTGCACCTTTGTGTTCAGCCCTTTTATTTTGAATTCTTTTGGTTTGCCTCTTCTTTTTCTGCATTATTTTAATAGGCAGCTGTTCTGCATTAATCTAAATGAAAAGAGTTTTTTTCTCTCTGCTTTAATTATGTACAACTGATGTTTTTGATTTATCTTCTTCAAAAATGTATCAGTGTTGTTTTAAATGCCTACATGTCCGCCAAATACTGATTCTTTTTAATATGCATTTATGCAATTCCCCTGGAAGCTGTTTTTCATGCACACTAACATAGAAGCACCACTTGCATTTCTGAGGCATTTATTATGGGATCTGAAAACTCAGCAGCTAATAAAACAGTCAGTTTTGGATAATGATCAGTCCAGAGAGGCCATATGGGGACACAAGGGACACTGGGGAATTTTTACTTCTTATGGAATTGAAAGAAATGGAAAAGTTGGATAACCACGTACTTGAAATTGCTTGTGATAAATTAGACAGCATTCTGGGAAGAGTAGACAACATTGTGTCATTTCCATTGTGACAGTCAATTTTGAAGTGAAGCACAAATAAAGGAAGAAACCCAGGAGATAAGTCTCACATGTTCTTGATATGTTCCTGACACAGGAATAAATCAGCCTGCTTAGAGGGGGGTGAATTCGCATCAGAGAAAGCCCATCTGTTTTTATGACCTCCAAAAATACTGAAGCAGTTGCTGTTGCCAAGTTTTCAGATCCTTTTGTTTTCTTCAAGTCCTCTCACCTTTATGTGTTTTTTCCATGCCACTCCCAGTGGAATTATTTTCTCAGCCCAGAACTTGAAGATCCATCTTTCTTCATTTAGGGTCTGATTTAAACCCATTCAAGTCAATGGAAAGAGTTCCACTGACTTTAGTGGGCTTTGGACCAATCCTCACATTCCTCCGGAATATGCTTTTCCTTCCATGGTGCTTACAGAAAATAGTGTCAGCTTTACATAGTCCAGAAAAAAGGGAAAAAAGGCAGAGGGCCCAACCTACATGAAGATGTCTTGGCAGATATATAGAACTGTTACTACTCCTCAGTAGCTCTGTGTAGATCCATTCTATTTTGGGAGGGGGGAAAAAAAAGTAAAAATCACTGCATTATTTTTTTCCTTCCCAAGTGTTAGTCAGCTGTGGTTATGCTGATCAACTGGTCTAGTCAGGAGACTCTCAAAATGTCTCAACATATTCTCACCAGTCTCTTAAACATATTTTTACGAGACCTTTGTTATTTTCTGTCTTACACTCCATGGTCTTTCTGCCTTTTGAGCACAGTGGACATGGCAAAAGTCTGCACTTCCAGAAGGCATTTAGTTAGCTGCCATCAGACTGCTGTCTTCTAATGACCATTGGTGCTTGAGAGAATTTTGGCCTCTTATCACACAGCTGCTCCACCAGAATTCCTATATGTGAAACAGTCCATTCTTTCTCCATAATAGGAGGCTTTCTCATAGGTCCAGTCACAGTACTTGTGCCCCCACTGCAATCACAAAGAATCTGGGAGCTTCAAGAAGAGTGGAGTACTACATCCAAGCACATGAAATTGCAGATCTGGTCAAAGTGGAAATGAAGACTTCAAAGGGACAGTGGAGAGGCTCTTACTCTGCAGGGGTAAGAGCAGGCAGGTGTCAGCCACTTCCCACCAGGAGTCATCGTGCACAACCAGGTAGGCAGTACTGCCCTAGGAATAAAAAAACCCCAAACCTCTGTTGGATGTTGGCCTTTATTTCTGGAGAAGCAATTTTGTAGGCTTTGGGGTCAGCCTTTAAGTTTTTGCAATACCGATGATTTGGCTAAAGTTTTTGTGGAAGTGGAAACTCAGGGTACCGTCCAACACACTTCAGGAGTGCTATATTTTAGCAGGAGGAGGGAGCTGAACTCTGCATTTAGTGACTTTCAAAGTAACTCCCTTAGAATAAAACTACTTTGAGACTAAGTAACACAGAAAATATATTAATTTGTTGGGAACAATCAGTTTACAATTAACCAAATTCATGTCCTTCTAAAATTCTTGATCAAGATTTTAGTAATTCAGATTTAATCACTTGAAATTTTACATTGATTCATAACTATGGAAAACAAATGTTTCTGATCCATTTTTTCTTATTCTTGGAGGAGAAATATGGATCTACATTCTTGTAGATAGTTCAGATTGCCCATTGTTCCCCTTATTTCTGCTCCAAAAAAAAAAGTGAGATGCTTTTCAGAGAATTTAGAAGAAACTATTAATTTTTCATCACAAAGCTGTGAAGAGTGATGGTTCTAAGACAGTATCACAGGTGTATAATTATCTATATCTGGTCATGAAGGAATTGCAGCAATCTTCTTAGAGACCTATACAATGCAGATATAGATAGATATCATATGTCATCTTTGGTGACGGCCAGGTATTATATGACAATGAACACCTTTTATAAACAAATACTGAGTCATCAGCTTTGATGCCAAAGAAGTGAAGGTTATGATAAACTTATGTAAGAACCAATTTAATTTTATCTCATGTCAGTGACTCATCTTTCTCCCACACAAAATAGTGGTTCTGGCTCTCCTACTGTTTTATCCTTCTACACTGTGTAGCAAAGAAATTTACTACTTAAATGCTTGTGCTTTATGTTTATAGAAAACAATGCAAAGAGGAAATTGTTTCTGAACACATTTCAAAGGGCAAGGGGCCAAGAGACAATGAACCAACTTAAAATACATTTTGAGAACACTAGTGTTTTAATTTGAAATAATTTGTTTTATGTTAAAAAACATTCTGAGTATATCCAGTTCAGTGTCACACTTCATAAAGCCTCTCTCTCAGTTTCTACCGTAATTGCCTACACAGTTTTACTAGAAAACTCTTAGAACATGCTGATCAGTTGGAGTAAAGAATTCAAGGAGTAAATAGGAAGACGTATTTCTAGAACAACAGGAAACACGCAGTAGATGTTCATGTCTGTCACCTGCTGACATCAGAAACGTCAGATGCTGGAAGGGAGGATGATAGTGTTTCCTGGAAGCATGGCATACTTCTCCCAGCCCAGACATCAATACGTGGTTCAAGGGGGTCTGTCTTCAGTGATGGTCTCATTTTATTCTATTTCTTTAAATACTGTCTCTAGTACAATCTTCCTTTATTGATCACTTTTTTTTTTAACACTTTGGCATAATTTCTCTTTACATGTTTTTTGTGTTCCTGCCTCTGTGGTATAAAATTCATCACTGTCTTCTCAGTCTCCTCATCAATAAACAAGCTCCTCATGATCACTCAATAAAATGTTTGAAGTAGCAGTGCAGAAATTCCCCCTTACATCACCCACTTACACAGTTGTCAAATCCGGTTCTTACTTTACTTTGCATTTATTTTCTCTTATTCAGGTAGCTTTGAACTTCGTAGTTCTGCTGCAAAGTGAGTTTCATAATTTGTCCCTGTCTTACTCAAAATAGTTTGAATTGCTTTGTCATTCTATAGTTTCTACATTATCTAGCCAATCTAGAAATCTTTTGCTTCTCCCTCCATAGCTTAAGATTCTTTTTGTTCACTTGTTCATAATGGAAGATTTTGCTTAGAACACAACACTGGAGATTTGTAAAGCTCTGTCTTTGGCCATGCTTTTTCCCCAGTTAGTCATCTTAACAGCAGCTATATTTTGCATCTTTTACTACTATTATTTATTTTGCACCCTGATAATCATGTTTCATGGACTGTTGATAATTCTTGCCTTGACTCTCATGCCCACTCCCCAGTACTGTGCCTACAGCTCTTGCATTAGTGATGAAGCATCAGCAGTTTTCTCCTTGTGCTTGTTGCATGTGGTGCTCAGCCTGAGCCACTGTCCAATGTTTGGCTGTTGTGTTGGGTGTCTATGTTCTCCCTGTGTTGCAGCTAGGAACAAACATGGCCAGTGCAGTAAAGGTCCCTGCTAGATGTGCTTCCTGCAGATTTTGGTGAGGTCCTTCACCCATGCCTTGTCATGAAATAGAATTAGAATTGCCTCAGGAAATTTGAGCCTCAAACATACAGATGCATACATCTGTAGCTACTTAAGACTTCCTTTATAATCACTGGTAAGAAACAGGCACTTCTTGGGCACGATTATTATGACATATTTTAGATATCTGCAGTAGGATGAGGTGACTCATATCCTAAAAATGCTTATTTCTCTCTAGTGACTGTACAGAAAATTTAAGACAACTAGCTTTCAGATGTAGACATCAACATTATAAATACCCACACTTCATCATGTGATTTTTACGTGTGGAATCTCAGGCTGAGGCTGGTGAAAATGAGTCTTATCCCTGATTTAGATGAGTGGCTCCACCAAAAGCTGAGTGATTAGCCTCTCTGAAGGACAAGACCACTGTGCCCTTAAATAGAGGCAGCTACCAGTTTTGAGTTGTTTTGGGGGTTTTTAGGTCTATGTCTGACCATTACATTTCAGCAAATGACTTCTACAAAAAAATTATGATAAGTCTTCCTGAGATTCAGACTGCAAAGAACAGTGAGGAACATCAGAAAATCAGGCTTTCAAAATTTCTTTTTTCCCCCTTCCTTCCACACATGGACAAAGATGTGATAGGGAATGTGCTGAGAATTACAGCTCTGGAGTTAGCCTTGTCTATGGGGCACAACAAAGACTGTATATCTAATTTTGTATATATAATGGAGGGGATTTGTATATATGATTTGTATATATAATGGAGGGAAATAGTGAGAGCTAAAGACTTGCAGAGCAGGAACTCTTCCAGTTTTGAGTATTGTTTGTTTGCTTGTTTTCAAAAGGCATAGAATGCTTACACAGAAAAGAAAGTATTTCATCTTGGTGCCTGGGAGGAATCCATCACACTCCACCTGGAATTTGCTTTGAACTTTCATTGCCCAGATGTGGATAGTTTGTTTAGAGGAAAATCTAACTTATCTATATGCTTATGCTATGCACTTCATGATATGACTTGCAATAAACATGGTTACAGACATACATATCACTGTTATCTGAAACATGGGACGGTTTAGAAGCCCAAGAGCAGCAAAGAGAGTCTTATACTGATTTATACAATAATTAATTTAGATTCTGTCCTTATCGACATCAGTGACAAAATTCCATTGACTTAAGTAGTACTAGAAGTTCAGTCCGTGTTACTTTTTCATTTGCTGTTAGCAAAGGGTTCACATCATGTTCAAAAATGAATGCAATTTAAAAGCTCCTCTGTCTGATGCATCAGAAAAGCACTTTGATTCAAAGTGTACTGTATCAGAATGCAGCCTATTTGCATAGCTCAGACTCAGGAAGATCTCATTAAATCTCAAACCTCATAATTGAAAAAAAAATATTGGTAGGCAACATGAAACGGATGTTTGTGACAACATAACCATGTGAAATATGTAGTTTATTACAGGTCAAAAAGTTTGTCTTTACCTACCCATGTCGTAGCCCTACTCAGTGAACACATATGAAGCACATTATTCTTGTAAAATATGGATCTAGTGGTGGCCTGGCTTACCAAAATTTCATTCTCGTGTGATTCATTAATCCTTCTGCATTGGTGCTGTTGACATGGTGTTGTTGCAGATGAGATATGTTAGTAAACAGCTGAGGGGCATTAGTTTTAAAATGTTCCTTACCTATAACTGATCCAAGTGTGCACTGCAATTTTGTCCTCCTGAACGAAGCTTAAGCTGAGCTTGAAGATAATTTTATCTGACCTGTTTGACTTTGTTCTGAAAGGGATTAGGAGCACGCACGCTGCCTTTTGAGAGGCAGTTTATTACCTCCTTTGTATTTTTTCTCAAATGATAGTTACAGCTGAGATAGATAGCTAACTCTTCCAATGTCCATTTCTGCTGCAGAGACCTGGTTTGTACTCCTGCCCTTGGCTAAGACACATTCTTAGAAAATGAGAGGCCAGTCTTCATCTACTCTGGAATGACTCATTTGTGGATTCTGAGTATGTCGTTCAAGGAATAAATTCTGTACCATGAAAAACTGTCTGTGTAGGAATTCAATTTAAAAAAAAGTTCAGGCTAAAAAATGTGCTTCTTACCTAGCAGGGAAATTAATAAAATGGAATGTGCACATTGTCTATTTGTAGAGATGTTTAGACAAGCTACTGGAGGTGACTGAAAGAGAATATTGGAATTTGCATTGTATTTAAAACTAATTTTGTTTTCTTCAGTTTTCAAAGTCACAGATATTGAAAATAATAATAAAAATGAAGCACCTTTAAATATTTCATTATTATAAGGCAGCTTATTTGCAAAGCTTGCTATTAAGAAATGTTCAGGACTTCATTACATATTCAGAAATTTGTGAGTCAGTATTCTGACAGGTTATAATAAAAGAATAATTTGAGAGGGAAATTCAGCATTTTTAATCAGTTATTCTTCCATCTGTGAAAACGAATGAGTTTTTAGTGCTGGCTGTAAAATTAGGGTGCAATGTTGAAATACTTTTATAACAAAATTTTTATTTTCCTTTCCCTAGAACCTTGGCATCTCTTTCCTCATATATTTATAGTCTATTCATCAGACTTTGGACTGTTCGTTCAGGCTACAAATGAAACAAACCCCAAGATTAAAGCCAAGTCCTCAAAGCAGGTACATCCGGTGTGATCTGTAAGGCCAAGATCTAGAAGCACTCCTGTATATGCTCAGTTTTGAACATACAGACAAGTGCTTTGCTGAAGTCATTAAGAAATGGAGATTAAAAGTTGTTGTGGTGAATGGACATTTGTAGCCTGGGTGAAAATCACGATGCTTGTGTGAAGTACATGTGTGACACAAGTTTCAAAGAACCTTGCCAAAATCTTTAGAGTATTACAGTGCTGAATGCATTCCAAAATGTTTGTCATACTTGGTCTTAAGAAACAACTTGTCTCACTATGTAGCTTCTCTAAAATAGCTGTTTTACGCTGGTCTTTAATGGGTCTAATTTCCAAACAGAGCACATGAAGTCAGAGAAGAGGAATTAGGTTGCTTTGCAGGGCACCCAGCTGACCCATACTGTAAAGTATGGAATGGCTGAATGTGCACTTGCTGCCATGGTGATGTAAGAAGCAGACGTTCCCCACGACGGCTGTCGGGGCCACAGCCGGACAGGCAGCCTCGCTGAGGTGAGCAGGGCTGCTCAGCTCCCTGGCCCCGGACCAGCACGCTAATTATTCATGCACAGCAGGATCTTTGCTCGGGGAAAGAGGATACAGTTAGCAATGGATTAGATCAGCTGAAAGCTCAGCAACTTTTTTTGCAGGAGAGTGCAATGCAGAAAGTATTGTTTGATCAGAGCTGAGTTTCATAGCATTCTCTCCTAAATTATAAAACTAGCATATGGCCTACATTATACATCTACATGTGGTTTTGGTATTGCTCTGGGCATTGCTTCTATGCAATAACTATCCCCTTTGACTTCTAAAGTGGTGGTAATGACTTTGACTTGAAAATCCAATTTTACATGTTCAGCTGCCCCTGAGACAAAAGATCAAAAGTGTACCTTACCCCAGCAAGAGAGCAGACATTCTGGACAAACAGCTCTGAGAGATTTAGGTATGTCTCACACTGCCTTGGGGCCAATGGGTAGAATAAGTGACCTCTTTGATGATGTCCAATCTGCTCTCGTTCTGGAAGTGAATGTATTGCAACATGTCCTGTGGCCAGGTCCTCAGGTCGTTCTAAGTCAGTCTTATGCAAGTGGGTTAGTGGCCTTATGCTGGCTTCTGTTCAGAGCATAAGGCTTGGATCTAGCAAAGCAAGCCACAGGGCATTCTACTTCCTCCTTAGTGGGGTTCGAGACTGAAGCAGAATGATACTTTTTAAACTCATTATTTGAGGACTATTAATTCCAATGTTTAGGTCAAATCAACAGGTAGTTACAATATTGACATGTGCTATCATGCTCACTTCAAAAACAAATCTTTGTCTTGTGCTGCTAAAACTGGCACCCAGCATTAACCCAGGGCTGAAGGAACTTGTCCTGTAAAATTAAATGGTCTCATCTATTTTAGTTGCAACACTGTTTGCTCCTTCTGGGGAAAAATAGAGCAAAGGACTCTGGCTGGGATCTGAATGCAAGATCCAGACAGACTGAATTTGCATGTTCGATATGTTTATTTTCATGACCAGACCCTTGGCTACAGACTCAGAGGTAAGGGTTATACTGAAGTATTTCCTGGAAGTAATTAGTGCTTTTGAAAGGAAGAAGCTATTAAACAGACATACTTTGTTCTATCTTCTGAGTAAAGTCTATTGGTGCCCATCTGTATGTTGCTAGATGTTCAACTAGGTACTGCATTGACAGGGCTGTTGGGTACCAGGCTGGCAGTATTAGGTGCAAGCTCTGCCTGACCGGTGCAGGAGATATATCCCAACCAAGCCCTACCCAAATTGCTTCCAGAAGCACTGATTCCGTCCTGCTGCTCCAGTTTACTGCTGCCTTCCCTTCCTTCACGTCTCAGCTAACACTTCTGCCTGGCTGTTGGCTTCCAAACCATTCAGACTGAAGCCGTTCATTCAGAGAACTTGTAGATGCCTGTTGTGTTCAAGGTCAGGTTGGATGGAGCTCTGAGCAGCCTGGTCTAGTTAAAGGTGTCCTTGCCCATGGCAGGAGGGTTGGAACTAGAAGATCTTTAAGGTCCTTTCCAACCTAGGCCATTCTATCATTCTAAGTTAGTCAACTGGTGTCTCTTACACCAAAAAGGGAGGTACGAGGCCCACACCTCAGTGTAGCTTACTAATTTAAGAAGGTTTGGGTTTTGTTTGTTTGGCTGGTTTTTTGCAATGACTTCTGTAAATCCCCTTTCTGTGTCCAAATCTCCTCACTTGTGCTTGGTGACAGCTGAGTCCTCCTTGAACCTTGATCCCTTTGGTAAATGGAGTTTTCAGTCACAATGAAAGACGACTTTACACTTCTCCTTGTTCTCTACTAATTCCTACGCTGTCTCTTTCCTAGAGCAAAAAGGAGGCTGAAGAAAATCCTACTTATGAAGCACCCCCATTCTTAGCTCTCTTGTGCAAATGCTGCCACTTCCTTAATTCCACAGCTTCTACCTCAGGGAATTTATTTTGGACTCTCCTTCCATTTTTGCCAGAGAGCTCACTGTTTCCAAACAAAACAACCTTCCTTCATGACCTCTTCAGTCAGGACATTAGCTTTCTCCTGCGGAATAATGTTACTTGCTTGACAACTGATCTCCTGCTCTCTCAGTTTGTGCTGAGTCTGCCTGGTGTGCCCAGCATGCTGCCAGCACCCTTTGAAGAGCAATTAAAAAGTCAGAAAGAGTTTGCAGCATTTTTGTGCAATGAAGACCTTAATGAATGAGGACAACTCCTTTAAGCCATGCTACCCACACAGTTTAAACCAGGGGAAACTTTAAAATGTGTATGTTTTACTAATGCAGTTCTATGTCAGTCACAGGTACATGCCTGAATATTTGCATGTCTTGTTAATAGACTTAAATAACCTAACACCCAATCCATGACTTGTTAACAACTTCCTTGGAATAATAAGGAATGAATAAATCACTGTGTTTGGGTAATCATGCCATTAACCTTGAAAAGAAAAAAGAAAACAGATGGGGGAGAAAGACATAAAGAAAGTCCCAAAAGATTTGCTACTTGAGAACATAACACCAGTATAAAATTACATGTAAATTTATATTGCGAAATTAAAGCAATACAGAAAAATTTATCCTTTTTCACATCTTATTGCAGAGGAACAGCAATATTTATTTGGATTTACTTTAAATCATTTACTCACAGATTAAACTGAATCAAAGTTAAGCCAGTCATTCTCAGATAAGAAAATGAACACAGACAATTTTACAAATATAAAGGCTGATTTGAGTTATACTGGTCCAATTTTTTCTTGTCTGTGAGTATTTAGTGATGGCAAATGAGCAAAGGCATATGTGATTGCAAAGATGAAGCTGCAGTAAATTTCTTATTTATGGATCTCTTCCTTGTTTTTTCTTGGTCTACCCATAATAGAGTTAGCAAGGGAGAAAAGATCAAAATCTCAATAGTAACATTTAGCCAAGTTAAAGCTGACAGGGATTATGCAGGAGCAGCAGAGTAGGAAGAAGGTGTTTCACTGCCTGGAACTGAGAGCAGGCTGGTTCACTTTGGTCTGCAGTTGGTGACAATGCGTTGGCAGAAAGTCTGTCAACTCACCCAGCTTTATGTCTGTGTGTTCCTTCTGCCATCCCCAGTACTAGCAACCAGAATTAGTTCTGCTAGCAAGTGCGGTCATCTCATGTTTTTTCTTTCTGTTCCTCAATGAGTAAATAGGAACCTGTGCAATCTGAGGATTTTTCTCTTTCTCTGGGTTACAGTGTATGATGTAAATGAAGCAATGTATTTATTACACAAACCTCAACAAGATATGTAAGGTCAGGTATGTACAATCCTTACCTGTACTTCTTAACCTCAAGTACCCCGGGTTAATGTGACACCTTTTCCTGGTCTAGGAGAGAGAGTGATTAGAAGCAAAGAATGGGTCTTCCTTCACCTCATGATCAGGGCCTGCCAACATCACAAAGAACTATAACAATTGTGTTGCCATTATTGTTTATAATAATTCTTCTCCCTGTTGTGAAGTGGTTCTTGGCCTAACGGTTATAAACTGTTGTCAGTGGAAAGTCTGAAGTCTCCAGGTAGGTAATATATTTCTTCTGTTCTGATTGTCTGGAAGGTAATATTGTGGATTTGGGTATCAGAACACTTTATTCACAGATAAAGTTTTTGGATCACGGGCCTTCCCTGTCTTGTGGGGAACACAGTGAGTAAGGGAGACAAATGGGGCAGTTTAGCATAACAGTTGCTTCCATGAGATCCTTGTTCTGTGTGCAAAATGACACAGTCCTAGAGGGAGGTTTGGCAGGTCAGCATGGTGGCTCTTGCCATTCTGAACTTCATCCTGGCACAGGAACATGAGGTGTCCTAGTCTCTTTGTTTCCTCTCTGACCCCCACAATGGTCCTGGATCTGGATGCAGGGCTGCAGGTTCTCCACCAAAGTCATCAGGAACTCCTGGGAAGATCCCAGCATTCACTCCCAGGTTTCCTCAGTTATAGGATTAGGTAGGAAAATACTCCATCAGCATTTTGTCTCATCAGCTTGAGCTGTTATTGCCTGGTTTACCATCACCACAGTTGATGGAATCTGTAGTCAGTTTGTTCCAGATATGTCCTGGACACTTCTGTATTTCATGAAGATTAATTTTTTGTATCGTTTCACTCTCTATTTCCTGAGCACACCAAAGTGCTTTGTTGCTTGTGGGAGGTGGCTGATCATACTTTATCTACTACAGCAGAAATTCGGTTAAAGTTCAAGGACTCAAGCAATGTAATTTAGGATTAACAACATAATTATTCCAATATTGTTTGGAATAACCCATACCATGCAAGGACATCCAATAATTTTGTCTGGTAAGGACTAGCTCAATGGTAAACAAAACATTGCAGACTGTCTTGTCATTTCGCATAAAATAGCTAAAGATTTTGGTCAGTTCATGTGGTCAGCTGCACACAATCTTTGCATGGAGTTTATCTGAATTGCAAACAGTTCACCTTGTACAGTAAATGCAGCGACTATCTTACTAGCTGAAGTTCTGTTCATTTTTCAGATGTGGAGTGTGCAGAAAAAAAGCTGGAATATTGCTCTAAAGTCAGTTTGTATTTAGATAAGGAAATGAAATTCATATCTGCTTCAGTGATGGTGCTATGGCTAAGTACTTAGCCATAAAGGCAAAAAATATATTTTCATTGACTCAACTATATTGCTGCTAGGTACGTAGACACTTGCATTCAAATCTTTGTTTCCCATCTGTGCTATTGCTAATACCTCTGGTAATAGGTGATTTGCCATCTTTGCACAATCCCATGAAGGTTTTTGTACACTCTTCCAGTCTTACACTCAACAGAAACAGAATAGATCAAACTAATATTCATATAAAATGAAGCTTGGTTTGTCTGAATGGGTTTTTTGGTTGGTTTGTTCTTAATTAGAATTGAGGAACAATCTTTGTACCTATCATTTGTAAAAATCATGCTGTGTTTTATTTAATAAAAAACCCCAACAGTTGTGAAAAAAACTAAACCTATGTTCTGTAAGCTGAGATAATGTGGTTTATCATAAGGAGAGTGTTAATAAACCAAGTTGTATTTAACCATTCTTCAGGTCTGGCCTTGCTGAATGAATTACTGCAATTAGACTTTTTCTGGGAGAGTGTTGTGTCTAACAGAGCTCACACACCAGGAACGAGCAGGATTACAAAATTTGAGGAGCCAGAAGACCTCTTCTTGGTGCGTTTGCATGTATAGGTCTAGCAATTTATATCATTACTCTTTCAAGGGTGCAACTGTGAATAATACACATGGTCCAGTGCATCGCTGCCACGGCCGCCCGGTGGCCTGGCAGGAGGCAAGGCGGTGTCCTGGTCGGCGACCAAAGGGCCACAGTCCTCGTGGCTGGTCGGAGCACTCTGCTCGGGGCTCACAAAGGAGCAGGCTGCAGCTTGGATGTTGCCTAGCAACGGGACGGCAGCGAAGGAGGTAGAGGGACCTCTCTGGTGCTCACAAATCAGCTTTATTGATAACACAAAGTAACAAGGAGCTTCAAAACTGAACGGAGAGCACCAGAAAAGGCGGGGGGGAACCCGAGAAGCCTTTTTATGGTGCTCTGAAAGAGGGAGGAACTAAGGGAAACAGTCCAATAGGGAGATGATGGGAATGACAGGTGCCAATAGGGAAAGGAACGGGGAGAACTTTCTGGAACTTATACATAGGCAATTAAACTGATAAATATACATAAACAGATGAACCAATAAGGAATAAAGAACAAGAGAAGGGTCTAGAAAGAGGAGAGGAGATGTGGCAGTGGCAACACCCAGAAGAGGATGGCCTTAGGTTTGATGGTCATCCTATGAGCTGGCCTCAGACCTGCCCTCGGGATCGAAGTCAGGAGCAGGAAAATTGATCCGTTTAATGACATCCAGCCCTGAGATGGGCTGGGTCACCGCAACAGTCCAGCACAAGCAATTTGGAGACAACTTCTCTTTTGGATGCCTTTTTGTGAGACTGAATCTAGCAACACGTGTTTCATCCGCCCATCAGTAAGGACCCCAGTAACAGGAAGATGCCCACTGACTTCAGTGGGAGTCAAATTTCAAAGTAAATGAAGAAGTTTAAAATACTCATTGAACCATGGCTCTAAGAACTGCTAGTCTCTGATATTTGAATATGAGATGAAGGAGTGCAGCCAGGGGCTTGCAGGAGAACATGCTTGCAAGTTTTAGTGTTTGAGCAGCTTAGCGCAGATACATGGAAATGAATGTTTGGGAGTCTCTGGTAGTTGCAACAGGCCATGGCATGAACATTTGAGTACATGTTAATTAGCTAGTTATTTCTGACCTATGACCTTTTCTTTTCCTATCAGGTATTTTCTATGCAAAAGTGATTAAAATGGAGAGACTGTACAGACACCTGAAAGGCTAGAGGCTGTTCAGATGAAATCCAAATCCCCTAAACTTTGTTACCGCATTCCACTAATGCTATGAATTCTGTTTAGCTGATACCAGCATGGTTTTAGTCATATTAAATTTCTCAAAGTTTTATTTGCCTGGTTTAAATAAAAATAAGAATTGGTCTAAGCCTTCCAAGAAAGAACCTTAAAAGTCTCAGATTTAAAAGTACAAAAAGATGAGGTAATTTAAAAGGGAAAAAAAAAAAACAGAGAGAAGTAAAAGGAAAAAATAGTAAAAGCAAAAAATCGAATAACTGTTCCAGGTTATACCATTTCAAGAAAAAAAAAGGTCTGAAAATATGATACCTTCTAAATTTCCAGTGTAATTTTTGAAGCCTCAAATTTGAGGGCTTGATATGTATTTAAGCTGAACATTTTATTATTCAATCAGTCAATATTTTGAGAAGAGACAGGCATAAGCTGTCATCAACAAGACATCCTATCCAGCTTTTTGTTTTCCAACAAAATTTGCAGATTTGGCTCAACTGAAACACTTAATATGTCTAACTCAATTTCCAATAGCTATTTTAAATTAAAAATGAGGAACAATTTAAAGGTAGCCATTAGTTTTCTATTTAATGCAGAAATAAGTCTTCATTTTGAAAATCACCATTTTGTGATGTCTAAACATCTTAACTATTTTCCAGTAAAATAAAATCGTTTCTTCAATCTAGTATTACTGTTTTACTGTTTTGATCACCTAAATATTCTTGTTGTATATATTCTTTGGAAGCAAATTTTCTGCAACCAACTTTAGACCAATATTACTACTTATGTTTTCCAGCATCATAACCCATGAAACTCTGTCACATCCTAGAACCATGGTGCTGGACATGCAGAACAAATACTGATTAGCCGTTGCTGACTGAAATTCTGGCTCCATCCCAAGGTGAGGCCGACTTGGTTTACAGGTTTTGACACATCAGTTTCACTGTGTGAGAGGCAGCTGGGAGAATGGGCTGCCTGGGCCTCGGGGTGGATGACAACTGGCATCACCACACAGCCACTGGCAAGGGAGTGAGAAGCACCCTGCCCTTTGCTCAGAAGACCTGTGCAAAGCAACCATTACAAATGCTCAGCTGCAGCATCCTTCTGGAGCTGTGAGAACAACCCACGTTTTGGCTTTGCAGGGCCTTTAGCAGGAGTGTAAGTAAATGAAGCAGCATCGCAAATCCCAGCTACACTGCCCTCCTGTGTATTTCAGGTACAGCATCCATGCATAAGTCCCACTACCATTAGCTTTAATTACCGTGGTGAAACATTTTATAAACAGCAACACGTTTCCTGTGTGTTAGTCATGACGTTCCTTCAGTTGCAAGGAACACAACTATCAAAGGCAAGAGCATTTACAGAGTTTCCCAATGCACTATAAAAAAAATAAACCAGGCAAGTAATTGGGACTTAATTTCTACCTGAATTTTTCTTTAATTTTCTCAAATAATGCAGCAAAAGAATAAGCCCCATTGCTTGTTTCTTAGCTTTCTCCCTATAAAATGCTTCACAGTATCCCTTACTCACCAGCAGGGAAAAACCTTGTGGACCCTGTGATAGAGCTGAAGACCTGCGTTTAGCTCCTGAAGTCAGAAGAGCAGTCTGAACGTTCCCCAAAGCAGCTCCCATTCTCATCTATCCCATCAGGAGATCGATACTTGTGAAAAAAGACTGAGTTTTTCAACCCCACTGTAAATCTTGGAACACAGAAACAGAGGATGAAATTTTGTCTGAAATGAAAAGGCTGTGTGTTCTGGGCATTTGGCATAAGAGCACACGTGGTGCTGGCTGACGTGGGGAGTGGGAAGGAGAGGGAGAGGTCCTTTTGCTAGTCCTCCTGTCTCAAGGAATAAGGCTGTGGGCCTGTCCCTAAAAAATTATGTCCTGAGCATGCAGAAACACAGGCATGTGAATACAGTTGCACCAGCCTGAATTGCTTAGGCTAGTGCTGGAAGGGACAAAAACAGTGCCAAAAACAACAGGTGAAAGAAAGCTACTGAAGTCCTCATTGAGGAAGAGGAACCTCTGAGGAATTACAGAAATCAGGAGAAGCCTGGAGCCCCTTTTGGGCCTTATAATGTCTTGATCGTTCTTTGGCTTAGTTTCCTCATATTTAAAGCACAACATCCATATTACTTTTCACTTGTCCCTTTTTGTTCTCTTCCAGCTTCCTTGCAACTGACACCAGACTGAGCTATATGCTTGAGTGCATTGCTGATTTTTTTTCCATTCCAAAACACTTTTTATGGAGTGACAAAATAACAATTTTCTAACTTAGTTTTCTTGAGTCTCCCCAGACGTTTGAAAAGAGTTTTGGAAGCATAAGCTTTCAGAAATATTATATAGACAACTGTACTCTTATTTTTCTCCTTCAGCAGGTCTTTATCATTTATTTTTCCGAATTCATTGTGTAGGGATGATTGTCAGAATGTGCTGACTAACAGGAATACCTAATGGATGCACTGTGCATGCCAGTAGTTCTAAATTTGAAATGATTTCCAGCTGTCTTTTCTGGAATATGAACAGTACCTGCTTTTCCTCTCTATATACTGTATTTCAGATTCTTGCCTAAACAGCCAAAATATATTCCTCCCTAAGAAACTTCATAGGCACTAAACCTTCAAATTCACTTCTTCATTGCTCAGTTGAGTCAAAAATTTACATAATTGCTCAGAAGTTATTTTCTTAGAATGAATATGAATCTTGAAGGAAATAACTCAATCCAAAGTCCACTTGTTTTCTAGTTCAAAGGTCTTATTGAGTCCATTTTCATGTTGTGTGGCCAAGAACGCCTTCATATTCTGAATGTTGACTAAACATTAAAAAAAAGCTTTAAAATATTCCATTAATGTAGTCAAATCAACAGAGCATTGCTCTGACTCTGTACAGGTTTTTTCCAGGAAGAAATTCCAGACCAATAGAAACCATATTTTCTCAGCGTGGCAGGCCAAGTGAATAATGCATCAAAAGATTGGATTTTCCTTATTTACTTTCTAAAATGTGAATGAACAACAATGACAACAAAATTCTAGAAAGTAACCACTTCTTCAAAACATTTCTCTGCTTTAATGGAGTATCCAGGATGTTCTTTGTCTGGAAAAGGAGTGCCTTTGGGCAATTTGTAGCCAAATTCTCTGTGGAGATTCCTGAACATCCTACAAAGCCTTGCTTTTCATAGGGGCCAGAGCCAAAGCTGGGGTCTTAGTGGGGATTACAGTACCTGGAGAGGAATTCAGTGAGCATCTCAAGAAGTACCTGAGCTACTGGTACCGCTTGAGGTATTTGTAGTGCACATTGAAGACCACGAACTGCAGAGCAACTTTCCTTGATGTCAAGTAGGGATACTGGTGTACCTAAAGGAAGGGAAATACCATGTCAGGGGGCTCACAGTAGGAGGCCTTGAGCCTCCAGTCCTCCTTGAGCCATTGGAACTCAGAGAAATTGCCAGGGATTGAGCACCACCCACAGCAAACCTCTCTGGGCTATTTTCCTTTTTTTCCCCCTCTGTGTTTTCAACTGTAATCTTGAGGAGTAAGGCTCTGCTATTTGTCTAAAGGAGGTCCCTCCTTATTGAGTTGCATACTGTTGCTTCATAAAGTTTTTCATATGCAGGGTTAGATGAGGCCACAAAAGTTAGCACTCTGTTTTGCAGAGCTGCTGAGAGCAGTAGCTTAAACTGGAGAAGCTCCAGCTTAGATAGATTAATAAAAATCTAAATCTTACTCCTTTTGAAAAACTCATTCTACTTCCTGGGATCGGGACTTTGTTTTTGTTATGGAAAAGTACATTTTTGTCATCATTTTTATTATCCACTCTTTCTTGTTATACATGTTAACATTGGATTCCTAGCCATTACAAATTTTATTCAACTAAAATGTCTCCAATACCTAGTTCAATCATGTTACAATCTTGACACAGACATACTCCACAGGAATGAGTGAAATGTCTACTTATCCTGTATGTCATCATTTCATTTCAAGAGTTCAATTTCAGTGTCCTCTTCCTCATCTCAGGATAAATATGTCTGCATGTTCAAGACAAGGCATGAAGAGATACCAGTGATGCAAGAAAAGGGACAATTTTTCTTGACAACATTTCATACTAGTACTGTGGAAGTGCAAACTGAATAAAAGAAACACATGGCAATTTAAACCCCAGCATTTTCATATTTATACTGGTTATATAAGTTACAGCACTTTTTATTTTACTGTCTGCTCTCCCAAATATATATATAATGAAAAGCAATAACTCAAACAGTGGGCAGCAGTATAAATGATCTCTTTGTTCATTACTGTTGTAAGAGATCCATCCCTTATTTCATCAAAGTAGAACTGCACTTGACTAGAAAGCAAATACTGTGTTGAATTCAGCACCTCTGTACCAAAAACATTTTTCTACCACAGCTCATCTATCTGTCACACACATCATTCAGTATTTCAAACTGTATTCTGAAAGTGGGAAGACAGATCTATTTCAGACTACAGTCTCTTTTTCCTTCATCCTACCTCTTTCAGATGCCTCCTTTTGATTTCAACTTCTCTGTTTATATGCTAATGCTATATGGAATTAATTGCTGCTGAACCTCACTGAAACCATGATTGCCTTGGCTCAGTTTCACCTTGGCTCCAATGATTGCTAACTAAGAGCTTTAGTTAGACCAGTCCACACACAGTGATGTTCCTGCTCCACTTTCATCCTTTGCTTTCCAGGGATGGAAATGCATGATTTCCTCCCTGAGGGTGTAACACTTGTGAAACACTTGGACAGTATGGTTTTATGATCCTAGAGTATAACTGAACAGTTAAATAAGTGTTTAATCCCACTGTACAGAGTGTTTATTTAGAGCAAAAATGCATTAACAGCTAAAAATGTAAGGATTTTGCTGTATCAGTTGCACATTTTCTGACTCCACCTGTAGTAGAAGGTACTGGGAGTGTGGAAAACTACAGTTCCTTAAAAACACCTCCATTTTGTGATGCATACATGACCAAAAGTGCAATTAAGAGAAGGGAGTTTATAGTGGGACACACCACACTGCTGCATTTCCCTCTAGGTAGGTCAAGACCCCTTCACTAGGAGACACAAATTATTTTCACATTTGCACCAGAGAACAGGTCTCTCGGCTGAAAAAATCTCGGCTTAAGTAAAAGTTTCTTAGGGGACAAAAGTGGCATGAAGTGAGGGAAAAATGAATGAATGTTGGCCTATAGAAATTATGCACTTCGTGCCTTGGAGCACCTGTGATAAATGCTGTGCCTACCCAGAAAAAAAAAATAAGCATAAAGCACAAGAAATCAACTCGAATGAATTCAAAATATATACCACTTTGTACTGTAGTTAAATATACTTAGCACTTTCTAGCGTTTTAGGACTTGGAGTTCACAAGGGGAAGACAGAGGCTCCCTCTGCTTTCCCCCTGCCAAGAGCTGCTCCCCTCTGCTACTGTATTTGTGATGGTTTCAGAACAGAAAGAAAAAGAAGCAGTAAGCATTTTTCAGGAATTAGCAATACCTCTCAAAAAGGAAATGTTTAAAATCATAAGAGTTTGCACATTTATGCATCTGTCTTTTGCAGACAGTCTTCCACTGAGCGAAGCTCCATAAGAGCATTGCTAGAAGGGCTCACAGCAATAGAAGGAGCCTGCTCTGCAGGGGTGCAGGGTAAGCAAGGTGTTGGATGAGACCCCATGAAAAGTAACTCTTCATTTTCTATATCACATTATTAAGTGGAAGCTCTCTAGAGAAGGTGAAATATAGAAGAGCTCATATTGATATCTGCCTCACAGATTTTATATTTTAGCTCCTCCCTAGAGCAGCTCAGTCTAATGCTTGCCAAGAAAAAAAGTAGCTCTGGAGAATGTCAGCTTTTGTTACCTGTGTGAGCCAGGCTTCTGTGGACATGTCTGTGGCAGACTGCCAGCAACACTCTTGGGAACCCTACAACCCAGGGCTGTATGCTCTTAACAACTGTGTTTTTCAGACCTTATTGCATGCCCCTAAATGTTTTCAAGCCCTACTGTAGACTCCTGCAGTGTGAATTTAACTATGCTGGCTGTAAGTTTGCTTTCTTGGCTGTTGTTTGTGGATCTCTTCATAAAATCATATTGATTCTTAGATAACTGTCATGGAAGGAAATCCATTAGTCTGGAATTTTATAGGTCTGCTCTGGGATAAGTTACCTTCCAAGGAATGTCAGAGCATGTTTTGTTTTTAAACAGGCAGTAAGGGAGAAAAAGTGCATTTGCCTATCAATATGGTTTTACAGCAATGGAGCAGAACCCCCCTTCTGATGCATCATTAGGATTATAAGTAGCATCACTGGTTCTCAGCTGCTCTATTGCCCTTGTTGGCTCATTAGGTTTATCAGATAGAACTGACTCACCTCCAAAACTTCTTTGAGCTTTTTCCGTCCTGCTGTGACTGCTGAAATCAGAGCAGGACCTCTCAGCACATCCATCTTGGATTCGTTTTCCAGCCCATGGTGTTGCCACTGTTCTTTTGTCCCTGTATCCTGCGAATGCATTCTGCAAGATCACATTCAGTCATGATTTTTTTCTCCATATTCCCACTCAGGTTCTGTTTGTAGAGATTTAGCTCTTTGTCTTCATTAAAATACACTGTCAGGGTTTCTCCTGCTTTCCCCAGATTACAAATGAATGAAACCACTGACTTACCTATAAAAAGTAAATGCCAAGAAAAATATAGGAGTAGGAGTTTTTATTAGGACACACACAGGTTTTTCTTCCTCTGAATCTGCACAGACTTTGCAAACTTCACTCTACAATAGAAACAGAAGAAAAAGACTTTTAAAATGGCAGTTGCCATGGCACGGTGTCCTTCTCTCCCAAAAATGCTTATCTACCACTTATAAGGTTCAAGAGACCCTCAATTCAGCCTCAATAAAACGTGTCTCTGCTTTCTTTATTGCCAACACTAGTGACTGTCCCCTTTCAGGACTTGTTTGAGGAGGTACATGGCTCTGACTGATGTCAGTGCCTTTACACTACTTTTGATCTGTTTGCCAGCAGTTATTTTACCCAGCACTTTCTAGGAAGTCGCATTGGGAAAGCATTTCCTAAGACTTAGGAGTGATGTGGGGGTTTCCTGAGTGACTCAACTTGTTTCAGAGGCAGCCTATTCAGTGGTCATACCAACAAAGATTTTCACTTGGAGCAAACATCTTACTTTCAGAACTATAGTGAGAATATGAGCCCTTTAATTTTCAATGGCTACTAAAAAACAATTTTTAGAAATGTATTTACTCCCTTAAAAAGCAAATAAGGATGTGATAATGCCACAGAGGAAAATCATGGCTCCTGGAGGATAATCTTAGTAGACACCTGCTTACAACCCTGTGTGCCTCAAGGTGCTTGAAACAATTTTGTTTCTGGGAACAGTGACATTTTTGAAAACAGCATCTTTACATTCATGCACAATTTCATTGAGTATGGTGGTGCACTGTGCAAATTTAGGGGTCTGATTTCACTACATCTAGACGAAACCTGCATTGTCCCAATCACTTTTATACAGCAGCTGCCAGAACATTGAAAGGATGACCACAACTTCCTCTTGCTGATGATCTCCCACACTTGGCCTTCATGTTTGTAAGGCAATGTGGAGAGCTAATCAGGGAATGGATTCAGCAGAACATTATTCTGGAAAGAAATGGCTCATTGAAGCTGGGCATGAGCTTTTTCTGAGACAGCATGGCTGCAGGGACTCTAGGAGATGCAGAATGAACTTCTGTGGTAAGTGGATGGGACAAATGTATCTGGTGTCAGTGCCAGTTCCTACTGGACTGGGGCATTGGTGCAGAATCAGGGTCCCAACACCAAGCACATACCACCACACGTGTGCAGTAGTCTGGGGAACATCCCAACAGGAGGATTTGCTGGCATATACTTCAGACCCCTCATAGTTCATGCATTTGTTCTTCCTTCCTATTACAACCAAGACGTGGGGAATAATAAGGTGCATTCCCAGGTGTCCCTCTGAGATGGAATCCAGATACATCCGGTGGTGCATGTCGAGATCTGGAAGGTCCTGGTTGCTCTATTTTGTGGAGCTTTTTTGCAGCGTTTGGCTACTTTAAGTACCTTAGAGATTAGCTGTACAAGCCTGGTTTACTTACTGCAGAAACCAAAAAGGTTTAAATAAAATCATGGGATTTTAATTAATTCTCCTTAACTAACGTATCACCTATAGTATTCAAAAGACAGAAAAAGACACAATCAGGCACATTTGTTTGTCATACTCAGACTCAAAGCATTTGTCTTTTGTGAAATGGACTTCACATCCCAGGCACCTGCAGGCAAAAGCTAACATGGCTCATACACAAAGCTTTCATTATCATATCTATACTCTATAGTTAAAGAAATCCCTAATGTTGCTGTGGCTCCATGAAAACTTGTTTAGTTAATATGCTCTAGGGAGAGCTCATGATGAATTTGCATCTTTCTCTGTATTAAGACCCTCTGTGGTGGATTTACTGGCAGAGGGATGAAGAGGTAATATGCAGCATGCAGGGTCCTGTGCCCCGTGGTCCATTTGTGGCTTCCTGGCTGCACAACCCCTTCATTCAGACTGGACTAATATCTGCCTTTGGAACGAGCCGGAGATCATAATTTGCAGGCTGCCTTAATTAGCACTTGGCTGTCAGAAGGGCCCATCCGTACGTGTACATCCTCAAGGTGCTGTCAGCCAGCTGCACAGATCCAAGGTTTGCAGGAGACAGTCTTTTCCGCAAGAGTTCTGCAGGGGGGAGAGCAATTGTATCCCCACAGGCAGCTTTCTTCTGCCTCTGCTGTGTGAAAGGGGCAGCAATGTGGTGCAAGAGCTCCTCACTTGGAGAGAAATCCATTGTGCTTCTTCACTCATGCTGGCCAACAGGGTGAAGTGGAAAGCATGGTTCTAATTCAAGTGGTGATTTGGACAGAAGAACATTTTAGGCAACCATGATGACTGGCTTCAGAATGGAACGGGTGTCTGTGCCATCCATTCTAAAAAATGGTCCAGACCGTGTTCAAGCTGCAGTGCAGAGTAAATACAAACTCATGAAAAGCCTTAACAGTGGCTTGCCTGTGGATGTACTGGGAGCGAGCAGAAGTATAAACGACTGATGTCTCCAGGTCAAGCTGGCTTAGCATGCTGCCCCTCGACTGAATTGTGTCTTTCATAAAAATGTTCTCATTAAATCCAAATGATCACAGAACCCAAACAGCCATATTGCTGCAATGACTGGAAGCTCAGAATCACTGTATTTCCTTTCGACCCTTTAATATTCACAGCTTTTAATGTAAAGAGTAAATAATTAATTAACCCTTAGGGTGTGAACTTGGATTTTTATCATTTCCATCCTGGCTGGCCTGTCACACACGGATGCCTGGACCACCTGTCTCCCTGGTACCGCTCCTCCTCTCTCTTCCAAAACACCTAGACCAGCACCATCACAGATCACTGCCCAGAGTCCGGGGATGGGGCACTAATTTCTCCCACAACCTAAAGTGCCAAATGGAGCTGCTTTTGTTTCTCTTCCTGTTGCTTACCTTAATTTGCAACGCTGGACTGCTGTTTTAGGCGATGAAAGCACTAAAGAGTTAAGAAGCACTATAGAGTCCCTGCCTAACCTTCCTGAAATACTAAAGGCTTTGGAAACTCTGCCTCGTGCTGTTTGCTGTGACACCACAATTGTGTGATTGCAGGTGATTGTAGGACAGAGAACAGTACCTACTTTGAAGCCCTATTCATTGTGTTATCAGTGACTGGTTTCTTAAATGACTGTACAAGATGCCTTCATGCTCATTGAGCTTTTATTTTTAAGAGCTTTAATGGGGACGAGGAAATAAGATAAGAAAGATATTTCTAGCACAGTCCACCGACACAGACTTAAGGCTTAAACCTTGACCATCCAGTGGAGCAAGTATAATTCTTCTTGTCCCTTAGGAATAACTCTATATTTAGGAACAATATACTAGATTTATTTAGTTACCATTGGAGTTCAGATTCACAGCCCCACTCTCCTCTCTCCTTCCCTCAAAACCAAATTCTAATAAATAGCCTCAGAAAGCACGCTGTGTCTGTGCCAGGCAGTTATTTACTCAGCAGGAGTTAATGGAGTTCCAGGTGATGGAGCCCCACATTTCAGGATGCTGGTTTGCTCTGGGAACTTAAATCCAGCTTCTCACTTTGTTTTCAAGTTTTCTTGTGCTTTTCTTCCCCCACCCCTCGCATGTTACATCCTTGCAAAGCCTCATGCAGACATGCTTGTGCTCATTTGGAGCTCGTAAAGCTGATTGAGTTCTGCAAGTAAAAAAATCAATCTGAAACAGGCTGAGATCGATCTGAAAGTGTCCCTGCAAGAAAAGACACCCTAATGTAATTGACTTTAAGAACTGCACTCTTAGTTAAGGTCCTTGTGTAAATCAAAAATCTGGTGAGCAAGATCACAAACCAATTCTCAATACTTTACTCACAAATTCCCAACAAAGGCAAGGAAAACCAGGTGGATATTAAAGCCTGCACCCTTAGAACCTGCTATAAATGTGCAGTGGACACATTCCAAAGCCTTGGAGAGTGGGGGGAAGATATGCCTGTGTGACAGGCAATGTGCCTGCACAGCTGCAGCTGCTTGGCTGGCACAGGTGCACAGGCTTGGGCACATGCCCCTCACAGGATGTGCCATCAGTGCAAGTGTCAGGGAGCTTCCAGCAGCAAATTTGGGGTTGTTGCAGTGGAAGGGAGAGAAAGTAGGGTGATATAAGGGTATTGACTGACCCTGGGGAGGAAGGGAGGCTGTGGAGAGGCCAGTAAGAGACTCTGGGTGGGGGAGGGTTGGATAGAGGCTGGTGAAACTCAGGGAGGCTGAGCACAAGCGAGGAAGAATGCAGTGTTGTGTGTGACTTTGGGAAGAGCATAGGGATCTCCGCCATTTTCTCTTGTTCCCAGTACAAATTAAGACACTAAGAAATATATAGACATGGGTTTGAACCTATTCATCCCCCTCTGAATGACAGAGATCATAGCTCTAAGATCCACATTCTTTGAACCTGTGAGCAACTAAAATAATCAGTTTGAGAACAAAATATGTATGCAACCACTAAGAACTGGGTTTTTCAGAAAGCATTTACAGGGCAATGTGTCCCTATGTTGATATCACATATAAAATAATATCTCTCTGGCACTGGATAACTGCTGGAGAGTTCAGATATTTTGAAGCCAAACTTACTTGCCAATTTCAAGTTTTTATTTTTTATTTTATTCATGTTCTATGAGCAGGACAGGAATGATTCACTTTTATTGTATCTTATTTCCTGACCTGGTACCTGATAATATTTTGTTCTAAGAAAAGTCTTCTAAAGATCAAACAGTGAATAGGCATTTGAAAAGAAGTGTTTGTGTTTGCACTTTCAGTGAGATGAACAGGATGGAGAAACAAAAAGAGAATGGACATGGTAATCTTCCAAATGCTATTTCACTCATAGAGAACTTGAGCTTCTTCCCGTTTTGTTTTCTCTTGGGGTTAAGGTGGAGATAAGGCTCAAAATACTTAAAATAGCCCTCTCAGTTCAGAAATCTCTCTTTTTTATTTTTTAACTTATTTCTAATGATAAGAAGTTTTATTCTGAAAACATATTAATTAATTTTGACTTACAAGCCTTTGTTTTTTTTCCCCCAAAGGCATTGCCAATGCATTAATCACTTTGTTTAGTAACCTTAGACACACATCCATAAATCAAATATTTACACCGCTCAAAATCTGTGTAAAATAGGGTCATGAGTAAATCTGGAATTCATTAGATATGAACATATGTTCTATCTGTCGTAATGTTCTGTATTTCCCCATGTTCAGGTTTCTGCTTATGAGTTTTTCTTCAGAATTTACTGTTAAGAATAAAACATGATAAGGCATATAGCTTGAGATGGTTAGAGCTGCCTAGAAACTAGAATTCCTATTCCCTAGGAACTTTCAAAATTGAAAATAAAAAAGAGCTCTATTTAAAAAGAGGGTATGTTCTTGTGCACTCTCTGAGCCTCATTAAAAAACCAACCAAGGAAACAAAACAAAGGCATAAAGAAAAGCAGCCTTCACATTCAAAAAGTCAAACATTATTTTACTTCTGCCTTTTCAAGGAGTTCTTAAGAACAACACAAACAGTGGCATTTCAGTGATCACAAAGCCAGGCAGGTCCGAGGTCTGGAAATCCACATCCCAGAATGGGGACCTTGGCCAGCAGACTCCAAGGCTGGCAGTTCCCTCTCAGCCTTCTGGGTGGATTGCTGGAGAGCCAGATATCCTGGTATCACTGGCAACCTGCCTACCATCCCATCCTTCAGCTGACCAGGTTCTGGCGGTGTTTTTTTATCTGCTCAGTTGCTGAGGCAGGGGGAGGGGGAAAAATATGTTCAGCTCCCACAAGTCTCAGTACCATGAGCATTCCCTTCCAAAATTCCCTAAAGAGTGAAGCCAGATATAGGCATGACCACCTACTCAGAGAGAAATAACAGTCTGAATATTGAAACCATTCTACGAATGTATTTTAAAGAAACTACTTTGTAAAGGACAACAAAGTGTAAACCATGTGAGTGACTCAAGCCAAACAAACAAAACCACTGACACATGACACTCCCACAATGGCAGGGAGAAGCACAGAGGAAAACAGCAGCTTTCCCACCAGTGAATGATACCATGCAATGGTCTCTGCAACACGATGTCACTACCTGTCTTCCTGCAGGTTAGTGCTCAAATCCTGAGGCAGAGGAGGATGAGGACCACTGCTGTGGGCCAGACTGCCTATCCCTGGCTCAGCTTTCACTGTGTTGTGAGAAGCTGGCAGTTCTTTGCCCATATCTCTCACCCAAAGAGAGTCAGTTATTTTTTGTCAGTCCCAACCTTCTTACTTCACTTTTTACTTTGTAAATATGATTCGACCCAGAAAAACATAATAAATGTGCAATTGCTTCTTTTATCAGACTTGTTAGCTCTCTCACACTGTTCCATCCCTATTCAAACCACAGTGAAACAGCATTTTCTTAAAAGGTGCTGAATAGCATGATGGGAGACAAAATAAAAGTACATTGTGGGGAACAAATTAGCTTTATTATCAGTTTTTCTCTCTGGGACATTCAAAATGAATGAAAGTTTTTATTTTGTCATAGAAGGAAGAGCCTAGCACCTTTCAGTTTGCTAGCAGGCAGGGAAGATACTTAGGTGTTTTGAAAAACCCAGCTGTGATCAATTGCAGGAACTACTAATTTGTGCAACATCTGCTCATTTCTTCTGACACGGATTTCATACAAAAAACGAAATCTCCATTTTCTGTGGATAAATAAATCCTTTCCAGCACAAAAGGCAGTTAAGTTTATAAAACATGAAACTTGCATACTGTGTAATTGTCTTTTGCCTCTCCTTTAGACCTCACTAATGACTTAAATCAGTTTGCACTTACCAGTTCCTTCCCGTTTAGATATGCAATCTGCAAGGCAAAAAGAGACATTGAAACTGTCTGCATTAGCTGAATTCCCTCTACAACACAACCTGCCATTTCTGAGGTGCATCACCTATCAGTGAAGAGTTTTATATCTCAGTGCTGTGTGGAAACAAGAAAGTAAAAAGCTAATTCAAGCAAAGTACAACAAACAAAGCTCTAATTAAAAGAATGGAGATTGACAATAAAAGTTGTCAGAAACCTGTTGTATCTTTTTTCCGTAATTGTTTACAAACAGAAGAAAGCCTCTTTGTGAAAACATTCCCACAAAATGAAAATATCCTTTCAAAGGGCATTGTTTTAATGTTGCTCAACATTAGCAAGCCGTGAGCATCAAACCCGTTTTGATATGCACTTGCTGCTCAATGCCAGGTTTCCCACGCAGTGATTCTGCTGTAAAGCATCCTGCTCCCTGAGGCCTGTGGTAGGAAATGCCGTCAGCATGTTACCGTGGCTCTGCGCAGAGACTGTTGACTGTGGCAATTGTTTGCTAATCTCTTGGCTGAGTTGCCATTTGTTGAGCACAGCATTTTTTAGGAGTGGTCCAAGATGACCACACTATTTTGTTATCTTTAGCTAGTCCCTCAGGCTGATCTCAGGTTTTGAAGTGCTTTGTCATCTGGTGCTGCACTGTCAGAGCCGCATGTATTTTAGCTTATCTAAAATCAGTTAATTTGAATGTTACCATTTTTTGATGAAAACTTCTTGTTTTTTCCTGCACACAGGTGTGTTATAATCTGGTGGAAAAAGCCGTAACTGAAGTTTTGAAGCCATAAGTGGATCAAAGTGTTTTCAGGGGTAAAGAACGTGGTAAAGAACATTCTAGTCCCCCAGGATTGCATACCTCTGGTTAATAAGAAAATGTTGGTAAATGTAAAATATTGAGAACTGCTGAAAAGGGGAGGATGCAAACTTGGGATGGAGGCAGTGCAAGAATGAGTTAATGCTGTGACTGGTGTGTGATTGGTGTGTAACCAGCTGTATGCCACAAGCCTTGCCAAAAGTCTGCCAGTAAAAGTACAGCAGTAATAAAAGGAAGAAAGGATGTTGTGTAGGTGACTAGCCATGCAGGACAAAAATGCCTGCTGCTGCCTGAATGGACTGGAGTTTGCAGTTAATGTTAGCAGGATAATACTAAAGGTCAAACATGCACTCTTTTGAAAGGGAGAGCACTCTGTGCTCTCATTTTTCTTTTAGGTGAGCAAGTGAGAAGACCTACCAGGTCTCTTTTTGTCTCTCCAAGCCAAAAAAAGCATGACATGAGCTCACACTACAGATTTTAATTACTTTTCTTTGTTCTTGGAGTGGTCCAGCTGTGATTTTCTGACCAGTGGGAAAAATAATGGCTCATGGACTCCTGGCAAAAAGCAAAGCTTTAGAAATGGAGTAGATGTAGTAGGCATATGGAACTGTCCCAAGACTCTTCTGTTTTGCATATTTTTCCTAGTTTGTTCATCTGGGCGCTTCCTTCAAGACCATTATGGATTGTCTAAGATTGATTACAAAAAAGTTCTTAAGAAGAACTATCCAAATAGTCTCTTTTGCTCCTTAGCTGTCATGTCAAGAATATCTCTGGAGGAAAAAAAAGAAAAAAGAAGTAATTCCAGCATAAAATTGAGTGAGAGGGGAACTGAGCTGTGTGTTTTGACAATTTTCTCTTGTTGTGATAGTCAAGCTTATTTTGACTGGCACAAATTTTAGCATATTAGTAACAAATGTGAATTACTTTGTGAAATGGAAATGTAATCAAG
The DNA here is from genome assembly GCA_013397865.1 of Struthidea cinerea. Lineage (NCBI taxonomy): Eukaryota > Metazoa > Chordata > Aves > Passeriformes > Corcoracidae > Struthidea > Struthidea cinerea. The sequence goes on along the minus strand of VZTI01004934.1, from coordinate 2,069,713 downwards.
TTCACCCATTATTGTAGTCTAACATTCTAATTCAATTCATTCCTTGGATTTTGTTTATATAGTACTTTTGGCTAAAATAAGGAGTGTATTCTTTTATTTTTATAAGTATCGTGGGGAGGCAGGCAAGTTAAATTATCAAGTTAAAAATATACTACTAAGACTCTTAAAAGTGGCTATAAAATCTATAAAATTATGTAGCTAAGTTTCTTTTTTTTTCTTTTTCACTTTCACACACTGCACGACTATTGTATTTTTAAACACTGGCAACTAAAAGGCTGAAAGTCAGGCTGCCACTTTTTCAGTACTTTCTTTTTTTTTTCAGCACTCTGTGTAGTTCTTCTCCACCTCTGATTTCTGGCTCCAACATCAGCCACAGGAAACAATGCTTCTTCCCCTCATCCCTCTAACATCTCTTCACAACCACACAATTTTTGGTAGAGAACATTTGAACAGTAGACAAATCATCTGGGATACTTTTATGGAGTTTGTGAAGATGCAAATTGTGAATTAATTTCTTCTGCTGCTGTTCTACTTCTGACTCAATGGCCGGGATTCATCTGGTCAAATTAGGCTTCCTCCTGAACTGGCGTGAGCATCTATTTAGCCATTTTAGACTTTGTTGACCTTTACAAATTCCAACTATCTATTGAGATATCTAAAATTAGATGCTAAATGTCTCTAGGTACACAAATCACCTCTCCTGCACATCCATAGTGCAGGTATCTGTGTTTTTATGATCTTTGAATGCTCTCCTTTTTAGACACCTAAACTGTACATGTAGTGTTTTAAAACTCCAGCATCCAGTCTTCCTCATCAGTGAGAAGTAAATTAGTGATACCATTTGTGTTTGTCCTGGCACAAATGGAGGGCCCAGGAAGAGCATAACTTGTCACAATACACATTATTTAGTATAAGATGAGGCAGGTAGGGATTGTTGAGGGGCAGCAGATAGGCTTAGCTAGTATTGATAACTAGAATAAAGAGTATAAAGAGGCTAGAGAGAGTTTGAGTGCTTTAAGGAAGTGATTATTAAGTTTGAGTTTAGGCAGAATCTGGAGTAGGGAGGGGAAATGAATGGATGAGTTCTGGAGAGGCCTGAGACAGGACTCAAAAGAAAACTGAATATATATACTGAGGCATGTGAAGACAGGTGGTATATAGAAGAAAATACTTAGGAGGAGATTATATTCTGAGGCCCTCCTCCACCTCAGCTTCTCAGGCTTCACAGGAAAGGCTGTTGAGACTGAACTACAACTCTAGTCCTCAGCAGACCATGGACTTATTGAACAGTCGGACTGTGGTGTTGGATGAGAGGGCAATATAAGGACATGGAGAGGAAATGCATTGAACATGACAAGTGCGGTACGCTACTGAGAAGGTGAAAAAAAATATTCTCCTGCTGGACTCAGTTTTTAACATGTTTCAGAGGATACCAACATACCTAACTGCTGATACGTGTTTCCTGGGCCTTTCTCCCTGGGCTATTCCAGGAATTTAGAGATCATTTTGAGTGTTGTCACAGGGTCTCAGTGTTTTATCCTGCTCCTTCCCATTCTACTTCATCAAGAAAAGTCTACCTCCATGTCTTACATATGCCACTCTTTCCAAGGACAGATGGAGCACACAGACTGTGTTATGTCCAAAAATGGTCCCCCTGTCTGCAGCAGATTTTTGTCACTTGAAATGCAGGTGGACTGCTGGGCTCCAGTGCCTGACTGTTTCAGGTATAGCCTAACCTCTGACAGATGAGTCCTAGTCTTTTTGCCCTACTTGAAGATACAATTTGGATGCCTGGTTTTAGCTTACCACTTAGATTAATTTAGGTGGTTTCACTGTCTAATGATGTTCAGTCTGAAAACAAAGCTAATTGATGCATGACTAACAGTTTTTTTCCGATTGTGGTCTCTATACTACATAAGCTATGTTTGGCTAAATAGACTGCATTGTTCAAAACCCAAAAATCTTTCCTACTGTTTCTTAAACAATTTATGGTCTCGAAATGTTTCCATTTAAAAAAAGAAATCACCAAACAAAGAGACCTACTAATAGAGTTGCTGACGCTTCTCAATTTTTGCTAACAGCAAGGATCCACTTTTTGGAACTTCTCTCAAAGAAGGAAGACAAATATTTTATTTACACAGTTCATTATTTATATCTGGTGTCATGAGTGTCCTTTCATTTCTGTATTGGCTCCTAAATCTCTTCAAAGAGAACTGCAGCTGTAAGCAGATGCTATTCCTTGATCCTGGCAGAGAACCATTCTTCAAGAGTAGTGTCCTACAGGGCAGTTTGATAAAGCAGACTGTTAGCATCAATTCTGCATTGAAAGATCCATCCTGCTGTCTTATCCTCTTATTTTTAGTCTTTTATAAAATCTCATTTCCAAGTCGCAGGAATGTCTTTGACATCAAGCTGAGCTTCAGCAGTCTTTCTGAAGCAGTCAATTCTGCTCATCTACTGTGAAAAAAGAGGCCTCTTAGAATAAAAGAGGCCTCTTAGAATTGCAGTGCAGTCTTCCCAAGATCTCAACTGCCCTCTGAAATATCTCCACTCCACTAACTAGGGAAGGATGGTTGCAAGCCTAGACATCTCAGCTGCCTAATGGGGGAGCCTACATTAGTGGCCTTCTAATCAGAAGTGCATTTTAAGCCAAGAGTCTCTAACATGCCTATTTTCTATGTTTTGGTTCGTGAGCTGTGTCAGAGCACATGAACTAGATTTCATGCTGTTTATACCAAGCTGAAAGATGCTCTCCAGAAGCGCACATAATGTGCATCAGTTGCTGATAGTTTTTTGGTTCATGGAACTGGAGTAGAGCCAAACAGAAATACCCCCCCATGTATAGTATGGACAGAAGGCACTCTTGCCCTGAATATTTTATTTTACAGATGGGCTTGTGTGTTACTGCACTATCTATAGCCTAAAAGAGTGAAAAAGACACCCAGGAGGGCGCCAGACCATCATGTGAGTGTATACTCTGCAGAAACCTAAGACTGAATTTACATTGAAATATAAATATGCTTTGCAGCATGCTTGGCCGCAAGGTAGAGATCCATGTCCCCGTTTCACTCTGCAGAGACGCTAGGCTGTGCAACGCTCAGATGCTTTTCCTTTGGACACTCAAGTAAAAGGGGAGTGAGAGTTACCAGTGGGTCTCCAGAACTAAATGCTTCAGGTGAACACTGGAAGTCCCGTTTGGGGTTTCATAACTCTAGAGAGAAATGACAGGAAATATTTTGTACTTTTAAGTAAAAAGAAGCAATAAACCTTATAATGAATTCAATGAAGGTGGATTTTAAAGTTCTGGATGGAATTCCTTATATGCATATGAAGAAAAAATAAAAATTAATTGTGTACATATGCTAATTGATCTGTATGCAAATTCCAAACATCTTACAGAGAGACAGAATCCTTTTAACAAGGCTGAAACTGAAACTGGGAATATTTTTTTTCAACTATAAATTGAGAGAACTAGCTTAGCATTTTGCTCTTTGAGTATTGGGTTTCCTTGAACAGGAATCTGAACACCACATTCCTTCTACTGTGTCCCTTGCAGAAGGGCAACATACATAACTAGGAGACAGAAGTAATAGGGAAAAAAACACAGGGAGGTGAAGACACTGCCCAAACATTTATTTTGAAACACCTTACAGTTTAGTCTACTTCATTCAAATCTCAGAAGCTACAGCTCCCACAACAAAATAAACAAAAATAAATTGACTTTGGCTAAAGACCACCATGGATCTAGCTGTTTTACCAAACAGTTTTCACCTAAAATGTGTGAGATCAACCTTTGGCTTGTGAACAAGGTTTGATTTTCTTAAAGACCAGCTTGTTCAACTGCTTAATGTCTTGCCATGTTAATTAATTTAATATTTTAAGAGCAGACACCAGGAGAAATGATAAGCCTGCTAGTTCAGTAACAGGTAAGCTCATATTGTCACAATGGTCACTTGTGTTGCTTCCATTTTTCACCTACCAGGCCATTTAGTGCTGACCTCTGATGTGTTTGAAATTCATGCTGGATGTCTGCAAAACCTACTTTCCCTGTCTATCAAAATTTCATCTAAATGTTCTATGATTTCCATTAAAAAGATTACTCTCTCTCTTTTTCAAAAGTAAAAGTGGAGGTGCCAAAAGCATTTTGTAAAACATTACTGGAAACCAGCCAGGATTTCAAAGATGCCTGAAACATTTCAGTCCACCATCTGGTGACATGCTGAGGACAGATAGCAGAAGAGTCCAGTTAGAGGAGGGGATCAACATGTGGCATGGTCTATCGTTGGTACTCCCTTTTGGGAGCACAGCGATCAAACAGAAGAGCTGGATCTTTAATTTCAAATTTTAAATGGAGCTCATCCATTACCCCAGTTTAGATTCAGACTAGCTTAAATTTCAGTCCTCCTCTTGGACAAAATGAACTCTTAAGAAGACCCTCCAGACCAGGAGCAGAAAGCATCAGTGGTTAATAAAAACCAGTGCAGGGCTGTAAAGATAACACAGGTCCAAACTCCTTCCAGAACATTTTAGGTAGAGAAATTTGTTTCTCCTCTGCTAGTAATAGCTCTAGGATCCAAAAGGATATTCCATATAAAGAGGCATTTAGTGTAATTTTCAAATGCTGCTGGTTTTTTCATGAATGAACTCTCATCCCTAAGAATAGTAGAAAATTGTGAGACTTGTGTCATCAGGTAGCAGAGAGCCTGAGATCTCTAGTGTTAGTATACTGGTATGGATGTTCTGGTCATCACTGTTTCAGGACTTTCACCCAGCATGCAGTTTTACAATTTGGATTTAAATCTAGAAAGACTGAGCTGAGTGTTATAAACTGAGTAATAAAGTGTTTGGGAGGTTTGAACAGGTAGTCCCACTCTATTCCACACTTGAGAGACAATCGCTTACATCTCAAAAATAGTGGAAAGAAGGAAGAAAACTACACCGGTCTGACTTATGGGAATGTAACCTGACAAGCTGTTTTACTATGTGAGACTTAGGTCACGTCAGATACAAATGTACAGCAGCTACAGATGGCAGTGGGATTCACACAGATGACATAAATGCTATTGCACATACTAAAAGCATTCCATCTCTCCATTCAAACTGGGGCATCAAAGAAAAATTTCCTTGTTCAGACCTCTTGAAAATTCAACATCATTCACTTAAAAAACAGAGTATGAAGAGTAGAATTCCATCAGTCCCTTGGTGTCAGAAGGACTGTATGACCACCATCAGATTCACTAGCATGGAGGAGGTAAGGGCAAAGTACAGTCATGATGCAATTAGGCCCATTGGATCCAGGAAGACTCAATCCATGAAGGGCCATTAAGAACAAAGCTGCTCTGACTCAAGAAATCTCTAAAGAGTATGCTGTGAAAAGATTGGATAGGGAAAAGGAAGCACCATGATACACTTTGATTTTACTTTTCCCTGAGAATTGTATATTGACAAAATCAGAGACTGAACTGAACTAGGTGGCCCTTTCTGTCTGACCAAATAATGACAAATGTTTCTGGGTCCTTAGGAAAATATCCATAGTGGGCTAATTACCACTTCATTCACCTGATCAGTTTCCCCTAAATGAGATATAGCTGTCTGCATTAAGGAGAGGCATTCTGTTTGGGGTTAAAATCTGGATTTTATTGTCACTGGAAGAACATAAGTTTAATAGCATTTCACCTCAGGTGAAAAGTTGTTTACCTGTTTGGACCTTTGTGTTCATCTGGTGTTGGTTTTAGTATTCTGAAAATGTTCTAAAGCAGCTGCTTTTGCTTGGCAAGGTGACTTGGTTGATCTGAACAAATTACTGCAGCAGTGAGGGGTTAGCCATGCTAAACATCTTGCCCAAAAGAATGTGTGGAGATATTTACAGATTCAACCTTTCTCCTGATAGTCTGAGATTCTCATTACAGTGCACTTGGGAAAGGGAAGGAGGGACATAAAAATCTTCATGATAGATCACATTTTGCCAGTAGTTTATTTATTGCACTTCGCTGTCTGGAATTCTCCATTATTTAAATAACCTTTCCTGCTGAAGCTAGTTTTGTACCATTCAGTGCTATGGAAATTATGTATTCTTTTCCAAAAAATCAAAAACCTCCTCCCAGTTTCCAAGGTTGCTGTAGGCACTTGGGTCAGCTCTGCCAGAACAGAGTACATATGTCTGCATATTGCTAGAAGTGTTTCTCAGTGGTGCGTGAATGTACTCTTGTGCGCTGTGTAGTTTTGGATAATAGCTCCTTTCCCATGCAGCTGGCCATGGAACAGTGTGCTGCGGCTGTGCTCCCGCAGGGAGACATAAAAGGCTGGAGTGTCTGCAGCTCCTCAGCAACCATAATAATTTAATATATATTTATTATAATTTATTTTTATTCTAATTATGTATTTAGTATAATTTAGTTCAAATTACCTTCTTTTCCCTCCTTTTTACCCACTCCTTAGAACCTAGGTGACATGTCAATGTTGCACAAAGCAACCCTTGTGCTTCTTGGGCCGATTTTATCTGGGGAGACACACCAGGGATCACTGCATCACACATTAGCTGCAGAAGTCTTTAAATGATGGATTTTCTTCAAGGAAAAATAATTACACTCAAGGCTCACTAAACTGTTAGTCAAGATTTTCCTTTGTAAGAAATCTTTCCATCATTAGACCAAATAAACAAGATGGGTGAAAACCAAAACCACTGTTGTTGGTTCTGTGCTGAAGAACAGAAACAAACCTCTCCGCAAAGAAATCCCATCACAAGTATGCCTTTGAGTCCTTTGACTAAATTGAAAGCACTTCAAGCTATTTACAAAGCAGGAGATTCCTCTCGTTGTTTATCTGTGGTGTGCCTCCCTTGTGCGTTCTGTCTAAGCATGAATGTGTCTGTTCATTTCGTTTCTAGCTTACATCCACAGCAGTCCCAGCAGAGTGGCTGGAAGAACTACTATGAGCAGCCAAATCTGGAACTGTTTGGATTTATTGTCTTTTCTGGGCATATGGATGTTGGTGTCCAATAAATGGATTATGTCTGATTAATTTGCTCCAGGTTGTGCAGACTCTGGGAGGATTCAGCTGGAGCCATTGCTTGCTTGCTTGCTCCCTCCAGTAATCTCTGACTTCTCATTGCCTCCGTCCCTGGGTCCTGTTCAGCTCAGCTAAGTGTAGGACCTGGTGTGGGCAGCTGAGATGATCTGAGGGGAGGCAGAAAGTGGCATGGCTGTGGAGGAGTGCCCTGTGCATGTCTTCTCGCAGCTGGAGATTTCTGTGCGCCCAGCAGTGCAGCACGGAGATCTGGGGCCTGCACAGTGGATCAGGACACCCAACTCCTTCTCTGTGCCATTTTCCACTTTGTGATGCTGGTGTGTAAACAAAACTTAATGAAAATCCATTCTGAAGGACACTTGAACATTAGGAATGTACAAATGAAAACCTGAATGAAGGTACTGACTCCAGTGTAACATTTACATGCAAATGTAAGTAAAATATTGTACACCAGTGCTGGATGAATTACATCCACTCTGTGAGCCCCATCTCTCTTTACAAAATGTTAATCATGTGTCAGGGACTGCTAAAATTAAAACTTGACTGGTTTTTAATTACTTGGTTTTGACTTTCAAAACTCTTGCGCCTCATATATTTTCCATTAATATTGTAGACAATAAAAATTTACAGGACCGAACACTTATAAACTGAAGGAACTAGGTATGGAAAACACCGATATTAAACAAAAATAAATTTTAAATTGTTCCAAACACAGGGGAATTCATGCTTCATTATTGAACAATGTGTCCGACAGAACTGGAAACAGAAACTAAGCCTTGTGAGTTTGTATAATCGTTGCCTAGTTCTTCTGAATTGTCTAAGTGACATGCAACGGTATTGAAAAGACCAATTCAAGATCGGCTCATAAAACAAAAGGATAACATGAACATTTTTATATTATAAGTTATTGGTTCAGTTTGTCTCATCAAGATTTAAAATTAACTTTAAAAAAATTAAACCTGCCAAAGACTGTAAAGCAAATGATACAAAGCCGTCCAAGCACAATCTTTAGTTTCTGATGCACAAATTCTTTCAAGTATATGTATGTTTTAGATTTTAAAAACATTCAGTATTTGCCTTTTGGGACTGAGTTTTATTTCCCAGGATGAATTTGATTTCCCACGGTGACAACACTTTTGCAAATACATAGGATGTTGTCTTACAGAGAGTTGAATCATATGTAACATAATAACCACAGGGATTTGACCTGATTTTTTTCTTTACAAAGTTGGAATTATTATTTCAAACAGGGAAAAGAAACACTTCAGACTTCACTTCTGCATTGTGAAAGTGGGGTTATTTTCCAGTGCAGTTCCTGTGGAAGGAAAAAATGTTAATAATTATCTCAGTCTCCATCCAGTTAACATCCCCTTCCTTGGTCAGCACAGGCCACTTTTCAGATCTTTCAGTGACAGTGCCATATTTCAGTCAACCAGAGGAAGAGGGAGAGTACTGTTCATCCCAGACAAAGCTGCACAACTGTGTGATGGGTGGTGGCACACAGCGGGTCCTGGTTTCTTCAATGGTACACAGACTGTGCTTCAGTCCTGTCATGGTGGTTTAATTGCCCACAGACAAGAGTTTACCCTGTAAAAGGATCTTGGGTCTATCCAAGTTTCTGGATATTTGAAATCTCAGACAAATATCCAGGCTTGGCTAATGGGTAAGTAAAATAAACTGTTCCAAGGGAAAAAGTACCTACTGAAGGAAGCTTGGTCCTGATGAGGGACTGTTTCACCTCACTGAATATGTAGGACTGTGCAGCAAAAGAATGTGTTCAGTGGTAGATCCAATGGCTTTTAGCTTTTAAAAGGTACTGTGCAAGTGCATTCCCTTTTGTGATGGGTTGTGGTGCTGGGCTTTGCACTGGTGTGGGCACCGTCCATGCCTATTTCAGGAGGGAAGCAAGTCTGGGTTTACTGAGGGTTATAAAACTCCAGTGGAGACAGACCATCCTATCCCCAAGGATAGGATCACCTGCAAACGTGAGACCTTTATCCAGAGCACGTACCTCTTTTAGGAATTATAACTGCACTCAGCACTTGTGCAATGATGCAGGACTGTTCACTGCTCCTCACGTGAATGACATAGGCTTGCTTAGTGTTCCTGACATTCATTTGGTACAAATCATTATGCTCAAAAAGCAGTCTAGACTGGCCAACTCTTCATGATTAATTCTGTTGCATGATCTCATAAGAGCTGTGGGATTTGAACAGTGCTATATATTATTGAATCCTAGCATAACAAGGGAGGAATGGCAGTGGGTTTTTTGAAAAATAAGAAACTATGATTACATTTAATGTAAACATGTAGGAATATATTCACAGATGTCTCTTCCAGTCATCAGAGAAGGAGCTCCTGCAGATAGATCTCATCTATCTTCTTTATCGTCTTTATTCCCTCTGCAGCCCATATAAGGTTGTTAGCACCAAGGTTAATTTGGGATGGTTTTTGACTATTAATTACTGGCATCAAAATTTTGCCAGCTGCTGTTTTTTGTTCCAAGTTTGAACTGCAAAAATTAATGGGAACAACCAATTTCAGTTGATTTAAAGTTTTGGTGACTTCTAGGAAGGGAAGTAGAAACTACATGCTGTCCGGTTTGGGATATGGGCTAAATAAAAAACCACGTGCGAGTTTACAGTGGGGAATAGTCAAATCCAAATTCTGTCCTTGAAATTCAAAATTTCCATCTGGAAAGTATGATGCTTAACTCCTAGGAATGTCCTTTCACAGTCTGACCTTAACGTGCTGTACACTGTCTTCTGCGCACTGCGCAGAGATACCAATGTAATGAAACCCAGCAGGGTGACTTTAAACATACATATGATGCCACTGGAACCTACCATTCATCTTATTCCTTAGTGCTCTTTTAAAGATAACTGAAAAGGTGCTTACAAAACTGCACAGGGAAATCATCCCGCTCAGGGGTGCGTGTACACAATGTGCGGAGGTACACACGCACCTCACAGAAGCGGGAGCTCGCGGTGGTAGCAGCAGCGGCAGAAGCAGCAATAAGCTGACACTCGGCAGCTAACAGGAAAGTAAACTAAGTCAGGAATTAGGTCCAGAATGCAAACAAAGAAAGAATTTCACATACTGTGCCATCAGCATTCAAGTTTCCAGAAGCCCTTCCAACCCCACACTATATTTCCTCTCTGGTCTTTCTCAGCTCCCATCCTTCCTTCTGCGTTGGTGTTCAGAGACAACTTTGCCATTTCATTTGACCATACCAGTTATTAAAAATTAAGAAAATTAATAGAAAATGTACATTAGAAATCAGCAGGGATAAATCCCATATGACTCATTGCACAGTACTGTACAAAATGTACTCCTGTGTGTACAGTAACACGCTCCACTAAGCCAGAAGGAAAATTCTTTACTAACGTTGGCGTAACAAAACTATCTGTATATTAAAAACAAGCCATTATTTATTAAGACCCCCAAATCCCAACATTCATTTAAAAACTGGGCCTCTTTCAAAGTCTCTGAGTCATCATGAAGAGCATGATTCATTCAGTAACCCCAGCTCACTGTGACTCTTTTAGGAGTAAGAACAATTCAGTTTTAAGCTTCCTCTGGCAATTTGAAAATCAGTATCTGGCTACCAATCTCTGTTTCTAATCTTAAAGACAATTGCATCCTATTGCTGGTTCTGCATTCCTATCCTAAAAATGAACCTCGCTCTTTCTTCTGAATAATTTGGAGTATAATCTCTTTAAATGCCTTTTAAGGAGCCATGAAATTCTATTTTCCAAGTCAGACACAGCTATTTTGAGGACTTGCCTTTCCAGGAGAGGGAATTTCACAAATGTTAGTCCTTTCACAGAGCTAGGAACTGGTGCTGTCCAGCTGTGATCTACTGGCCCCAGCCTGAAAACATGCTGTTATATAAAAGCTCTGTTAACCAGAGACTCAAAAGATGCCTGCGTCATGGAACATACTTGATCCAGGAATCCTCACCAAATGCAGGCGTCTAATGAATTTCTTTTTGTGAACATTAGGACAACTTTATTGATTAACCTCCTGTGTCTGTTCAGAAGGAGCAAACAAAGCAGAAGTGCTGGGACACACATTTCGCTCAGTGCTTGGAGGCACATATGGAAGTATTTTCAAGCCAATAGTTCAGCGAATATTTGTGCCTTTACAGTTTAACCAGTGCTTTCTGATGACTGCTTGCTTAGAAAACTTGGCCACCCGTCATCTGTACATATTTCTTTATTCCTATGCTTAGTGGCAGCACCCCATACCATTTGCATTCAATACCAAATACTGGAATTTTTGATGTTTTCTTATTGCTTTCCATTTCATTATGCGCTGTATGGTGCTCTTAAAAAATGCATGAACTCCCCTTGATACGCACCCAAAGGAAGTGTGTGACTTGTTCTCCAAAATATCATGTGAGTTATTGTGCTTAAAGTATCAGGAAAAGGACTACAAATTCTTGCTTCTTTTCTTTTGGGAATTTTCCAGATAATTTGCCATTTTAAAAATGAACTATAACTGCAAATCCTTCACTTTTCTGGGATCACTCATTTCATACAGGTTACTAAATAATGAGTAGCAGGCTCTACAGATAAAAGCTGAATTTGGTGAGTTTTATATTCAAGGTATTCAATGCCAAGAGTTTGACTCAGAAAAATTTGTTTGCTTTTGCCTAGATGCAATTTAGTGGGGGGGCTGGCTTTTGTTTTTGTGAGGTTTTTTTTGTCTGTACAAGAAAATGCTGACATTCTTCTTTTTGCTTAGTTTATTTGATTACTGTGGCTCTCCCAAATGATGCCGAATTATTTAGGAACTGATCTTGCTTTTTTTTATGAAAATAAATTCTAGACAATATACAATGCATCTGATCTTTAATTTCTTTTAGATAGTCACCTCAGGGGTAATTTAAAGTCTGTGGTCTGAAACCTTGGGAATGCCTGCACTGTTTTTAGGTGGTCTGCAAAAGCATAACTAAGCCTGTGTTTGGGAGGCTTAAATTTTCTGAAAAGGAGCCTTCCCCTTGATTAAAAATTGTTAAGACCCAAAAAAAAAAAAAAAAAAGGCTTGCAATCACTCCTCTACCATAAATAGTAATTAATTCCTGCGCTTTCATTGTGGAACTAAGTAAATAGTGAATTAAGCATGTTTGTTTATGTGTTGATGGGGTTATTTATAGGAGTAATGGTGCTGTCTATAGTTATGTCTTAAGAGAAAACAGTAACTGAAACACTTGTAGAAAAATGAACAGCAGTACACAAAGAGGATGAAAGTCAAGAAGTCAGGATAATTTTCAAAGCATTAGTAAACATTCTTCCTATTACAGGAGAACCTGAACAGAGAATTGATTTCAGAAGCATCGTAGAAATGAGAGTTCTCTGAATAATTACTTTGAAATTAAATTCTTTTTCTAACAAATCTGAACTGGAACGGGGAAAAAAAAGACTTTAAATATTCCTTGTATATGTCTCAGAGACGTCTGTTTTCCAAATTACCACTATTTCAATTGTTTCACTATTCCTTCAATAAATACTAAATTCTTCACCAAGTTGGTGAATTGATTTGGAGTACTTGTGAAATGAAAGAACCACAAAATTTAAAGCAATGGAAATGTATCTTTAAACTATTTTAAATACTTTAAGTTGCTGTCTTAAACCCACTTAATGTCAGTGAGCAAAGTTAGAACAAGGATATTTTTACTGAAGGTAAATCAACCTTGGCTTCCTTTGGAGATATGAAAAACACTATCCACTAGAGATAAAATTATGATTATGTACGCATGCAGATACACACACATATATATTCAAATAAAAAATTAATAAAATAAGGCATTTTTAAAGTAAGAAAACATTCTGTAAGTCCATTTCAAAGGAAAAGAAACCAAGAATTGGCATTGTGACCCTGTGGAAGTCTGTCATTAATTTTTGGTGGAATGAGAATATAGTCCTGCATTTTTTTGAAGGTTGTTTAAGTCTACATGTAATGTAGTTGATGTATCTTTTCACAGGGCTGGCTGCTGCTTGATAGGATTTATAACACCACTTTGCATGACTGCAAAGCTAAAACCCATAACTCACAGATGCAACTACAAGAAAATTTCTGTGGTAGTGAAACATTTCATTATCAAATGACTACTCCAAAATACACCAGGTCTTGGTTGATAGGTATCTACAGGAAGCATATATTGCTACTTTGTCGCTATCTAAAGGATGAGATTTTTGATCTTGAGAAATGAGTTAAATGTGCTATTTGCTCATATTTGAAAAATATGCTTTCACTGTGCTGTAAGACCATGTCATGCACCAGTGGTAATGTCTCTGGCTCCATCTAGGAGGCATACATCTATTCAGTGACAGCACAAGCACAGCACTTCATGGAATCAGTAGGATTGCTTGTATACGGCTGTTTCAATTCATTAATGAACTGGTAATCTGGATGCATCAAAATAACAGATCTGACAGACTTCACTGTCTAAAACCAAAACATTTTGCTTTTTTTTAAAGCAGATTTAAAGTAAGTTCCAATCCCACTGTTGCTAAGGCCGACTGCTGAGCTATCCTCTCAAGGGACCAGCAAAGTGAGGAGGACACCTGGTTTGATGCTAAGGTTTAAGTGGAACTAAGGTTTGATTGAAATAAGAATCTATTACTCATGGATTTTATCGTCTGTGTTCTGTGAAATAGCCTCATGCTAGGCTGAAGGCCAAAACAGCTGCTTGCTTAAATTCCTTGCCGGCTGGAGCACCCCAGGACTGCCTCTCTGGCTGTCCTTAGGCTGGAATCCAAGAGTAAGGGAAATGAGTCCTTAAGCACACAGTCTGAGATGTACCCTGAAGGGTTTGACTCTTCTTCCTCCAGCTACATCAGTCACCCTTGCCAGGGATGACAGCAGCCAGCAGCCGTGACCCTGGTTCACTCCTAGGGGCATGGAAGGGCTGGTGAAGTAGGTGGCCTGAGTGCCAGGTGACTCTGCAGGCAGTAAGATTCTTGTGCCTGGGGCAGTTTCAAGAAGTTCAGAGAATGTCTGGGTATGCTCTTGTTGAGGTGATCAGGATGCAGAAAGGATCTCTTAAGCTGTGTCCATTCTGCCAGGGATAATGCACTGACCTAATCACAGGCAACATTAAAATCCTCACTGATCTTCCTGAAACGAGGCTTTCACCTAGGAATCCATAGAAAAGAATTTGCTGGTGTCCCGTGTTCAGACAGTTCAGAGACCTGAGTACTTCAAAAAAGAGAAATTTTTCATGTTAGCATGCCATTCACCAAACCATAATTTGAGGCCCCTCTTCATTTCTGTGTGAGCCACTGGCATGGGATTTGTCAGGTTGTTTTAGATGGGAGACCTGCGAGTTTCAGTATGTACTTGTTCACCTACATAGAAATCAGTGGTTATTTCTGGAGGGTGGTTTTCTCCAGCTTTGTTTACAGTGGCACAAATATTGTATCAGATTAATAGGGTCCATGTAAAGCAGTACTTCCTGGGATGTATTTGAGATTTTGGCTATAAAAAATATTAGCAATAAATGCAGCTGGGTTTCTTAATACTGAGTTTGTAGGATCCTTCCATACTAGATACCAAATAATACCAACAGACTCTAAGCACTCACAACAGACTTGAATAAATAATTGCAAACCACATGTCCAAGTTGCACTACTTCTAAGAAACATTTGGATGCCCTGTTCTCTTTATTTTTGCATATTTTTAAAGATGACATAATTTCTTCTTTACTGTCATTATGTAGCTGTAAAAATGAAACTAAACAAGTTTACAACGTGCTGTCTACTTTCCTGTCTGACAGCAGCTTTAGGATACAAACAGGCATTCATTCTTCCCTGCCAGGGGTGCCAACTTCTTTTACTGCTCTTTTAGCAGCAGCTCTGAATAACCAGCTCCTGATGCTGTTTGTGTGACGCTAACTGTCCTCACTGTGAGCTGATTCAGTGGCCCCGCACGCTGCTCTCTCTTTTTCTCATACAGTGCTGAGAAAAGTATCCACTTAAAGCATTGAAGAAAAGGTGCAGATGGATGGTCTTTGCCATGTCTTTTCAAAAGCTATTAATGAATATATCTGGATCTCTGTCTTCACAATGTCTCCACATTCATCTGCCACCCACCTCCTTGGTCAGGCAGTGTGGGATGGGAACTACACGTACTGTCTTGCAGATCCGCTGGTGTAATAAGACCTTGTGCTTGAGGCTGCTGAGCAGCATCCGTAACAGAAACATTAAACCAGCCCATGCACCCAACTCTCCCCAAATGAGAATGGCTTGTTCTTTCAAGCTCATGTGCCATTGACTTCCACGACATCAAAGTACTCATTACTCTGAAAGCTATGCCTGTTAGTTGTAACAAAGGAGTATTTCTTGCTTTTTAAAAGCACACAAGGTTATAGACCATCCACATAGCATCAATAAAAGTGTATGAAATGAGACAACACTGCAACAATAGTTTTCCTCTTACTTTGCGATGGAGCACTAATTAGAGAGGATTTTCAGACATCAGACTGGGAAGTGTTTGCTGTGTAAAATAAAAATCCTAAGGATATGAACTGAGTCATAACATCTCTGTGGCCCAGAAATTTGTTTTTCTTAATGGAAACAGTGTAATACAGTTCAGAGAAGGAATCTTGTTGAACTCCCTACAATTGAGGCTGGCAAACAGCAAACATGAGGAGTTATGCAAGCCACAGTTAAAGCTCAAAAATGACGCCATGGCTGTGGAATTTGAGAGCCTTATAATTTCCAGTTCAAAATCTTCTCTTTGGAAGAAAAGACCTTGCATTAATGAATGAAGACACATTTAACCATAAATATACAAGGGAGCCTTTGCAAGGATCCAGAAGAAGCTGTAAGGGAAATCAGCTTAAGGAAGCTACAGAGTACCCTGTGAGCGCGGCGCCATCCCTGTGAGAGGACCACATCCTGGTGCCATCATGACGAGCAGCTCCCTGTGCCACTCGTACCTCCCTGATGAGGTGAATGGAACTATTCAGCGAGCAAAAGCTGATTGGCACAAGCAAGCTGTTGGAAGGACTAAAATTTCATAGCAACAGGACTGAGCTCTATTTTTGGGGATGTGTGTGGTATGTGTGACCCTTGTGTTGTCCATTAGGAGTACCTTTCACTCCTTCATGGTTGAAGAGCAATCCAGACATACTCATGAGTCATTGAAGGCAAAAGTAAAAGAAAAAAAATGCAGATGAAGCTGATAATTATGAATCATCCAGTTACTTTAACGCTCAGATGTTTTAAAATATTCACCCAGACTATTCATTTTTGTTTAAACTCAAGACTTCATGGCTAGTGTAGCTGACACACTTAAGCAGTGAAAGGCAGTCTTACAAAATAAGATTTGCAAACAGAAAAATATTTTTCATAGCTGAGGACAAGATTTTTTTTCCATTATCAGAAATAATCAGATTAGTGGAGAGGCCTTGAGACTGTCATAGTTTGTAGAGCAGGACATGCCAAGCACTAAGCACTTGTAAATGGACTTGCTATGGCAGGGTGTTACTCCAGCTAGAATTTTATGCAAAAGCATTGTTTTCCCTCTCAAAGTAATCAGGTCTGTTGTTCTGGGGTTGGACTCTTCAAAGGGTCTTATGCTGCTCCTTATGTTTCAGACAATAACTTCTACCCAGGTTGGTGGGATATAATTTCTCACAGTTTAATGTATAAGGGAAACACACTTTCTTATCCAAAATTTTCAGGTTTCTTCCTTAATCCTTGATACACTGAGGTTTCCCAAACAGTCCCAAGTACAAATATACCTAAGCAAAAACAGAAAATGAAGGGGAGATACTTTTCACAGAATGGTCTATGTTCTGGTACTCGTGAATTATTAGAATAATTAGAACAAAACAGAACCTAGAGCAGAGGAGCAGCGAGACCACAGGAAAGTGCACAGACAGCATTTATGAAGGCTCAGAGTGATGTTAGACGTACCCACATTTAATCAGTCATGTGGACTGATGTCTATAGTGAATGGGACTCCAGACTTCCCTTCTTCAGACACTCTACTCCACAAAATCACCCATTTAACAGCAAAAAGATTTAATCAAGTTCAGGCTTCCATCAAAAAAGTAACATTATTCATTAAAATAATTAAAAAGTCATTATTCAGATGAATTCTTTAAACTAAGTTTCAAGGAAACATGAAAATTTCAACACAAAATTGAATATAAAAGTACTCAACAGTACATGAGCAGTCTCAGAAAAGGCCCACATAATTTTATAGTCTGAGGTTTCACTAAATATTTTCCTCCAAAAATTTGCAAACATCCTGTCTGTCTCTGTTTTTGTGTCACTGACAGACCTTTTTAAACTCAGAAATGTTTACAAGCAAATAAGGTATTGCTGCATTAAATTAAAAAGTACTGTTTCAATGAAACTAAGTACAAATATCAATAGACTTAGAAAAAGATTAAAAAAAAAAAAAAAAAAAACAACAACAACAAAAGTTTACCACCTCCAAGAAGTTAATTAATTGTCAAAAACAACAGAGAAATTTGTCTGAAATTTTAATGAAAAAAATTCCATATTGCTATTGAAAAGCACTTACAAACCCAAAATAGGCAAAAATATTTCCATCAGGACAAAAGAAATGGATCCAACCCAAAATGGAGTTGATTCTTATCTTGCTTCCTGACACTCAAAAGAATGATAAGACTCTGAGGGCACTCACTGTCCTAGTGAGTGCATGGAGATGAGCTCAAGGGAAAGAATGGAACAATCAGCTCTGGTGCCTGACCTGAGACCTGAAGGTAGCAACGCGAGTGGCCAAAGCTGGTTACAAGAAACATCAGATATTTTTGTATGTCAGTGATTTCATGACAGAAAATGTTGCATTCACTTTAGGGGTTTTTTTTTCAGGAATGACAGTTTTTCTTCCTCAGCTTCCATTACCTTTCCTTTCCTTATCCACCCACAAAAACAGTTCAGGAATCTCAGCTCCCATTTCTTCACTGGAGCTACCCACAAGTTCAGAAGAGCACTAATCCAGGTGTTACCTACTTCAGTTTCCAGCTACAGCTCCACTGACTTGCAGCGCATTGTTCCTCTCAACTGTCTTGGCTCTGACTTAAACCCCTATGGAACCTCATGGGAACTGCATTGCCAAGCTCCCTCTTTGGAGACAAAGCCCAGCCAGGGCCCCATGCCCAAGAAGAGGAATGTACCTCCCTGCAACCCTATTCCACATCCCCAGAGCAGCAGGATGCATCCGAGCTGCCTTTGCCTGGAGGGATGTTGTGAGAAGAGCATTAAAATGGATTGAATCATACTCAAAGCAAATCGTATTCACACAACAGTGCACACAAAGAACAACCTCGACGTGGTTTATCATCATGAAACAGTGAAGTGAAATATTTTGGATCAGAGCTCTTGTTCCGTGAAAAGTTTAAATATTTAGACTTTTGGTCTCAGTTTCAAAAATGAAATATTAAAGTCATGCCTACAACTACTATTTTACCAGCTGAGCACAATAAAATGGAAACACTCAACTGTTTTTCCATTTTTTCTTCCCTCTTTTTTCCTTGTTAATCCTTAAAAAAGTTTGAACAGAAAAGGAAAAAAATGAAGGAAATGAAAAATTATTGTTTTGGAGTGGGCAATGAAGGAAACTAATACCTGACATTATTCATTCTATTTTATTTTATAGCAAAGAAAAGGTCATAAAATGATAAAACGATAGGGAAAAAGCAGAAAAACTGGAAAAATCCAAAGGAAGTTTGAAAACTAGGTCCCCATAGCTCAGGGAACTTATTTTTTGGTTAGCCTTTAAAACAAAAATTCAAACAACTCAAATGCTATTCTGCTCTGCTAAAACACATGACCGAAATATTCCCCTAAATTTACGTACCTCAATAACTTAACTGCTATCCTCTGGGATAAGAGTTGCAAGAAGTTACACTTGCAGGTTTTAGTACATTTCTGAAAATTAGAAAAGATTGAACACTTGGGGTATAGTGGTAAGGAGCTTTTAAAAATACTGTTGGGACTCTGGCTAGCTGCATTTTGAAGCAAGCTGAAGTCAAAGTTTTAAAAAATCAAAGCACTTATACAAAGAGTAACTCTCCTGTAAAATTAAGGAAATCTTCAACTTGAGGATGGGCATAGCATTTCCCCAGTTTATTTGTTCATAAACAAGTTGCTTCTTTGTCACATGCCCACATTCACCAATACCTTACTTATGTGTACAAAATACATACTCTGCTTCAAAGATGAGGTTTCTCACCTCCATATAATCTCCTTTCTATTGTAATAGCCTGTCTGCATATCCTCCAAAACCAAGGTGCTGGATTTGTGTCAGTGACTTTTTGAGGGACTGCCTTTCAATTTTGCAGTCATTTAAACTTAACGCTTAAACCATGACCATACATGGGAACATATGGATATCTATGTCAAATAATGAGAAAGGACTACCTAGCCTCCAATATCTGGTCTGGGGAATCCTGTCAATTCACCATCCTTCCCTCACAAAGATCAATAGCTTAAACCTCTGAAAAATTACCAGGAAAGCATATTTCTGTCATCTACAGATTGTGAGATTTCTAAGCCAAGAATATGAAGTTTTATGTTTATCAGCCCTAATGGATTTTCCTTCCATCAGTTTGCCCAAAGTTCTGCATGAAATGTTTCCCTGTTAACATTTATCAGTAATAATGCCCTGTGGAAAAAAGAGGGAGCTTCTTCTTTTCACCTTCTTATTTCTCTTTCCCACTGCATCCCTCAATGAAAAATATGGGTATTGCTGGTATGCATTGCATCAGAAGCTTCTATCATGGAAAGGCAACCTATGTAATAACATTCTGCAGGGACAATAAAGAAGATAAAAGTAGAGATATGAAGTAACTGGTAAGATCACAGCATTTCCAGAAAATTCATGCAATTCATAGGCACTTTTTTTTGTTTCCAATCCCACAGCTTACTTTTTTAGTTAGCTCCCTTATTTTGGTTTAATAAAACAACAGAGCTGCATCAATAGGCTAATTTTTAATCTAGACATTTTTGGTTTTCTAATGTTCGATTTAGGTGATTGTATTCACCAATGAAAAGGTGTCAAGTTTTTTCCTCTCGCTCACTCTGTTTTTTAAATTTATTTTAAATGATGCAATTTATCTTGATCATTTACAAAGCCAAGATGCACCTGCCACCAGAAGGGTCCAGTTTCAGGAGACTGGCTGAGACAGGCAAATTTCTGCCTCTGAGTAGGTCTTGCTGGCTCCTGAGAGTCAAGCTGACCCCATTCCTCTCTCCCTCCTGTCCCCATCCACAGGCAGGAGCAGCTCCTTGAACACTGCAGTAACAAGCCCTTGAGGCGATGTGTCCCTGTCCAAGCTGCCTGCTACAGACTCCCAGCCATTCTGGTGTGTGGAGCCAGCTATCTGTGGCTGGCTCCAGCAGGCAGGAGTAACTATTTCGCTTTTTGTATCCTGTTTGCTGTTCAAGCATCATTTTCCAAGAAGGATGCTGAGCTAAGTAACAACATTGTGCAAGATGCCTGTGGGAGAAGGTCTTTAGAACAAAGGGACAGCTTCAAAGCTTCAGCTTTTCAAATATCAGCATCACGTTAAGGACAGTGAAACATCTTCCCTCTTAACCTTATGGTAAACCAAAGTGATTTCACATGATTTATGTGAAACTTTGGCTTTATCAGGTTGCATTTCAAAATAGAACAAAGGTAGTAGCATTTCAAATAGATTGTGAAAGGCATTCAGGAAATCAGTGCAAAGCAGGCACTGACGTACAGTGATTAAGTGTGTGTTGAATAAATCCTTCTTGGCAAGGAAATCTTCCTCCCTACAAACCTGTGGTGTCTGGCAAAATGTTTGCAAAAGACACTACGTAAGGGCTTGTGTCAAATGGAGCTGTTCTGCCTCTGTGATTAAATACTTCAGCTCAACTATTACTTGACTAATGTTTTCTGGATAGTAAATCATTCAGCAATCAGAGAACACTGTTGTCAAAACATCTTTCCTCTTCATACCTCCGTAGAGCTGGTAGCGCTTCTATTAGGTGTAGTTTCACAACCCTGTAACACAGCTGTTTGTTGCAGAATATTTCACAGCTAGTAACAGTCTTATTTTAATCTATTTTTGACCGATGTCTCACAGTTTTCCATCCATCTTCTTGCTCTGTGTACTTCATGACCTGAATATTGTCAAAACCAAGGACTTCCATCATGTTTCATGTATCCATTCCTATTGATCTTAGTAGTGCTGAGTCTCTACAGCATTTCCTACAGGACTGAACTCAATTTGCACGTCACATCCCGTATGTTTTTTATTCCAAGAGAAAGGTGAAGAGTGCAGCTAAAAATTTTATCATCAGAGTTGCCAGCTCTGAAATGGAGCATGTTAAAGTCACTCACTTGGAGAGACAAATCTGAAAAATGAGCATTCCTGTAAGCATTGAACAAGACTTGAACAGCACACGAAAATGGAGACTTTTTGAGGCTAATTAAATTGCATAATGACATTTCATCAGGTTTGCATATTATATTTTTTCCCTTCCCTATTTGGCTTTTTAATATGGTTTAAATGATAGCTTGATCATGTGATGAGAGTATTTCCCTTTGTAGTACAATGCAGGTGTAAAAGTTGTTTCTTGACTCAAGTAATACTAACATAGTAAAAAATTCAAGGCTTACACCTGAGAATAATATGTATTTTTAAGAAAAGCACGGAATAATAGCTACTCATTACAGAACAGTAAACAGACGAGGAATTTTGAATTTACAAAGATTTTCATTGTGGCACTTGTGTACATCCTGTTTGTACCATAAAATAAAGCAGTATCAGAACAAATAGTTGCATCTGCTCAACGTGGTCCCCGACTAAAGAAAGCAGCTAGAAATTACAAGTTAGTGATTGCAAACTGTGGTTTCATTTCTGCAACAGTGTTTGCATCTGGCTTCCAACTTGTTTTAAAATAAATGTGAGGACCTTCCATATTCTCATAGATATTCTCATAGACAGCTGTTTTGGATCTGTGTTTTACAAAACCAACAGCAGTTTTACCTGTGGATAGGTAATTACCTATATTTATTGCTCTTATCCTACTGCCTTTCACTTGTATATCTTCCTTTGAAAAGAAAAAAGTGTTCTGGATTTCAAGATACAGGTGCATGGCTCACTTCCTGTCCAGCTTAATAAATAGCTCTGCACACTTATTATTGGCAGCCAAATTTTTAAAGACTGGTTTTGTCAATTTGCTAGAGATTGCTGAGCAGAATGATCAATTACACAATTAAGTTTCTACTTCACATGTTGTTACTTAATCTCAGTTTCTGATTATTTTGAGCCTGCAAAAAGTGCTCACACACTTTTCGATTGCTCTGACTACTAAAAGAATAAAAAAGTCACATATTAAAAAAATTATGTTACTGCTGGTAAACAACAACAACAACAACAACAACAAAAAATTACAAGAATTGTCCAAAGTCCATATGGATTTGAGGAAAAAAAAAAAAAAGATTATTTTGGTATAGGGGACTTCTCACAGTACCAAGATGATTTTTTCCCATGGCTGAGTTGAACATCATGAAAATAAGCATGTATTTATGGGCCATATGAAAACTCTGAATCTCTTTATCTTGTCTTATCTGGGCAACACCACAGTCTATGCAAGGAATGTTTCTCAACACCAGTACTGACAGCAGTAATAAAAATGTGGGAATGGAATATATTTTAAAGTTTTCCCATTACTTGTAACAGTTTTGACTCTTTCCTGACTACGACCATGACTAAAGCCATGATTGTGGCTGACTATTCCACTTTGAGAAATCAGACACAGAGAAATGACTACTCTGGCGTTATCTTAGCAAGCTGGTATGAAAGAGAGGTAAAATGAGGGGTCAGCATTGCCACCAGTCTCATGCTTTACCCAGAGACATGAAGTGCATGAAGAGATCAGTTACTGCAGATGTAAAAAAAGGGCAATGGTTGTATTAGACTGTAAAGAACATAACTCCTCATAAAGCTAGGGTTACTTCTAGTTGACAGATACAACCTGCTTCAGAAATCCCCAGGAAAGAAAACTGGCACCTCCTACTCTGTATTTCCACTGTACTGGCAGTGGAAACTGGGTCTGTCCTAAGTTCAACACGAGTGTTGATGTATTGGAGGAGATTCTGCAAGGAGAGTTGAGCACAATACATGATTAATTAATGTCTTCTGTAGTTAATTCTTTGAAAGTGAGTAGTTCAAGGAAGAGAAATTTGATAAGAGAAGGATATATAAAACATAAATTGGAAGTTTATAAAGTTTATAAAACTGCAGTGGAAGCTGCAGTGAGAGTAGATGTCATATCCCCATTTCTTATGTCGAAACTTACTGGATGATTTCCTACAAGATACAGCCCTGTTCAAATACAAAGGAAGAATTCAAAATTATTCCTTGTTCAGATAAATCTTACAGCCAGTGTTATGAAGGAGCAGAGCAGCAGCACAGTTTCTGGTAAACTGGATTTCACTGGAAAGTATGATTTTTGTCAGGAACATCACAGCATTTAAACTCTGAAAGTTCCAGGTCTGACTGGGCCCAGCGATTTTGGGATGTCAAGCAGCATTTTGGTTAAAACAAATGGACAAGAAACTGAACAGAGTGTCACTCCCACCAAGTAGTTGCTG
Source organism: Struthidea cinerea (assembly GCA_013397865.1). NCBI lineage: Eukaryota > Metazoa > Chordata > Aves > Passeriformes > Corcoracidae > Struthidea > Struthidea cinerea. The sequence goes on along the minus strand of VZTI01004934.1, from coordinate 2,046,073 downwards.
CATCTGCTAGGCACAATTTGCTTTAGAAATTATATTTGATTGCATTTTAAAAATACAATTTTTCCGAAGTTCCATGATTTTTTTCTCTGTCCTAATATGGTTAAGTCTAGTTAAAAGTGAGGAAACTATTCCCTTCCAGATCAGTCTGCTTGTGACATCTGTTATACTCACTGTGTGCCACTGCAGCTTCTGTATTTTCTTCTTAGCCTGTGTCTACTGTGTAGTAGTTTTTCATGTTTAAGACTTTGACTATCACAGAACTGGATAAAGGCACAAATGTCCATGAAGGGAAACCATGTTTTCAGGAACACAGACAATGAAATATAAAATATCTGCAGTGAACGGAGATGTACAAAGGAACACAGGGAGGGAGAAGTGGAAGGGGGAGAACTTCCCCCAAAAAATCTATCCTATAGTCTTCAACAAAATTTCTTACCTGTCATCAGACTATGTGTCTTAAACACTACGAAAATAGTTCATCTGCTTTTCATGATGTCATACAAATGGAAGGTGTATTTCAATCCCAAATTTCAAAAGATTAGCATAATTTTCAAATACAGTTTCAATTCAGTTCAAATAACATAAGAGAGTTTTCCCTGATTTTCCACTGTAAGGAATTAAATGTACAATACCTTATGGTTTTGGTTTGGCAAGTTTCCCAGTGCCTCGCTAGCATTCATGTGGAATGCATTTTATTTGAGCCATGGATTAAGAGGGGTGTAGCTGACAATGCTGCGCACATTTTATAGCAATGTATCTGTTGGAAACTAATCTGAAAACGTTTCAATTGTCATCAAGCAAATAAAACTTCTGTACCCAGACAAATTGTCTTCAAATCTTCTCTAAAACCAGAAATTATGTAGATAGAATTTAATTTTTTAAAACAGATTTAGGCATCTGTCAAATTGGTTTTCTCATGTATTTTCACTTCATTAAAATTATGTAATTGCATCATACATTACAAGGCTGCAGTTGGCTTCATTAAAAGTAATGTAAATATTAAAAGCATCTCTTGCTTTTATAAGAAATAGTCTGTCCAGAAGGACTAAAGCAGTGATCACCCCTGTATTCAGCACTAGTGAGGCCACACCTTGATTACTGTGTTTACTTCTGGGCCCCTCACTACAACAAGGACATTGAGGTGATGGAGCGTGTCCAACAGAGCTGGGGAAAGGGGCTGGAGTCTTATGAGGAGCAGCTGAGGGAGCTGGGGGTACTTAGCCTGGAGAAAAGGAGGCTTACCTCTTTCTACAAACACCTGAAAGGAGGCTGTAACAAACTGGGGGGCATTTTTTTCTCCCAAGTAACAAGCAATAGGAAAAAAGGAAATTGTCTGCAGTTGCGCCAGTGGCGGTTTAGATTGGATGTTAGGAAAAAATTATTCATGAAAAGGGTAGCCAGGCATTGGAACAGGCTGCCCAGGGAAGTGGTGGAGTCACCATCCCTGGATGTGGCACTTAGGGACATGGTTTGGTGTTGGAATGGTCAGCGTTGGGTTAATGGCTGGACTTGGTGATCTTAAAAAATTTTCCACACTAACTTATTCTAAGTTTCTAAAGTGTTTGACACAATTTAGAAGAAAGGAAAAGCAAGAAGGGAGAAATATGAAAAGAAGTAAAGGAGAAGGATAGAAATTTTCATTTCATCTTCCCACTGCTTCTCTTTCCTCCTTCATTTTTTATACTTTGGCTGGGAGGAAGCAGGATAAAAATCAGGCTCATTACCCTGGATGTCAGGAGAGAAGTCTTCAGCATGTTCAGGGATCTGTTTGGAGGAATCTCATGGGATATGGTCCTGTAAAGGAGCATCGTTCAAGAGAACTAGTTGATTTTTAAAGACAATCTCCTTTCCTCCTGCTCAGGACTCCCATCCCAACCATCAGAAAAAAAAAAAGCAGGTGGGAGCAGCAAAAGGAAGATCAGAGGAAACATGGGCTCGCCAAGGGATGGGGCAGGGTATGTGGTGACAAAGGCACAGAGAAGGCTTAAGTATTTGATGTGCTTTTTGGCTTGCAGATACACCTTACACTCAGCAGTTGCACATCCATGTGGAAAAGTCTGATGCAAGGAAGACTGGTCCTTGGAGAAAGAGGATTGTGTTGGGAACACTTAGAACTGGAGATACATAAAACCTTGGGACCTGTTAGGATGCAGACATGAGAGCTGAGTGACCTGTCCTAAAACATCAGTGTCAATTATTTCTGAAAAATTTAAAACAATCAGGGAAGGTTCATGTTTTAGAAGGTGAAGGAGGATTCAGTAAAATACAGGCTGGTCAGCATCACTTTGAACCCTGAGAAGAGGACGAGGAAAGTAATCTTAGAAACTATTTCCAGACACATGAAAGAAAAGAGGGTGACTGTCAGCAGTCCACATGGATTTACAAAAGGGGTTTTGGATCCAATACTGGGCTTCCCAATGCAAGAGAGATACAGAGCTATTGGAGCAAGTCCAGCAATGCACTGTGAAGAAGATGAAGGAACTGAGACATCTCTCATACAAGGGAATGCTGAGAAAGCTGGAACTGTTCAACCCAGGGAAGAGGAGGTGTCTAAATACCTGATGGGGAAAGAAGAGAGAGCCAGACTCTTCTCAGTGGTGTCCAGTGGCAGGATAAGAGGCAATTATCACAAACTGAAACACAAGAAATTGTATCTAAATACAGGAAAATAAATTTTTACAGTGAAGGTGGCTGCAGAGAGAAACACGTACCCAGACATTGCCCAAAGAGGTTGTAGAGTCTCCAACCCTGGGAATCTTCAAAACCTGACTGGCCATGGTCATGAGCAGCTGGCTCTAGTCTGCATGAAGAAGGGCGAGACTAAATGTCCTTTTTGGTGCCATCTGTGATTCTATAATTCTGCAGGTCTTAACTTATTTTTTCTTTCTTGTTTTTTTCATACTGCCTTTTACATATCATACACAAATGTATTTATTTTTCTAGATTGTTATATACTCCTTATGCTCCTTCATTAAAACTTTTTTTTTTTAGGAATTCTGCCACTTTTCAGGTGCTTGGAAAATAAATAGTACCCTTTTTCCCTTACCTGTTTCCTCCCTCTCTATTCCAATCCATATGCATACCTACAGCTTTTTCTTGTCTGTTAATTGCCTTTTTAGACATCTTGCAGTCTGAATTCCTACTTAACTGCATTTTTCTTCAGTTCTTACATTCAGCAACACCAGCCCATACCACAGATCTTCTAGATGTGTAGTCAACTTAAATTGACATGGCGCCGACCGAATGGCTCCCTCTCCTAGGCCGGAGACCGGGCACTTGGCTGTGGTCACCGCTGAGGACAGGCGCTGTCCAAGGGCGGGAGTCGGGCAAGACCCAGCAGGGGCTTGCCTCAGCCACCGGTGGAAAGGGCGCAAGGAGAGAAGGAGGCAGCGGGGGAGGCTTGAGGGTGAAGCAGGTGCGAGTTTATTGGCGACGGAGAACACAAGAGAAAAAGCCCAAAAGCCCCAAGAGAGCCTCTGCCAGGAGGTTTTATACCCCCTGATCAGGGCGGTGCTAACATGAATTAACCAATGAGAACGACAACAAGGGGCATTACAGAGGTGGGGACTGTGAGGGAACAACCAGCTGGGAATAAGGGGGGCGGAGAGGGAGTACACAGGCCAGTGGGAAAACAGTGAGGTAACCGGGGGAGGGAGAGGCGGCGGCCATGGAGCCAGGGCTGGATGGCGCGTCTTTCCCGCCTCAGGCAACGGTTTTTCCCGCCAAGACTGCCTGAGGGGAAGAAGGAGCGGCCATCTTAGGGCTCAGGGGCCTCAGTGGTAGTGAACCACTGGACCTTTTGCCCGGCCGATTTCAGTATTTTTCAGTATCTCCTGGCGTGATCCGTGGCTCACCGCAACATTAAATGAAATTTCCAGTAAAGGCATTGACTTTAAACAGGCGGCTTGAAAAACCTTTTTAAATTCAAAATCTGAAGTCAGTAAGGAGAAGAAAATTAAATCAATGTTTTACACCTAATGTTATAAAACACAGTTTATAGAGTGCTAAGCTTTTTAGTGATTGTTTTTTCACTGACTACAAGCTTGAGCTATCTCAGCCTCTGGGCTGTTTTAAAGTCTTCACAATAAAGCTCATTCAGCTCTCACTAGACCTGTGAGCTTCATCAAATTTGTTCTGCAGTTTGATAGCTAAATTAATATTTCAGGAGCATATCCATTGTCTGTAACTAACATCTTATGGTGTGCTCTCCAGAACATTTACTTAGTGCATCAATACTTCTTATAGACTGCACAGCACACCAAATGATCCACATCCAGTTTTTGGTTATTGCGGTGTGAATTTCTTCAGAGTATAGTCTCCAATTTCTTCTGGTGTAATGTGGATGAGGGAAAAATCTGTTAGGGTACATTTCTTTATGTCCATGAAGAAAATAGGAATATATATAGTCATAGTTACAGATTGTACGAGAACTGGAATCTGAAAGTTTATCAGATTTGGTCTCCAGTAAAATATTATTTTGATATGACTGGAAAGTTAGACTTAAAAAGCTGTTTTTATTAGGAGAATTAAATCACTTTTGATTTGAAAAAGTGACAAAGGATCTTTTAACTAGTATGTTTTCCCCTGTAGTTTTTATTGCTGACAGACCTGAACTTTCGTTTTACATTACTCCATTCTACCAGTAGAACTTCTATTTTGGCACATTCTGAACAGGTAACACTGCCTGTGTTTGAAGTCTTCAGGTCTGCATGTTTCTGTTGGAGTTTTGCTAACCAGGACGACCTTCAAAGGACGAGGCAGAACTATACCAGACTTGAAATCATAACAAATATCTTGGTGTCTTCAGCATGGTTTAAGTGGGAGAAAAAAAAAGTCATTCTGAGAAGCTTCTGGATGTTGTAATCATGGGCTTTATGAGTTATAATATTTCATAATGGGTCAAGGGCATCCTAGAGCCCAAAGTATCAAAAGAAACTGATGACTGATAAGGCTAATATGACCCTCGTCTACACTTAAGTTTTACTGAAATTTGTGAGCTAATTAGAAGTATTAAAAGATTAGATTTATTACAAATACAACTATGTCAGCAAAATGCATGGAGGACACATTTATCAGACAAAATGTCCCCAAGAAAATATATTTTCAGTGAAGAAAGTGAAGCTCATCAATTAAACCAGGAAAACAGTAATTATTTTAGTTTAATTTTCATTTTAAATTGCATTCTAGTTTTAGATAATATACTTATTCCTAGTCTGTGTTAATGTAGCTCCTATTTTCACTCATTGTACCCTGTTACACATCCTGGTTGATGGACTGGAGACCTTATGATTATCAAATGTAGCTTTTTTTGTATCCTGTTTACAGGTTTATCAAAGTCTAACTTAAACAAACTAGATTGAGTCCTCTCTCACTCATCACCGCTTGGACTGTCCATGAGAGTTTGCCAGCAGTCAGGCAGCCTCTGTTTGCCCAGTGGAGGGAAGATGCCTCAGTCCTGCTCCACTTCAGAGCAGGATCTATCTGGACCTTTCACTGCAGTCAGCAATTGGCCCATTCCTTTTGGACCCCTTTTGTGTGTTTCACAAATTGCTGAGGATGAGCTGACTGTCCTATGCATCTGATGTTGTTTTCAGAGTAGCTGTCTCCTGTGTTGAAAAGTTTACTTGCATTGTATTACTTGCATGTACTTGCATACTTGCATCTTTTTATCTGTGTTTTTTTTAAAAACAAGCAGAATTTATGTTCCATTTAGCAAGCAATCCCCCTTGTTCTGTACTGAAAGCCTCCTCTTTAAATTGATTAGCATTCTGCTAGTTGTTATATCCTTAAAAAAAAAAACATCAGAAAAGCCCTCATCATTTCAAAATCTGTCTTCTGGGGGTTCTCACTGGAAACAAACACTCTCATTTATCATTGCTGGTCTTGAACACATTTTGATATGGTTCAGGAAGCTAATCACTATTATATTTTCTATCTTCAATACATAAATGTGGTGATTAGAAAATACACAACAATCTATTAATGCTATAACTACATTAGGCTAACCATGTGAGTTAATTAAAGGAATAACAACTTTAACTATCATTCTCCCTGCAGTCTTATATAAATTACATGAGCTGTTTTCCCCTTATTTAAATCTTTTATACATAAAACCTTCCTCTTGCAGGTTTTTATTCGACTGAAGACTGGGCATATTATCTCCCAACTGTTCTGGAATTTACCCAGCTAAGTTATTGAAAATTAGCATTCCTGGTGCTCGGTCAGCAGGCATTTCTTTTAGAAATCTAGGATGCAAAAGGTCCAACATCTACTGAGTTAAAAGCATGGATTTAGAAACTTGTCTTTAACCTTCCTCTCTTTTTCGCCATCCCCCCCTTTACTATGGTGGGAAGGACTCTACCATTTTTTCTGTAGAAATGGATAAATACCACTCTTTGGGCTATTCCCCTAATGCAATATTATAAAGGGCGGTAGGGGATAGAGGGAAGAGTTATCATGCAGAGGATGTTCTGTTTTCTCAAACCCTAGTGCTTTAATTAGTATGGGTGTTTCGCTCTATCCCCCAACGGGGTGTCCCTGATGCCATATCTTCCAAGTTTTGCACAGAAAAATGCAGCATACTTGTGTCAATATTACCTGTAAATAGCCGACTCATTTAATTACATGCATCAAGTTGTGCACCAAAATTAAATCCTACAACCATAGGGCAAAATATCAGCATCTGACTCATAACTCACAGGTACTGAGATGAAAGCATGTTGTCTTGCAAGTGCCTACGAATTATGTCCCATCTTAACAACTTTTTTTTTTTTAAGGAATTAACTGAATCACATTAAACCAAATAGATTAGAAATCTTCTCTTGTGCTCTGCTATCAGCTGTCTCCAAGATCAGAAAAAGTTTCAAGCATGAGTCTGTTATGAAAACTTTCTTCAACAAGCATTAAGTCTTGCCTTTGCTGATATATCATCTGGTTTAGTTACACTTTATTGTTCACCATAAATTCAGGTATAAAAGACAGACCTTATTTGTTTGCTATGTTTTCAGAATCATTGCCATGAGAGGCCACAGCAGCTTCTTCTTGTTTTGTGTAGCAGTATCAAGCCTCCAAGGCTCTGGCTTTGCTGCGTAACATAAGCAGACAGTAAATTCTTGTCCTATTTAACTGGCCTGTCGAGTCTTTTTCTTGATAATTATGTTCAGCAGCTGGCTTTTAAGTCTGGTCAGAACATAATTGACATAGCCCTAGAGTATCAGATGAAATTAGCAGCTGTTTATTCTTGCTCATTACAATTATTTACAACTCTGGCTACATCATTCCTTTCTGTGCTATTTTCTTCAAATTTCTCAATGACTTTAATTGGATAAGGCTCAATAAATTTAGGAGCAAATATTTAAATATTTATATCCCAGCTTTCCTCAGAAAAAAGTTGGCCTAACCTCTGCATCTTTAATGCTCCAGTTTCCTCAGTATCTGCAATAATGTATCTTAGCAGAGTGATAAAAAAGAAGTAAAAATAGAAGTCCTTACAATCTTCATATACTATCTACCTCCATATGTTGAGATGTTGGTGATGACTGGGATAGGACAAAAAGAAAGAATGCTACCTTCATTTAGGGGGTAATTAAAAGTAATCCCAAGTTATGGTAGACTGTGCAAGCTGATCTCCAGAAGCTTCTTGTTTCTTAAGTTTTACAAGCCAAACCAAACCAAACCAAACCAAACCAAACCAAACCAAACCAAAGCAAAGATGAAAATAAAGAGTAAAGAAAAGGGTACAGTAGATGAGCAGTCAGCACCTTATCTCTGAGGGTTTCTTGGTAGTGCATGAGCTAACAGGGTGAGAAGGGAGGAAAAGGGACACTGATGAGGCAGAGGGAGGGAGAAAAGGGCATGGATGGGTCAAGCACATGGTGCCAATGGGGTTATGGCTTGGTTTCCTAATTGGAGGATGCCGTAGAAGGCTGAGAAAACTGAGGCCACTTCTGCGAATTGGCCATGAAAGCACCGTAGTAGCACTGACCCACACCCGCCGAGGGAGGGAGGTGGGATGAGGAAGGCTGGAGTAGCAGCAATAACCTTCACACACAAAACCCACCAGGTGGGCTAAACAGAACCTGCTTCTGCTGAACTAACACCTACTGCAGCTTCCCCTCTGCGCCCTGTGAGCTGGGCAGGGCCGTACGCCCTGCAAACAAGGAAGCGGATCCAGCAGTTTCTGTTCGGAAAGGTCAGAGCTGCATAACAGCTCAACCAGCATTGAACACCCAGGTTACAAGACAGTATTGGATTTCAGCATGTGGTGTTTTGGTCTCCCTGGCTTGACAAACTAGTACAGGTTGAAATACTGTGTTTGAGTGATAGGAGGCTATCCATGTACAGGGAACAGTGTGGTGTTGTTTTCTGCTTTTAAATATGCTTTGCAATTCATTCATTTGTAATTGCTTTTTCAGCATCACATAAATGAATCAGAATAACTGTGATTCAGCAGGAGTAGCATAAGCCTGGCTGCTCTAATATCTAATGTTTCTCACAGAACTAGTACTCTCATCAGTTTTACAACATGGGGACATGAGACCCTGCCTGAATCAATGGTCTTCTTTATATGCATCATATCCATCTTGCAGGTGGCACCAATCCATCTATTGCTCATGGTAGGTGTGCTGCGAATTTTGTTTAGAGACTAGAATCCGTTCAAGGTGAGAGAGATACTAGGGATCGATACAGCTTTTTCCTACTTTTTCAAGTGATAGCAAGACATCAAAAGAAACTTGTTCCTAATTCCTATGTAGCTTTACTCTGGGGTTTTTTTTTGCTATTTTGTTCAGTCTAACAAAGAATGCCCTTAGCACTCAAGTTTTACTTGGAGCATATAGATTGTATCACAACGAAACATAGACTGGGTACAAGGCTGATTCAAACCTTTAAATTAGCACAATGCAAGAAATTGGTCTTCTGTAAGCCCCTAGTCTCCATTCACAGAAATGTGCAGTTATGTCTTTCAATTTTGAGGAACTCAGTGGAAAATTTTAGGTTTCCCTTTGTGTGTCTGGAATTTTTTGGGTTAAAAAAGAAACTTTAAGAAGTTTGCTAACAAAACTGTTGAGGACTGGAAGACAATGGCTAGTTCTTATTTCCAACAAAATAAAAGCACAAAATCATTTGTAAGCATTGCTGAGCCCATGGCAATTGTAGATCTGTTAGAAGCAAGGCAACAAGAAATGCTATGGATGTAATTGCAGCTCTCTGCCCACTTTGAAACCTAGCATGGCATGACTTGTTTACCAAAGATCATGGTTTTGAAGGACCCAGCTCACGCAGGCTGAAACAACCACATTCTCATCACTTAAAAACAAATTCTAGAAATGGAAAAATATTTTCTTGAAGTTATACAACACCTAGTTTATTTATAGTATGTTTTAGGTCTGATTGCAGCTTGTCTTGAGCAGCAAAGCTATTAGAGTAGTTAAAGTAATGGAATGAACAAGCTAACACTTGCTAACAAATAAACATTAATAGCTCATTAATAAGCTATGTTATGAAATGCCTTGGAACAGGATGAAAGATAATGAAAGGAACTTGATGCCTTATCCATTGAGCAGTGCAGACACAAATTCTTTTGTTCAGAAGTAAACGAGGGCAAAAATATTCTCTCAAGTACCTATCAGATTTTAGTTGCATTTTGTTTTGTTCAAAGATTACAATGATTTCAGTCAATAATCTCTTCTTTATATTCTTTGACGTGAAAAGAATAGGGGAAGGTCAACATGCATTTGTTTTGGATATCATGTCAACCACTGCTGAGATGGAGAAGTGCTATTTATACCTGTACCAGCAGCAGGAGCACTGATAAAACTGGAGCTCCTGACTTTTTGAAAAGGTGATCACTAATGGTCAAGTGAAAATTTGACCAAGAACGACAGCTTTCAGGGGACGCATTATTTTCACAGCATTTTACATTTGAGAAATATCCTGAGTCCTTTATTGGTCATGAGTCATGCTGTGACAAGTCAGACCCATTCAGCTCATACATTCCGGACCAGATTGCTTTATATGAAAGTATGGCTGTTTTCTGTGGTTATTAATATTTAATGCTAAAAATATTCTGTTTCTATATCCATAACTTACACAAGTATGGGGGTCTCATATATAACAGGATAAGCACTTGTCAGGGGAGTTGTTTTCATATATTGCCTAGCATTAAAACACACAGACTACATCATCTCTGTATTTTTGTCCCTAGGACAAAGAATATGTGTGTTGTAGATTAATTTATGCAAGTGATCCCACAGGTCTTTAATATTTTCCCTTTCCTCATAGCATCCAGGCAACATTCTAAGAAACATACTTCTTTGTCTCAAAAAACTACTGAGCCCTTCTTTAATTACTTCTGTTGATATCCTCACAATGAGATCTAAAGGCAAAGTGTTTCTCAATAGTATATAGTTCTCTTAATTGTGCAAAACCTTTCTAAAAAGATTCAAGTCACTGTATCATGGTAAACATTTCAGGTATGTGTGCCTTCACTATTCTTTGTAAGACAACTGATGATACAGCAAAACTTTTGGTTTTTCTTGGCATTGCCATAAAGTACAACATTTTTGCAAAAGATGCACAGGTATGCAAGGAAAGTTTACATTTCATTTCAGATGTGAATTTAGAAGATTCTTTTACTATTATTTTCTTTTTTAATATTTTTCCACACCTGTCATTAATGGCAGGATGCAGCCTCAGATATGACTATGTAATTTTCGTCATCAGGAACAATGCATAACAAAACATTGTATTAAGGCATACTGCTTGCTGGGATTTTTTGGGTTTTGTTTTTTTTGGTTTGGGTTTTGGGTTTGGGGATTTTTTATTAAGAGGTTGAATCAAAGTATTTGTTGTCAGCCAAAAATCCCTGAAGCAAAAAATATTCTATGTGGTTAAAATTTTTGACTACTTTGTATTATATTAAGCTTCTTTTTTTTTTTCTGAAATGTCCCTACGCATCTAAACTGCCTCGTGGTTTACGCTACAAAAAGGACCTGTTCTTTATCTGTGTTTAATCCATACAAGGAGGAAATGCTAGGTTGTAGATTTTCCATTGGGACATCTGTCCTAGTTTGGACAAATTTGGAGGAGAATATCCTCTGATAGAAGTCAGGTTGCAACCACCCCTCCCCCCAGGTTCAGGAAAAAAAAATTTTCCTCGAAGGAAAGTGAAAGAGATAAAAGCTATTTATTTAACAAACACACAGGAGGGGAATAATAATGCTAAATAATGAGATCTCTCTCTCTATGGAGAGAAAACCTGGGAAGATGTCAGAGTTCTTCTGTAGGTGCGGTCTCTCTCCTCCTCGGAGCTGGGTCGGCGAGGGGCCACTCCCCCAGGCCTCCAGGAAAATTCTCCTGATGTGTTCAGATGTTATTGAAACAGTCCAGAAGAGAAGAACAAAAAAACCCAAAATCCTAGGAAAACAAGGTTCAACTCTCCGTCTCTCGCTGGAAAAAGAAATGCCGAAAAAAAGTTGACTGAGGGAAAAAAAAAACCCAAGGGTACCGCTGAAGCCGAGGAGGGTATCTCCGTGTCCTTGAAACAACTGCTTTGAAAAGTTTTTCGTTTTCTGTCCTTCTCAGGCTCAGTTTAAAGGCACAGAAAAGATTGGTGGGCATAGGGTAGCGATAGGGGATACACATTATAAAGTCACCCCAAGACATTATCTCCTTTTACTGTATGAAAGCACAAGATGGTGTAGTGGAGAGAGATAAGACCTTGGGGGCTCGAAGGCTTGGATTGTTTTCTTAGCTATTTCTGCAAGATTTCACTCCTCCATGCCTCAACTTCACCATCTGGAAAAAGGGACTAATGGTACAAACCTCTTTTGTAAAACAAACAAGCAAACAAAGAACCTCTTTGAATTCTCCTGGTGAGAACACAGCTACACAGAGAGAGTTTTATTATTATCAGCATTATCGGCTGGGCTCCACAGTTGTACAAATCCTGCAGTAATCACTTCCTTCCTTGTTTTTTTTTCAGAATAGAGAGGCCGAGGCTGTTTAAAATGCCAGTGTTATGCAGAGGATATGCCTGCATTCTTGTTTGTCTAGAACGCCATGTTTCTCACATTAAAATTTATGAAACAAAATTCCAATTAATCATGTTGACAGAGTGGATTTTGTGGGGCACCAACACGGAATGTACAGTGCTCAGTTATCTAGCCCTCAGATTTGCATTCTTCAGTCATATCCAGCTTCAAAGAAGACACTTCCTTTAATTTTGCTCTTTGCATAAATTATAATTGATAAATCCACAGAAAACAACTGCCCCCTTGGGCCCCTAAGGGATGTTATGGCTTTTTAAAAAAACTTATGGAAAAATATATCTTTATTTTTTGGGGTGGTATTATTGGCTACTCTATTTTTCTTCTTAGTAAAACCCTTTCCCTTCTCTGGACCAAATATATGAAATTGATAGAGAACAGCTGCTGTTCAGTCTGCTGGAGTTTTATAACATGTTATCAAACCCTTTGAACACAGCTGGTAAGCAGACACTCCTCAGAGCATGCATGCCAGCAGCTCTTTGTGTTGAAAAGGTAAGACAGTCATTTGGGGGGGAATTCTGCTAAAGCAGTACAGATACTGCATCAAAAAACTTATATGCAGGGACTGTATGTTCTGCACATACGGGGTTCAACCAGAGGTTGAAATTCACATGTTAGATGGGAGATCTGAACTAGAAGTGAAGTCAACTTCCACAACGGGATTTACCTGGAATTACAGAACTTTAGCAATGATCTTTGAACAGGTTTTCCCTCTGAAGTCTTTTTATAAGAAGCATTGGGAAAAGGCCAGTGTACTGCCAGGATGTTACTACACAAACACTGAGTTATTGTGGGTTCACCCTGAAATCCTGAATACTCAGTAGAGGTGGTCTGTTGACAGAGCTGTTAATCGTGGTTTATATGGCTGTCTATCCCCTGTGGCCTTCCGCTACATGCAAGTATTCCTGCAAAGCAGATAACACTGAGGTCCTAAGAGGATTTCTGGAAATATGGCAGCAGTTTTCTAGGCAGAGCAGAAATGGATTGAATATGCTGCTGAAATGGGGTGGCAGCTTCGCTCTGCCTAAGGGATCCCCTGATCACAGACTGCAAAAACTGAAGTTTCTCTGGCAGCCACTACAGCTGTTTCCAACAGAAACGGTGTGGCCAAAGTAGAAATAGCAGGGCTCTCTGGAAAGCTCCTGGAGCCAACTGTGCTCTCTTCTGGGCACCACCCAAAAGCATGAGACTCACAGGGTTGTGAGTGTTGTCAACTCTCTCATCCTGAAACTGAGCAGGCTCTTTAGCGGGGAAGTAAGTATACCCAAGAGGTCTATTGCATTGTCAAATGCATTTAACACTTGGGAAAAACCCATGCTACTGCTGCTGTGTTGCAAACATTATGTGAAAAGGCTGACAAATGACTTAAGCAATGACGTGACTGCTCTACCACATTTTCCAAGGTGGTAAACCAGAGAGGAAAGTGTGCATCATTTAAGAGGTGTTGTAGGGGCATCTGGTTTTCATATAGATAAAAATAGATGCTATCAAATGACTGCTCGGTAGGCTACATGATATAATTTGTTCCCAGTTGATTATCCCACAGTTTGATATCTGTGGATATCAAAACATCCACAGTCATGCAGGCATTAGGCTCTTGTCTTCAAAGACAAGAGCAGGAGTGGAAATCTTGATCTATGAAAAAACACGCAAAGGGCCAGTAGGATGTACCTTTTGTGTATCAGCCTGTTCAGGCTACTGTTTTACATACTTGGGCGCATAATTGAGACTGATCAGCCAACTCCTCATTGCAAGACGGCAGATTTGGTCCATTGCTCTCAGCCCTTTGGAGACAGTGAACCACAACTGCTATGAAGCAGTACTTAAGGAAAGCAGAGTACGAGTTTCCTTCAGAATGGATACATAAACCATAAGTTTTGGGATACTTCATATGTGGGTTGATCTGGACCAAAATAAAGGATCTTATTTGTCTTCCCAGTAGGAGATTCAACTTCTCCACATAGTTAGGAGATTTCCTGATTTTATTTTTTTTTCATTTTTCAGAAACTGAAATAACTTTTCCAGTTAGTGCTGGAAAAGCTGACTTCTAATAAGTTTGCAGCAGGCAGGGAAAATATGGGAAAAGATGCAATATTGTGCAAAAATGTCAGTCTTGTGGGTCATATTTGAGTCATGTTGGCTTGAGCCAGACTAACTTGTGATGTAAATCTAAAATTTAGTGAGGGATCCAGTTGCTGGAACGTACTTTGCTTTCAAAGGAAAGGTTAAACATCTTAATAGTCATAACACCCTGGCATGTTAAGATTCTGGACAAGCATTAATGATACTAAACAAAAAGTTTTCAACTTGTCCCACCACATCAGTCTAATTTCCACAGAAGCAGAAGCAGAGAAACTTGTTTTGCATATGTTCAGATAAAAAATTACTTATTGCTGCAAACTATGGAAAAAGAAATCAAAAATCAGGAGAGAAAATGGTAAACAGTAGCCAGCTGTAAACCCAATAGTGGGAACAGAAGGAGGAAAATTATGAAGCACTTAGCAAATTAAAGAAACCAAATGCGGTTTAGATAATATATTGCACTGATTGTAAAACAACAACATCTTCCTTTGTCTAGCTGACAACATAAGGCAAACAAAGCCTTTCTTCCATCTATTAATTGCTCATTGTTCTTGTAAATGAACAATAGCTATGAGGAGTGCATCAGGTCATGAGCACATTTACTGAAGGATGAATAAGAATTGCCTCCAGCCCCTCAGAAGTGTTATATACATTCAGCAACAATGGCAATACTGTGCCAGAATAAATTACTTATGGAAATCTATGAAGCCCATTAGGCTATATTTTTGCCAGTTTGTGCCTCGGAACAATCAATTAGAGTCTTCAGCCAGAGACGGATTTTTCTTTTAGCTTAAAATGTAACTAAGAGCCAACAATTCATTGCAGTTGCATAGGGAAAAGACTTAGATATGTTTTCAGGTTCTGTATGGTTAAAATGCATGTCTTGTCAAATTAATTCAGCCATAAGCATACTGCAAATAATGTGCAAATCTCTTCTTCCTTATTTGCTGAGTTACTTAATCTGTTTTTTCTTTTAAACTTACACTTGATCTGGTTTTCTACACTTCTTTTACCAACGGATAAAAGACAATTATTTCTGTTTGCCATCTAAAGCCTTTCAGCTAGCAAAACAATTGCTTAAACTCTACCTTCATCTGACACAGCTGTTGACGCATTATGTGGAAATTTACAGCTGCTGCCAAGAGTCACAGGGTTCACAGAAAGTACAAATACTGAGAATACACTTATCAAAGTAAGCGGGAGAGAAAAACAGTAGAATACGTGGATACGGAAATACATCTTTTCTCTAAAAGGGAAGATACCCCCATGCTTCATGGAGATGAGAAGTTCTGCCTCCCACAAAGGCTTGAGAAGCATTTATGAAATACTTAGCTGTGGACAATCACAATTTTCAGTGAAGTCAGTGACAAGCCTGTCTGGATCATCTACCTAATAACATAGAAGTAAGGCAAAGAAAAGATGACTTAAGTTTAGCAATAGTGGGGCAACCCACCCATGTTGGTAAGGAAGGGTGCTGATACATGATTTCAGGTCAATAGCTGGAGTCTGGAGTAACTTCACTGAGGTTCCATGGAAAAGGGGACTTCCTTCCTACTCTTGGATTTGACACATGCTTTATTTCCTCATTTAAAACTCATGGAGGCCCTTTTACAACCCCTCTTTTGCACTGGCTTGCACAGTCATCTTTAAGCTATCCTGGCAAAAAGACTCAGACAGGAAAATATACACAGATTAACAGTATAAAGCAATTACTTATTGGCTAATGCACAACATTTAAAAAAAGCATTGCTGAGATTTACTGAGCTATTTGGGTAAGTGTTAGTGTGCTCACCATCCTGGATAGAGCAGCTTCAATAAAGAAAATGTTAACTACACCCCTAAATGTTACATTATCATCACTGACATGGAGCACATTATTCCTGATGACCTGTTTGGTCACGACCTTCTTTTGGCAACAACTGAATGCAGAAATCACTGCTAGAAGGAGAGAAGATCAGACCTAAAATGCTTACGAAAATGCCTATGAAAAGTGGCATAACTTTGGAGTGAGACAGTCCATTGTTTCGTGCATGCATTTTCCTACTCAAGAACCACATCACTGCACTGATCACAGGAAAGAGTAAGCTTCAGGATGGTGTTCATCTGGGTATTGTGACTATTTTAATGCTTTTCTTGTCATATCTGCCCTTCCCTAACACATTTGAACCTGGGGCGAAACAGTAACTACTGTGACCTCAGTTGTTTAATATGCTTTCGTACTTATATAACTTCTTAATTTCTTAGAATCATAGAACCATGCAATCATTTAGGTTGAAAAAGACCCTTAAGCTTATTGAGTCCAACTGTTAAGCTAATACTGTCAAGTTGACTGGTAAACCATGCCCCTAAGTCCCACATCTATACATCTTTTAAATACCTCGAGATGGAGACACCACCAGTTCCCTGAGCAGCCTGTTTCAATGCTTGGCAATCCTTACAGTGAAGACTTTTTTTCTAATATTCAATCTGAATACCCCCAGGTGCAACTGGATCCACCTCCTCTTGTCCTGTCTCTTGTTACATAGGAGAAGAGACCAACCAACCCCCACCATGATACACCCTCTTTTCAGGTAGTGGTAGAGAGTGATAAGGACCCCCTGAGCCTCCTTTTATCCAGCTCCCTGAGCTGTTCCTCATAGGACTTGTGCTTCAGACCCTTCTCCAGCTCTGTTGCCTTTCTCTGGGCTTACTCACGCCTCTCAATGTCCTTCCTGCAGTGAGGAGCCCAGAACTGGACACAGCACTCGAGGTGTGGCCTCAGCAGTGCTCGGTACAGAGGGAAAATCACTGCACTGGTTCTGCTGGCCACACTATTGCTGATACAGACCAGGATGCCATTGACCTTCTTGGCCACACACTGGCTCATGTTCATCTGGCAGTGACCAACACTCCCAAGTCCTTTTTCTAAAGGACATCTTTCCAGCCACCCTTCCCTAAGCTTATAACTCTGCATGGAGTTGCAAGTGCAGGACCCAGCATTTTGCCTTGTTTGACTTCATACAATTCTCCTTAGCCCTCCTTTTGTTGCTGATGTAGCTACAGAAATATTTTTTTATTGTCTTTTATGGCAGTAGCCAGATTAAGTACTTGCTGGGGTTTGGTTCTTCTAATTTTCTTCCTGCATAACCTCATGACATCCTTGTAGTCCTCCTGAGTTCCCCACCCCTTCTTCAAAAGATCATACTTTTTCCTTTTTTCCTGAGTTCCAGAAAAAGCTCTCTGTCTATCCAGGCCAGTCTTCCCCACTGGCTCATCTTTCAGCTCACGGGGACTGCTTGCTCCTCTGCCTTTAAGATTTTCTGCTTGGAGAACATCCAGCATTCTCAGGATTGTCTACAAAGGGACTCTGTCAACCAGGCTCCTAAATGGGCCAAAGTCTGCCCTCTGGAAGGCCAAGGTAGCCATTCTGCTGGCACCCCTCCTTATTTCTCTGAGAATTCTATGATCACTGCACCCAAGGTTGCCTCCAGACATCACTTTACCCACCAGTCCTTCTCTGTTCACAGACAGGAAGCCCAGCAGGCACCTTCCCTTAATGTGTCTCTCACCAGCCATGTCAGGAAGTTACCTTTCACACACTCCAGGAACCTTCTGGACTGTTTCCTCTCTGCTGTGTAGCGATTTTAACAGATACCTGCTAAGTTGAAATCTCCCACAAGAACAAGAGCTAGTGATTGTGAGACTTCTCCCAGCTGCTTACAGAATTTGTCATACCTAGGCTCAGTCAGGACTTGGAAATCTCTGAAAAAGGCAGTTCTCCAGCGACATCCATGAAGGAAAAGACCTTACCTGATTCGTCCTGCATGTGGCTAGAACAGATGGTGTGTAGTGTCGGAGTTAGAAAACTCCATGTTGCTGACTGCGGAGTTCAAACTGTAGCAACACTGTGATTTGGAAAATTCTTCGTAGGTTGCATCAGGAAACCTGTGGTTTTATATGTTGCAATTTTTATTTGTGTGAGAAGCACCCAGGAGAACATCATAACTTGCATTTCTTGCATCTCTCTGATGGCACAGTTATAACAGGAGTAAAAGAGCAAGACTCATGAAATCTGCTAATTTCAGTGTTGGTTGACAGCTCTGTAATCCTTGTCAATATCTTTGACAAACCTTATGGTATTGCAATTTTCTTGATGATGTTTGAAGGGGAGAAAGGCTAGAGTTATCAGTTTGATATGTCATGCAGTATATCAAAATAGTCAAGTAATCTGCCTGTGGATATTTTACTGTTTGACACTGGCCCAACACCAGGCACCCACGAGAGCCGCTCGCTCGCCCTCTCCTGCCACAGCTGAGCAGAGGAGGGAAAAGGAAAAAAAAAAGT
>VZTI01004934.1:1949071-2023577 GCA_013397865.1 Struthidea cinerea | reverse complement strand
CTTGCTTTCTTGCTTTCTTGCTTTCTTTTTCTTTCTTGCTTTCTTTTCCTTCCTTCCTTCCTTCCTTCCTTCCTTCCTTCCTTCCATCCTTCCGTCCTTCCTTCCTTCCTTCCTTTTCTTTCTTTTCTTTCTTTCCTCTTACTGTGGCTCTCCTGGAGCAACAAAGGAGGGATGATCTGCTTTTTTACCCAAACCTCTCAATACACAAAAGTATTTTCTCTTTTAAGCCAGTTATCCAAAACTGTAATGTTCCACACAGATTTCACTCTTGAGGATGCTGATTTAAAACTTACTAAACTGAATAGACAGATCTTGTCCACGGTATGTATTGGGTCAATACAGTATGTCTTCAGTGTCAGCCATGAAAGAGGTGTGATCTTGTTCTCAAGTGCGTAGTCATATCTAGTCTGCACAGTAGACACCAAAATATTAAATCAAGCATATATCCCTCTGTGGACAGAGAATCTAGATCTCTCCCAATGAGTTTAACAGCACCAGGCCTCTATATGGTAATGCAAATGTGTTTAAATTTAATTTTTGCATTGTCTTCAGCATAGCTTTTGCCTGGGTAACATTCTCACAATTTTCAGCTTTCCAAGAAATTTCCCAAAATTTGCTTTCCCAAATTGCAGTTGGGATGTTGATAAGAAGACTTATGTGGTTTACGTGGTTTAACAAGTATATTGCTGGACTATACGAGCTGGCATCAGGAGCAGGGAATAAGGCTTGGCTCTGCTTGGTTTGCTAGTAAAGGTACAGGCTGAAAGAGAAAGGTCAACCATGGTGACACTGCATTCGACCCTGCAGGTCAGCCTCAGATGAGCTGTCTCACTAAACCCCGCTCCAGATGGAGGTACTCCTAGATCGGCTACTTCTGTACACTGTGTGGAAGTTCTGAACAGAGCAGCAGCCAGCACACAGTCTCCTGAAGTCTTGCATGGGCAGGCATAGAGACATGGTGGTCAGCTCTTCGCACCTCACAATGTGAAACTACATGGAGGAGAAAGAAAATTACTAAATATATCATCACCAGCTATTAAAAAGTATGCTGAGCCTGGCTGTACGGAGAAAACAAATACATTTTTTCCTCTCTACTTTTTCTCAGAGTTACTTCTACCACTGAACTTATCTCCGTGCAGTGGTGACGCCTGGCCTAGGAACCCCCAGGCAGTATCTGTGCTGCTCAGAGGGCTGACACAGACTATGGCTCAGTCAAAGCGTGCTATTTCAATAACAGAAACCAAACCCTGTGTTTGAAAAAAGATGTTTCTTCCAAGTGTTGGAGAGGAGAGTTGATATTTGTGAGCTTAAAAAACACATCAACTTGTCATGAAGCCTATGAAAAATAATATTTTTTTCTTGAAAACAGTCTTTTGATTCCTGTTTGTTAGATGAAATCCATTTGCCACTATTTTGAAGTTATCTTTTGGTTTCTTTTCAAAGATAAAATGTTTTTTTAAAGAACTGTAAACAGAGTGCTAGAGTTATTTTTTAAAAATTAAATTATCTTGGAATTGTTTATAAACCTCCTCCAAAACCATCACAGGATTGAAATAAGGATAGTAATGAGCTCAGTGGATATTGGATCACTAAGCCTAGCTCATCCAAGACTGCACTGATCTGTGAGCTGGTTTTCTTTACTTTTCTGCCTTAGAAGCTCTCCAAAAGTGGCTCCCACATTTTCCAGATATGAATGCTCTTTAATTAATTTATTTTCTTCATACTGTTTGCTCTGTTTATTCCAATGTTTTATTATATCTTTAGAATCAAATTACTAAGATTTGTTGACAGTAGCTACCCCCACAACAAAACCTTTTAAATATGTGTGGCACTGCTCACTTGGCTACTATTTCTGTGAGTTTTAGAAACTGCTTTTTGTAAGCGGCATGTTTTTTCATGTTGAGAAAGATCAGTGCAATTGGTCATACATGAAAAGGCCTTTTAAAATCATTTTCCCCACTTATAATAGCAATTGTGGAGAAAGGTGTCTTTTTGCACAGAAATTTATCCAGTAGACATTTGCCAAGAACCTATTCATGCACATTTGTACCTCTGTTGAAAGCATTCTTTGAGTCAAAGAAGTCCTTGAAAAATTGGGCTGGTAGCTTAGAAGCAAATTTTCAAGTTATAGAAGCACAACGCCTTCTGGTGAGTGATGGTATTTGACTGTTCCTTCTGTACATAAAGTCTATGCTTCAGATAAAGATAATATTAATTAGTTTCTCCAAAAGCAAGCTTCAGAGCATGAGCAGAGTTCCTGAGAAAACTTATAATATCATTGTCTTGGTATTTTGGCAGCTGTCTCCCATTTCTTATATTGGAAGTAATTTTACATATGAGAAGAAGCAACACTAGTGCTTCCAGAAAAGGAAACAAGACATCTCATTTGTAAGTTCATTTGCCTCGTCCATGAGAGATTAAATAGAATCCTTCCACCTCTGCTGTGCTTCCAATAAACACGACCTGAAGATTCCAGCCCAGAACCACAATGCAAAATGTCATCATTTTCAACATTATTGTGGTGCTATATCCATGCAGGATGTGATTCTTCCGCATCTTTCTTTTGAAAGGTCTTGGTTTACCCTGCAGCCTGGTACATTTGGGCTTGTGTTTAGGCAGTGGAATTGAAGCTAGGACTTCCCTGGTTACTCAGTTAAGTGTCTTACTGGGGATTTCAAGACTTAAAATATATTTGGACTTTCAGGCTACTGCATACTGCAGCAATATCATAACACAATCAATTTGAGTAAATTGATGTACATTTGGGTAACATCCCAAAATTGCTAGTGGTGTTTCCCATTTCTGTGGAAATTTTAAAACATGCAAATAAAATCAGTTATAATTAGAGGAAAAAAAGAAAAAAAATATTTTAGTCTTTTGTTTTATTACTTACTTGGTATAAAATGGAAAGTGTTGGACAAGTGTAATTACTACTGTTGTATATAGCAGCATCTATGATTATGCTGTTAGGTAATCCTCATGTGAAACAGCAGTGCTTTTTATGGAGATGTGCTGGTGACTCTTTTATGTTATCTTCAGTTCTAGAAATAAGGCACAGATTGTTTCACTGAAAAGGCTCATTTAATAGAAAAATCTATCTGTTATATCTGGTTTATCAGGTAAACACACATGTTGTTTCAGCTGACAGTTGAAAAACCACGGTGTGTTGTAATGAAGCCAAGTGCATTCAATAAAGGTCCTAAATTCCTGGCAGAGAGACAAACTGTTCAGGATTTTCAGTGAGACACTAATGGAGATCTGGTAGTGCTTTTTAAAAATTTTATTCCCCTTTAATGTCATTATAAAACCATTTCATAGACTGCATAAATGCTCCTTATCATTTTACTTTATTGTCAGTGTCTAAGTAATAGTCCCACTTTCAGTAAACACTGTGCAGTTCAGTAGCTGTGTGCCAGAGTGTTTATTCATTGTTCTGATGAAAAAATGTATTCTATATGATGTAGGTCAAAGAAATATTCAGTTGTTAATGTTTAGTGGCTGCCAGTAGAGGTTAAGAAAAGGAAACTCTATACTGTTATCTTGCTTTTAATTTTCCACTCAGATTTACAAAAATATGACAAAGAATTACAGGAGAGAAAACCCATTTAAATACCCACAGAAGTACAAAAAATTACCCTTTTTCTTTTTTTTTTTTTTTAAATAAGAAGGAATTTCAGGAAGATGCAATACACAACAGTAGGTTTAGGAGGAAATCATAATGACGTTTTAGGATCATGCCTTTCTCTTCTGGAGACCTCCTGACTAGTCTAGGTGTCCCTCAGGCTTTGGTTGCTGGTTGCTGGTTGCTGTTTCCTGGTAGCTGTCATCTAGGTCAGGGAGATGAATTCATCTGGACTGTCCTCTCACAGTCACGTGTGGCAATATTCAATATTGTCCTGCTTTTTCTCTTGCCTTTGAATGTGAATGAAGCTACAGTCTGGTATGGAACTGAAATATTTTAACTCAGCAATATTTAAAGTTGCACTGGGTAAGGCTGTGAAATAAAGTCAACTAAAATTTTTATTATGCAGAGAAATTTCTGAGTAACTTAACTCTTCACAGAAAAAAACAGCATAATTGAGTGTATAATTGAAACCTTGTCAGAGGTTTAAGAAAAGCAAGGTAGATTAACCTGAAATTAAAAACTAGTTGAAGCTTGTAAGAAAAATAGATATGTGCATTAAAGTTCTTGTTTCTTTCTATTCAAAACATGGAATTGACAATCTGAAGCTATTTATCTATATTTAGATAGATAAGCTATATCTATACATCTATGATTTATCTATAGCACTTAGTACCTGTGCACCTCTTTCCCCATTGAAATGGAAGGTAAACACTGCAGAGAGCAGAGATAGGTTAACGCTGAGTGGTTTTTCCATTGGCTTCACAGTTTTTTAGCAGCATTTCTACTGAGTTCTTTTGATTTCTCTATGAAAAGAGAAAAAAAAGTAAATATTCCTACCCAGGGACCATGTAAAACACTTTCCTTACTTGCTGTCTTCATAGATGATTTTTGCAGTTAATATTTAACTTTAGCATGTATGTAATTGGATTAGTTTGAGATGAAACTGCATTAACATCAGGATAGAACTATATTACTTTATGATTTCATCCTAAATGTTTACTGTTTTCAAGTTTTCTTCCAATAAAATTTTCATTCTTTGATGATTGTTTTTCTCATAAATCTTCTTCAGTATTTAATTGTGTGTGTGTGGTTATTTGATGAAGCCATTTTCATGCAACACAAAGGCCAGTAAGAGAATCACTAAGAGAATACTCTGAAGACATAATATTCTTTTTCTTTCATGTCACTGCAGCCAGATTCCTTGATTCAGTATTTTTTGCCACAGAGGAAGCTATTCAAACATGCAAGTTGCAGATTTGCTTATGGCAAGGCCTTTTAGATGTGCATTTAGTACAACTCTCCTTAAACAATTTCATGAGTAAAGGCAGCCAGGAAAAAGAATAGCAAAGGATGTGATTGCTGACATTTAAACTGAGCAAAACCACATTCACTGCTTACAGTGAAGAAATATTTTATGGCCACGAAGACAAGATTCATCTCAAAGGATAGACTTTGTCACTGCAATGCAAAGCTTTTTGCCCTGCTCAGGCACTGTGTAAGAATAGTTTTGCTGTCTTTGACCTACAGCTGCTCATGCCCTTCTGCTCCCTGATATTGAAAAACTGGCTGCCAGCCTCTTCTCCCCAAAGTGTCAATTAGATTGAAATTGATTTTTACACTTCTGTGACACGTGTAACAACTTGGGCAAAGATGACGATGGCATTCTAATTTGCTTTAATGAATAAGGATTTGGTAGAATTCATGTAAACACGGTGCCTGTTATTTTGTATCACTCAATTGTCTGACTTTTTCAATACTCTATTCTCCTCATCCTGTAGCATTTTGTTTTCTAAATTGACAGTTCATTCAACTTGTAAATACAGGTTGAATTTGGGTAGAATCTAACTTGCTGCTTGTAATTAGTTTTTAATTTCGCCAGTGTAATGAGAGGTCCACTGCGGAAAGAGGATGTCTTGAAAGATTTAATTCCATTTGAGACTTATTAGGACAGAGTCCATGCCTGACAACTTCTCATTGTTTATCCTTAAATCTTACTCTTCATGCGTGTGTTGCTGGCACTACCGTCTCAAGTCATGATCAGTAGCAGTAGTGATTCTGGACCTTTAAAAGTGGAAGCACTTCTGTGAGCAGTGTGAGCAGGAAAATTTAATTTAAAAATATTTCTCCTCTCCATATTTCCCATTGGTGAGTTGGACTTTTCTTGACAGGAGCAGGTAACAATGGTAAGATGTATACTGCTCAAGAAGAGGTTTAGATCTTGCCACTGAAGGAGAAAGATCAATTCAATTTATGCTGCATGAGGCCTGAGGGAGCTATTCACAAAGCTGAGTTGGTATTATTAGCACAGCTGTGATTCTGTGAGTTCTCTCTGATGATTTTAGGTGACATGTGACTCGAACTGCCATGGCAATGATGAAATGTGGGCTAACAGTGCTATGCACAAGATTCCAGCACATCTCTGTCCCTCAGAAGGTGAATGGTTTTATGGGGACCCCAGATGCTCCCTCACCTGATGAGACAATCAGCCAAGGAAAACATTCTAAAATAAGCTGCGGCAGCTTTAGCAAGGAAAAGAGCAAAAGTAAACCAATTTGAGCAATTAGCAAGCCATGTCTATATAGATAAACTGGGGTTTGACACATGCAGGATTTAAACACAGTGACAATATATGAGCAGTAGATGCACACAGAGTAAATATGATAGACATACAGGAAGCTTTCATCTGAGAAATTCACACAAAAATTTATAAATCATACTGAATGCAACAGCTCAAAGAAACAGAACAGTATTTGTCCTTCTGATTTGTAGAAAAGTCTCTCTCTTCGTCATTGTAATGTGTAATATTTTTTGGGTGGATTTCCTAACTTAATTCTTTCTTAAACTTGCAGGATCAACAGTTTGATAAATATTAACACCAATATGGAACATTACACCTACAGTTAAATCACTGAATGTAAAACCCAGACACTTCCACACAAACTGGGGATATTTTTATGTTCTGTAATGCTTTTTTTCCTTCCCACATTACAAACCCTCTGAGGAATGTTACATGTTCCAAACTGCTGATGTTCCCCTTTTCATTTATTGGCTGTTTATAGCTTTTAACTCTATTTATTATTTTGTTTTGATGTAGTAGTTCTTCTGCAATAATTGTTTCAATTTTCATTCAGTCATGAGAGGAATCCAAAGAGAATCATGGTCGGGGTGTTTTATTTCTGAGTGTACTTTTTAATTGCAGGGTATTTCTGTGCCTGTTACTGAATATATTCAGTGCGGGCACACCCTGTTGTTGGGTAGCTACAAATTCCATCATCTCTTCAAAAGAAAGCAGCATTTGTTTGCCTGTTGGACCAGACTAAGCTGAGCATGACCATAACTAAAAAGAAAGATGTTTCGCAGGGTGGTTCCCATTACAAAAAAAAAACCCAAAAGATACTACAGAAGAGAGAATCCCTATAACCGTGGCTAAAAATAATATCCAGAATGACAAAAGAAATTACTTGTCAACTGCACTACAGAAGAATGAAAACTGTTGCAGGTTTTAAGAATGCAAGGAATATTATTTCCTGCATAATGTGACTTTTCTCAAAAATGGAAAATTTCCCAATTGTAACCTAAATGGAATTTTTGTCTACCAGATATATAATACGTTCACACCAGTGCCAGCCTGTGTATTGACTGTGTCTGTTGTGTAAGGCTGACCAGGCTGAGTTGCTGGCTTGCTGTTTTCCATATTGTGGGACTGCTGGGCAGAGTTTCAGCCCATAACAGTGACTACGCTTTCAAATAATACCTTGGCTTGATATGGGGGATAAAACTGTCCAGGGTGATCTCCTTTCGGAAGTTTGGAGGCCACTGGAAGGAGAAATATTTTTATCTATTTGGGCAGGAAGCAGACTGCCTTGCTCTCAGGGCTAGGGAAAGGGACATACATATTTACTAAAGTCAACTCAGTTCAGGGTTGGACCATGCTGTGCAAATAAGAAACACACCAGTCTCTCCTGGGATGTGGAAAAGTTGGACAGGTTCACTGTTGTAAAATGTGCAAGAGATCCTGTAGCCTCAGTTTGTCTCTCTTCAATAAATTTTGTGCCTAGACTGCTCTGCTTTTTCATGTGGCAGTGACACCCAAAGGGAAATTTATCCTGATATGCTAACCAAATGCTCAACAAAGTCTGAGGGCATGATGCATGCACTTTGTCTCCTATATAAGACTGTAGACATATTTTCATTTTTTAGATTAATTTGAGAGAGAAAATATAACCAGCATCAGAGAAAACTACAGACTGGAAGCTTCAAAAATCTGGACCTGGATTGATAAGGCTTGACAAACTGAAAGAAAAGTACATAATGAACTTTTCCTTTGAAGTCAGTATATACATATGAAAATTCTCAGAGTTCTCAGAGATTTAAAAAACTCACCATCATTTTCGTGTTTGACACATTGTGTGCTGAAAGCTGACTTTCCTACTGTCTAGATAAGAACTAAATCTCTTGAAGATTTGGCAACATTAAGGTACAATCCAATAATGGATGACATTGAGTGGTACAGAAGAGAAAAACTAAACAGCAGATCACCATAATCATTTTTCCAAGAAAATTAGTTGCTTAGTCTGTGCAGGAGAGAGGGTTCTGTATTTGTTTCAATTTTTCATGCATTATGTAACTTTTGATGGTTTTTTTTGTTTTGTTTTCTAGTAAGGATGTTAAGGAGATCTGATTTCATCCATCAGTTTTCACTATGCTGTACAAATGGAAGTATCAGATGATATAGCTGACACTGGGGATTCATAGAATCCTTCGCCTTAAAGTCACATCTGATTGCTGGCTTTAAATGGCAATGTTAACTGTTAAAGGTGTCTTTTGCTTTCTGGATTTTTTGATTTATAAAGAAAGGTAAAAATACTGAGACTAGAGTCAGTGGTTGGCCATTATTCCTGGAAAAGAGGTTATTTCTCCATTTTGAACAAGCCAATTTGCCGAAAATGTTTTCAAGAGGAAATATATTCAGAGTATATGTTCCAAGATCTTGTCAAGATTTCAAAAGTTTAGGAGTAACTTTCCAGGGAGGTGCCTCAGAAGCGATGTCATCACAAGCTTCTGTTAATAGACTTTTCACTTCTGAAATCAGGATTCATTTTGGACAAATCCTTTATTTGGAAAGCAGAAAATACACTGTGCTCAGCTTCCACCCCTCTAATCACATTGAGTTATAGTCTCAATATGTTATCCCTATAGTTAAATGTCTTCCTTATGAATCACTTCCATGCATCTCCAAGATATCACTTGGAAGGACTGCAAGCTACTGTTTTCATTCCCTTGCACTTGTTAGATTAGACAGTCAGCAATGGGATGATTTTTTTTTCCTATAAATATAGGCAATCAATGGATATGGATAATTATTTCAATTGGTAATGGAAAATAATACTAAAATTTATACCATTCTGGTCTTCTCTGATTTTCAGCTAGGATAATTTTTACACTTGTGAAGTGAATGTAAAAAAACACTTTTATGACTTATTAAAACTGCATATACTTTTTCAAGATGTAAAAATCTTCCCCAGATATGAATCAATCAAGAATGAGGCAGCAGAACTTTATCTGCTGAACTTTGAATCTTCTCCTGCCCTAAAATCCTTTGCAGTCAAAATCTTGACAAAAAATTTCAGGTGTTAACAATGTCATGTGTTATTTCAAAGAACAATGTCTGGAAACAAGAGGGAGCAGCAAATTATGTTTCATAAAGAGAAAAATACTTGAATGATTGAACTTCTGTGTAGCAAGCAAACAGAAGGAAGCAGTGCTATGGATGAGCAACTGTTTCATGCATGGTCCACATCAGCATTTGCTACTTCTACATGAAAACATGTCAACAAATTAGAATAAAGTGGACTGCAAAGAACTCTCCTTTTAGATATGGTACCTATAAAACTGTTCCTAAGTGCCATCTCTCTCCTCATCCGAGGCATTCCTTATGTTAACTGGCACTCTGTGCAACTACTTGTTTAGAAATGTCAGACTGTTAGTAGCTTTTCCTAATTTGTGGTTAGAATGTGAAGACAACTGAAATGCTGTTCTAATTACTTTCTCTTATGAGTGGTATGAAAAAAAGGCTTTTGTCTGCTGTTCCGAGTAAAAAAGTCTGAAATCCAGCTCTTTGTAACACATTTAGAGTTATTTTTATGTTGGTAAAGAAGATCATCCAAAGACTTAAACATAAATCCTAAGCTTTGTTTTGTGTTTTTCTTAACAGAGTGAATGGCATTTAATTAATTATAATAAATGGTGAATTAATGATCTGAGAACTTTGTAGTGTAGAAGTTCTGGTAAAAGGCTTTCAATGTATCTAGTGAAGAATATATAGTGTGGCTTTGATCTCAGAAATACCTTCTCTAAAGAGAAAATTACATGTTTTGAAAATAAAATGGAAAGCAGAAGGGTTTGGTTTGTTTTATTACTGATAAATTCTACCATAGCATGTCTGGGTTTTACAGCTCTCGGAAAAAATGTAGAATTTTGGGTATCACAGAAAGAATACTGGTTTTAACATACTGTCTTTGGAATGGTATTTGTGGAAGTGATATTTCTTTCCTGCTTGAATTGAAACACAGGTCTTTGATTACCACCAGGGAAGATGCAAGCCAGACCTGTGGTAGCTTCCTCCGAAGATGCTTCTTTTTATATATCCTGTACTTGCAGTCTATGTTCAGCATGCCACTTTTGCTTTAAAACCATATTTTGCTTCATGAAGAGTAAGGATATCATTCAGAGTATGAGTGATTATGTAGAACTTCACCATGTGAAAGTCTTATCGGGATAATGAGGGTATAGAGCCAAGAGCAGAATTAGAGCAGATAATGAGGAGTTTGCCAGCAAGGACTGCCAGCTGTTTCAAATGGCAGGATGCATTAGATCATATTCTTTCATGTACACTCATTTTTCTTGCTCTATTAAATAACGTTAACCTCGGATGTCATCATCCATTTGTATAAGAACCACACTAAGAGAGAGAACAGATCCTGGTGGTCATAGTAGAGCAAAATAAGGAATGCCAAGGAAATAGTTCAGCAGAAAGCTTTTATGCTAATAAAGGAGACTTGGGTGGATGGAAGCATAGAATTTGGAACACATCACCTTTCAAAAAAACCCATGCAGACATATTGTTTATCATGCAGAAAATAGAATCTGTAAACTCAAGAAGGGATAGATAACATAGCAATACATTACCCAGAGGTAATATAATGAGCATTGCGAAACAGGCTAAATGAACTGGGAACGTGCTAAGCAGCAAGGGAAGAAATGCCAGCCTTTAGGAGGCTGTCAGGTCAGTAAACTAATTGAAGGGATTTTATCCAGTGGTGTTGCTATGCTGCAGACTTCCAGTATCAAGCGCTTAGTTCTCTCCCTGTAGCCCTTCTCATGAGCAAGATGTCCCCCTTTCTCCTGCAGCTTTACCTGTTGCCATCAACAGGGCAATACTTCTGACTGCACAGTACTTTATTCTTTAACCAGAAAATTGTTAGTCCCGTTAATAAAAATATTTTGTCCTTCTCGCAAGCATTGCTGCTTTTGTTTCTGCTGGCATGGATAAGGTGAGCTAGTTTTGCTCCCACCACAACCTTGTCCAAAGAGCACCATGGCACTGGGACACTTGAACTGGTTAGCTGCAATAGGGGAGGGGAAACCATGAGACATAACTTCTGAGACAACAGTGAACTGAAACTTCTGCTTAGTGGAATGCTTGTGGATCATGACCTCACCTCAAGCCTTCAGGCATGAATTGAAGCAGACAGTGTCCCTGACAAGCAAATACAAATGATTGATTACATTTACTGAAAGTTTGCTCTTCATTTCTCCTTTAAAGGATACTTTCACCTCTTTTGCTATTCTGTGCTGCTATTAGCATCTCACTCTATGTCCTTCAGATCATCAGCTATTCCCTACCAGCTCTTCAGCCATCCCCTAATCTACTCTGCCACCTTCTGTATTTCATTCTCAAAGCTCACCCACGTCTTTGTGCTTTGTGCCAAACGACCACTTGGGAAAAATCAAAAGCACTGACAAAATACTCAGCTCGATCTCAATTCTGGGACTGGGATGAGTTTTCAGCCATCCAGTGTAAGAAAAAGCCATTGTTTTTAGACTAAAACATATTCAGATGCTGTAATTATTTCAAACTCTTTAATACAGATAGATCCTATGGAGAATTGAGTTGCTTAGCATGGTTTTACCTAGCAGGCAAATCGCATAATTTTTCCAAATATAAGTTTTGGGTTGCAGTTTTTGGTTGGTTTGTGGGTTTGTTTTGGGTGGGTTTTTTTGTGGGTGCATATATCTCAGAAAAAAAGTAAGGTCTTTCACAGTAGAAAGCACTTTTTTTTCCCCTCATTTGTGGCATATTACCTTTAGAATATTGTTTATCATTTTTTCTTGATATTTTCAACAGATTCCTGTTCTTCAAAGACTCAAGCTAATGACCAGGCTTTGGTGTATGAATTTCAGTCAGTATCCTTAATGCAGATATTAATTAGAAGCAAATAGAAATTGGCTTCCCCAGCTTCTTATTGGTTTCTTTTAGCAGCAGGATTTATACCATAAGCACCAGTAAGGATCTGGGGGGCAGTAAGAAATCCAGCCCAATTTTCAATTTCTTTTAACTTTTCAATTCTTACTAATTTATAATTTCACCAACACTGATATTTTTCACTCCATAACACTGTTTAATATTTGCATATTTTTTCTGTTAAGATTGTTAGGGTTTAACTTTCTCTTAGGTTCTAAGTACTGTTTTAATAATTAATGTAATGTTCCAAGAAAGCAACCCTTGGGATGCTGAGTTATCCATATGTGACTCATACAGTATTTATGCATTGTTGATTTTAACATACCATTTATTTAAATATATAATCAGAATATGATGTTACGATCCCTTTATCTGTTTTTCTAATCCAAAATAATTAAAAATTTTCTAGTTCTTCAAGACGTTTATGTGCCATTTTCATTATTTCTTTTCAGAGTCTAGAATAAATTGAAATGTTTTGCAGAATCAGAAATCTAGAGGTAATAGTACAAGTGGAAGATTAAAGGACTTTGGATATTCTCAAGTGCAACAGTAACATAAAAATATATTTTTTCCAGGTTTACAGATTCATGGAGCCATGGCTTCTCACTGAATTTTATGCAATATTCAATAAAAAATGCTGCATATACCCTTACCATCATATGTACTATTGGGTCTTGTTTCTTCAGTCTGATAAAACTGTGGACAAGAATTCAAGGGAAGAGGGAGCTTCTATTTCTATGCACCTATCCAGATAAATACCAAAAGCAGAAATGCTTTGTTATGAAAAATACTGTGGTTTTTGCCATTAAATTTTCATTTAATGGCAAACTCTCTATCACGAGGGATAGCTGTCCAAACTTCAGGCCAATAAGATTTCTCGTTGTGATAAGTTTTTTAGCATTAAACTAGAAAAATCTCTGGTTTTTGCTAAAAGCTCTCAGCAACTGAGATTGTCAGTCTCCAGCTTGTCTAGAGGGGAAGAAAAGGAAGGAGACCAGAAGAAGGGAAGTAATATTCTGTGATTCTATAATATTATTTGGGAAGAAAGCAAAGAATATGTATTTGGTAACTTTTTCTCTGGGTTACCATATTCTGTGAACAGTACAGCCTTAGAGTTATAATATGCAATGAAGTAGTAATAAAGAATGGAAATATTCACCAGATGTGTCCTATAGAAGTGGTCTATTGCAATGGGTTGACCCAGACTGGACACCAGGTGCCCAACAAAGCTACTCTGTCACTCCCCTGTCCATTTTCAGCATGGATTTCAGTACCTCGCTTTCCCACATAATGCTTTATTTCATTCCCACTGTAGTTTGGGATAATTGTATCTCAAAGGAATCATATATGTCCAGAAGATGTGCACCTGCATCACAAGTGAAGGTATTTGTGGCACGTGTCTGCATAAACTGCATAATCTGGCAATCAATGACATACTCTAGTTCTTCATGTTTCTAATACAGACCTAAGACAATCAATTCAAATTCCTGTGTCTTGTCCTGTTTTAGATGCCCCTAATATCTAGTTTTTCGTCACTTCCCTAGCAGGCTGTTTAACAGTCTTGCTATCAAAAAGATTTTCCTAACATTTATTGGAGAGTTTAATTTTTTAATGTCTTCTCATTATATCTAATAATGAACTTTTATACCATCTTTTATGACTTCACATGTTCTTCCTTTCCCACGTTTGGTGCATACGAGTATTAAGTAATTTGCATTAATTAATTGAATTCAACACATTGGTATGTTGACAGGATACTTATACATCAAAACATTCTTCTCTGGATTTATTTGTTGTCATATTCATGAATTGCACAATTGTTGTGGGCTCATTGTGGACAGCTCCCTGAAAGCATCCAGCACTTGATTTGAGATACAAAACCTGAGAATCAGAAATTCAAGGTCTTTCCTTTATTGGGATGACATGCATAACATGGTATTAACTTGCACTCAATCCTTGAATAATTAAAGCAAGGGTAATTCTGATGCAATTTTATCCACTCAGGTGGACAAAATTAGAATGCACTGCCTGTGCATGCTGTGAAAGTCATGCCAAATCAACACCAAATGAGTCAACCTGATAGAAAATAAATATGAAAGGCATCAAAGGACCACAGCTACAGAAATTTTCTTCATCTTTTTTTGTTGGAAGCTGAGGCTGTATATTTCTTTTGAATATTTCTAATCTTTTTTGTACTTCAGGGATTGCTTAGCAGAGTTATAATCATATTCAGACATTTTATTAATCCATAAGATGATAATCTAAATACCTTTTGTTGCTTTTCTCAGCCTTACAGGTGATCTTTATTCTGAATTGTCTGAAGGGGAATTAGAGCTGTGGTAGTTAACTATATATCTGCTTTCTTACTTCTTGTTCAAGACTTCCTTAGAGGAGCTATCTAGAGCATCAACAAGCCTGCTTAACTAAATATATGATTGAAAGGGCTAGATAAAATGGGTAAAACTTTTCTGTGGGTGCTTCCCCAATTACTTCAATTTAGCTTACTCCAGGTTGGAAAGTAATTGAGGGAAACTGAATTGTAGTGAGAAATTTTAACTCTGGAAAGTATTTTACACAAGGAATTAATAGAATTTTACTCATTTATTTTAAATTTCATTTCTATTTTTCTGCAACTTTTCTGAGAATTTCTAGACTAGAAGTCCTAGTCTCTGTTTTGCCTCACTAAAAACATTCATGTAGAACATCTCCTTTTTCTCTTTCTCTTCAAAAAAAACCCCAACAACCCCCCCAAAAACCAAACACAGCAAACAGTATTAATTACTCTCTACAAAATATTACACACCATTCTTCTCACAGTATCCTTTTCTTTACTCTTTACTGAAGCAAGCTCCCTCTGCTTGACCATGCCACCCAGCTCTTGCATGAGTGGGATTCCCAGAAATGAAGCTATGATCCCAAGCACAGGGAAGCCCTGAGTGGATGTGTAGTGCCTTTAACTCTCTAGGACATCCAGGAAGCTGGGCACATCTAAAAATTTTGATTGCACATTATTTGATCAGCTAGCTGGTGCTCTGCTCTTTCAAACAGGGCCAGCTGGTGATGATGAATCATTTCAGTGGCATAAGAGCTGTAACAAATATGGAAGCAGTGCCCACAAAGCAAATTCAGAAAGAGGAAAATGATGTGAAAATGGCACAGATTAGGAGATTCAACCACTGAATGACTTTAGGAAAAAAGAACACAGCAGAAAGAACGTGACTTCACTATACCAGTAAGTAGAAAATTAACACAAGATGAATGATTCATAGAATCACAGAATAGAATCATAGAATGGTTTGGACTAGAAGGAATTTTAAAGATCTTTTATTTGCCATAGGAAGGGACACCTTTCAGTAGATCAGGTTGCCCAGAGCTCCTTCCAGCCTGGCCTCTGGGGGATGAATAGACCCCTCACAAACTTCTCAATACTGCGGGTTGTCCTGGCCCAGGTGCAGCACCTTGCACTTGGTCTTGTTAAGTCTCATGAGATTCCCATGAGTCCACTTCTCTTGAGCTTGTCCAGATCCCTCTGGATGCCATCCCATCCTTCAGGTGTGTCAACTGCACGGAATTCTGATTATACAATAGGAAAAAGAAGGGGACTATTTAAAGATTTGGATTGGTCTTCTGAATTTGACAGTACTTTTGTCCCTGTGTGTTGACAGCACTCATTGGCTTTCATTGAATTAGAGGGGTCTTAGGACTGTTCTGACTCTGCAGGACACTGAAAGACATTTCAGACATTTCAAACCTGGAAAACGAGACTGTGGAGTCTAGATCACCTAATGTTTGATGAGATTCCAGGCTTTTCTTTAGCAGCACACCAAAGTCTTGCGTATCTTGCCCTAACAGCAAGATGAGTTACTCATAACACCCGTGAAAGTGAAGAAATGATGCATGCTTAAAATTGTTGTTACTACAGATGATGCTGACACTGGCACATTATAGGTTTTCTCAATCTGGAATAAACTTTCAGACAGCTTTGGTGTAAAATACAGGCAGCGGAATCCCATCCATGGATCCTAATTTCAAATTAATTTTGCTGCTCCTCTAGTGTGGCAATCTAGGGGCTCCACACTGACAGCTGATCTGTCATTTCCTATTTTCAAAACTTAGCTGTAGCTGGAACAAAATATAGGGAAACCATAAAATAAACTTTACAGTGAAATACACAGGAGTATAAAAGAGACTGTATTAATATACATCCTATTAAAAGTGTTTTCAATTTTCAAAACACTGTACTGGGCTCTTTGACAGCTGAGATATGAAAGGTGTGCGCTTGCTCACACCTACACTCACATATGCACAGGAGGAAATAATTTGTGAGACTAACTACAGTGAATGAGGATAAATGCTGAGGGGTGAGAAAAACCAGAAATTAATCCTGCAAAGCACAAATCTGAGTGGTGTAGATACCAACATGAAGCATTTAATAGTGTCATGTCACAGACAGAAAGGAGTTTCCAAAATCTTTTGGACAGATATTGCACTGAGTCATTCACTTACGTGAAAAGTGCAAAGGAAAGTGGTTGCCCGCTTCAAATGATTTAAGGGCTCACACTTTGCTTGTAACAATTGGTTATAGATGGAATTCTATCTTTGGAATGCAAGATGACACTGCTGATAGTATCAAGTCTTCTCTCTATGTGTAGAGTTAGAAACACCAGCACATGACTGACACAGCTATGGAAACTCTTCTGGTCAATATGTTTATTTTTTCTGCCTTACAGGGTACTGTTTCACTTCATCCAAGAGTTTGACTAAACAGCAGAGGTGGGTGAATGTTTGGCCAGAATATTTTTGAGAGAGTTGGTGGCTGTGCCAATCATGCAGTTCATCTCTGGATGAGTGCAGAGCAGGAGATGGGAGGTGCAAGGACTGGTCATGAGCTCAGGTTGAAGGATTTCCACAAAGAGCAAAGCCTCTTCAGAAAAAAAAGTGTGTGCAGTGCTTGCAGTCTGGGAAAGCACGGAAAGTGCTGGACAATATGCGTGGTCCTCAATACAAGGAGACAGCAGAAAGAAGTGAGAAGGATTGGTTTTTAAACCGCATATTGCCATCTGTCTTAGCTAACAGGGTACAGGTATTTTCTATTCAGAATTTGGGTTGGGTTTTTTGTTCTAGTTCAGTGTTCCACATTCCAATAAAACCTAGATTTGGAGATTAAGTGACTTTTGATAAGCTCCTTAGGGAAATATGTGATGTATTCACGTTGGGATGCTGACTTTCATAGAATCCTGTGCAAGCATCCTCTACATGTTGAATAAATATGTCACCAGAGTTTAGCACTTCTTCCTTTTGACACAATTATGGCTTTCATTTCTGCTCATGACTTAATGCCCAGCATTGTTACTCAGACAAAGCCTCAACTCGAATTGCATACTCTGTTTTCTGTCAGTAACTCACAGGTTCTGATGTCAGTTTTGCTTTGCAAGGAACTGCACTGTAGTGTCTTTCAGGAATGAATCTGCCTTTCTCCCAAACAGCACTCCCACCTTCAGGGTACTGTGTAATTGTTATAACTTCAGTAGTCTATGTCTTCCATTCCAGACAGAGAACCGGCTCAGCACAGCTTTTGTGCTATTATCTTGGCATCCGTCCCTGCATGGCAGACTCAACTCAGTATCTTATCGCTGCAGATTTTTATCCTGGCATTTGATTATGTGCATTCGGTTATGTGGACATCCCGAATAGCTTTGGCCTGGAATCTCAAAAGTAATCCATGGTTCACAGGAGAACTTTTATAACATGACTGTTTGGTAAAAAAAATTATTTGCTTGGAATTTGATGTTTCTTCTCTTTTCAGTTCTCTCTGATAATTGATCAAAAGATGATCTGGTAATTTTAATGCAGTTTGTCCATTCTCTTTCTGAGGAAGAAATTGATGTGTGTATTCACTATTAAGATAGTAGTCATATGTAGCAAATTCTAATTATTTGACCTATATATCTGTTCCATGCTGCAGGTCTAGGTCTAAATTTCTCTTTCTTACTTTATAGCTTAATCCAGTATATTCCATCTATCTTTTTAAGCTGTCTCACAATCATTTGTATGTCTTTCTGTTTGAATGGGTGCACCACTGTGTACAGTCATCTCACAGTTTCTAGTGGTACCCTAAAATTAAGTAGCTGCTAAAGATCAGAAATACATTCATGTCAGTACTGTTAGGTGAGGGTTGGTCTTTTCTCCCAAGAAACAGGTGAAAGGACAAGAGGAAATGACCTCAAGTTGCATCAGGGGAGTCTTAGATTGACTATTAGGAAAAATTTTTTCATGGAATGGTTGTCAATCATTGGAGCAGGCTGCCCAGGGTGGTATCACCATACCTTGAGGTATCTAACAGATATGTGGATGTGGCACTTAGAGACATGGTTTACTGGTGGACTTGGCAGTTATAGGTTAATAGTTTAACTCGGTGCACATTTGCATATATAAATAAATGTTTTATTGCATCAGTGTGGGTAAATGGCGTCTGTCTCATATCAGCAAAGGATTGTGCTTGACCCATTCTTGAGACTACAGCCACTCCTCTCTTTGAGCAGCTGCTATTTAGATTAGCAAAAGTGGTTTTGTGATTTTTGTTCTAAATTATCAGGATTTGATTTCTGACAGTAGATATAAGCAGTCCATCAGACATGATCTTTTCACCAAAGTCCAAAGATAGCAGATGATTTTAAGGCACTTTTCCCCTACCTTTCATATCTCTGGAGAAAGCCAAGTGCTTCAGAGAAGGTTTCCTCAGATAATTGAATTGCTG
This sequence comes from Struthidea cinerea, assembly GCA_013397865.1. Classification (NCBI taxonomy): domain Eukaryota; kingdom Metazoa; phylum Chordata; class Aves; order Passeriformes; family Corcoracidae; genus Struthidea; species Struthidea cinerea. Next base: position 2,004,671 of record VZTI01004934.1, on the reverse strand, counting down.
CCAAAACCATGCACGTTCCACCAGGGCTACTCAGCTCTCACACAAGTAAGCAGCGTGTATCCACATGGTTCACACTCATACCTGTTGTGCTGCAGTCACGTTTTTTGAGAGCTCTTCTTGCTCTGGGCTTTTTTTGGGGGGTGGAGGTTTGGGACAGTACATGGCTTCTCTGAAATTCCTTATCTGTTCTTGCCTGGGACCTAGGAAATCACCTTGTCTTTTACAGGCAGATTTATTTTTTTGCCATAAAGTTTTACCACCTTAATCCATCACCCTGTTTTTTACGTGGTGCTTCAGGAGGTGTCTTTGTACCTTGCTGTGTGGTGTATCTGACAGTATGACCTGGAACTTGGTGATAAGTTTTGCAAGGATAAATAAAGCAGCCTGTATTGTATTTGTGGCTCAATGAAGCATCTGGAGACGTGGGATTTGCAATGCAGTGGGAGAAGATACAGGCACCCAGGTGCTTCAAAGCCAGATTCTCAGGGATGGAGACACTAATGGATAGAATCAATCTCTTCTCTAAAAGTTGGTGATTGTAATCTTGTGTGGTCAGCAGATTCTTTTTTGCAGACAGTGGAAAAAAATGGAAATCTTCTATTTTATCTCACCCCAAGGTGATGCCCTAGAGAGGTGACTGAGAGAGGGGTCAGGAGTCACTCTCTGCACAGGTCTGTGTCTCCTCATTTTACTTGAAGAAATCTAGCCTAGAGGATTGAGAGATTTAAATATACTAAGATGAAATGCACCTGTAACCTCTATGTTTCTTTTGCAATAAAGGATCTTTAAAGTAGAAATATGTGCTGTTACTCTGAAGCTGACAAATACTTTTACCTTCAAATTCTGCTTCCTTATTTTAAATATTGTCACCTTAGATATGCACACACTCCCATTCAGGAGTGTGTTTGTGTTAGAAAATAGTTCATGATTCATGCATCATGTTTAAGTCCTTCCACTTCGTGGGGCCTTTGTCTGTACAGGAAAAGAGATGCTTTATGTGATGCTTCTTAGTGAGAGTCTCGTGACAAATCTGTCTGTTCCCTTTGCAAGTATGCTGGACCATAAGCGTGCACATTCCGTCTGTACAAACGGGAGACGAGAAAAGTGCATTCAACATCTGTTGCAGGCAGTTATGAATATTACAGTAGTCTGGTTTTCCTAGGAATTATGCCTAAAGCAGGACCTGTGGCTCAGACATTAAAAAGGGAAAAACTAGTCTAGTACAATTTCTCTAGGTCTCTTATTTCCTATGATTTTCCTTCAAGTTTTTACCACATGTTCCTTGAGAAAAATCAAGGTCAAATTTCCTTATCCTGATTTGTAGTTTTATCTTGTCTAGTTGGACATCTGGATGATCCCTCACAACATTTCTGAAATAAATTTGTGTGAATAATTGGCCTGGGTAGCAGAGGCAGGAAAATGTGATACTAGGAGGTAATTAATGCTTTGAATTTTCAGTAAAATTAAGAAAAAAATGTTTTGTAATATAGATTTGAATTTAAAATACAGCTTTCTCTAGGATTTTATTTTGTTGTTAATAATATTCAGGTTATATTTGTGTTTAAAATACCTGAGGGGTAAAAGTTGATTGAAGTTGATTGCCTGAGCCCAGTTTCACATGACAGAGCAAATTGCCTACATGGTGGAGTAATTAGCATGTTCTTTAAAAGAACATTCCACATCTACTTGCTTCCCTAAGAGTAAAATGGTATGAAGTACTTTCTAAAATTCGTAACAGCATGATGGATGAACTGTCTTTAAACTGAAATAAATCAGAATGGATAAAGGAATTTCCTTTTTTTCGCAGGTCTTCAAGACAGCAAGTATGCTTAAAGAACTGAAAAGTTATTTTTGAAAGTTCGCACAATTTTACTTTTTTATCAAGGACAGTTATTTAGGTCTGACATCCAAAAATCACTAATTTACATGGGTGTCTTGGGGTCAACATTAATATACACACTCCTTTCCTTTATAGACTCAAAAATAAAAATTAAACCTCAGAGTCTAATTTCAGTGTAAGACAAAATGATACATGTTCTGAAAATCACTATATTGAGGCAAAGAGAAATTAAAAATGATCTTCATAAGACAATATACAAGTCACCTTTTTTTAGGATTTGAGTTCCATAAAGAAACATGATAAAATGATATGCAGTAAGTTATTACCCATTTGAAACATATGCTTATGTTAATAATAGAACTGCACTCTTCATTTTAAACTGTTGCTTTCAGCACTAATTATGTGGCACCACATATTTATGAGAAAGAAAAAATTTGAAGAGAAATTAAGAGATGAAAGAGAAAAATGTTGACAAATATTAAACAGTTTTAGTTTGACATAATTGTGAGCTATTGAGCATGCCAGCAGTGATGTTCTAATGATTGGTACATAATTAGCCAGGGAGAAAGGGTTTTAAGAATTCATAACAACTCCTTAGCATATTTTACTGGATTTATGCCAACGTGAAGGATTTGGTAATGAACTGTTAATCTGACTGCTCACTACCTGCCTGAGATTTAACATGTGGGTCTGTCTAAATGTCAGCTGCAATCAAGTGTTAAGATTAAAAGCATTTCAGAAAATGAGAAAGTAGTAGGATAGATTTTACTGTCTGTTATTGGTATTTATAGCTCTTATCAAGTTTAATCATTTGCACACTAAACTCTTTCTTGCAGATGTGTCTGGAAATAGTGTTTAATAGGAGAAATGGGGTGAAATGAAGACAGGGAGTTTAGAACAGCTAAAACATCCTGACAATGAAACCTGTTAGACAACAGAAGAATCCCCTGGGGGCAGAAGGGGAAACTTCAGCGTCTGGGACATGTCCAATTAAACTTGAAAAACATTAGAAAATATTCTCCTTGGGACAGGAAACAGGTGTAATTAATATTTTTCATGACTAGTTTCTGTTATTCTCAAAGCATTTTCCCGGGCAAGAAATTTGGGGTTTTTTCCTATCACTTATGCAAAGTTTCATCACCTTGAGTGATTAAGGAAAATAAAGTTGCAACATATATATTAACTTTGAAACTACAAATGGAAAGTTTAATCATAGTTTAATCCAGACATCTCCTCATGCTTACATATTAACAGGTGTTATTTTAGGAGTTATCTAAGGTTGGTAAAACAGAAATCTCTTTTACCACATTCTTATATAAGAACAATTACAAGAACATTTCTACTGCAAAATATTCCTATATGTATTCCTGCTAGCAGTCATGATGCTCTTTTGTTTTTTCTGAGGGAAAAGGAGCTTTCTTGGAGTCACTCACAATTTTTCACTTACTGGGCAAAACTAGGGACATTTCAAAGAAGGGGACACCTGCTAATGTAATCCCAGTACTCTAAAAGTACAAAAGGAATGGCTCAGACATTGGGAACAACCATCTTTTTAGTCCCAAGATAAAAGGTTAAAGGATAAAACCATTAATTTGCAATCCTTCAGATTACATCAGAACTGACCTTACTGGTTCTTAAAAGTCGACCATTAATTAATGTTAACTAATTAGTTTTGTTCCCAGATTAAGTTACAAATGCAACCATCTCTCATTTAGGCTGGACTGATTTTTCATTACCCTTCATTCTGACTCTATGTGTAAACACAAATTTGGAAAGCACAGCATAGAAACTATTATATATAAATACATACATACACATATACATACTCATAAAAATACATATATATATTATATATATATTTAGATAGCAAGAAACAATAATTCTAATAACTTGGCTAAATGCTATTTATATTTTTCTAATACAAATAATTTTCTTTAATGCATTTGATTTTGAATAAAAATTATCAGTTTTCCAAAATTTTTTCAAAAATATTTGCACTGTTCTCATTTTATTGTTTTTTCATAATGGAGTTGGATATTTTACCTTAAAGGTTTGTTCTTCTTCACTTCTTTCATCTCAGAAAGTGTAGTATATATAAGGAAGGATAAAGCCAAAACCTAGAAATGAGAGTAATATGCAAAATTTCAAGCTAGTTTTTCTTATTTCCTCTAGTTTTCTAGTGGGAAAACAGAGAAAACATTCTTGTTGCTTTCACAGTGTCTTACTTTCTAACTTTCTGGTTTTTCTTTGATTAAAAAAATTGTTTTTAAAAAGTAAAAAGAAAGTGATTTTCTCCATTAATAACGAAAATATGAATTTATGAGCAATTTTTAATAAACAAAAAAATCTTAATAGATTATTAAATAAATTTTGAAAAAGCCTTTTTTTTCCTTTCTTTAACTCATTCAAAAATTACATTTTGCATACTATCCTTTCACTTTTCTGCTGATATTCCGAAATAAAATTTGCAAAGCCAAACTATCTAACAAGCACTTGGTTCTCTGAGCATTCGCATGATCTGCAATAGTAAACATACAACTAATAAAATTTTCAGGAAGATTTAATCGCTGCAATGTATAACAGCAGTGCTTCCCACTTATTCCTGCCAGTGCTGATTCTGTGCTCATAGAGTTTATCTGTGACCCTGATTCAGAATTTTTCTCAATTTAAAAAAGCAGCAAGTGATGCACTGGCAGTGTTCAAAGCACCCTTGGTTGTTCCTGGGCATTTTATCAGACCCTGAGAGCAGCTTTTCCAGCTGACAGATCTTTTTGTGAGCTTTAACTAGGTCGGCACTCACATTGTAATGCATGTCTGAGTCTGAACTCTGTGGCCCTGCCCTGTCTCTGCTTTCCATAAAGATTCACATTTTCAGAAATGCCTCTTTTCTCAAAGATCTGCGCAGAGTGAATTGTAATCTCAAGTCCCAATACACTGCCTAACCAGCACCATCCCTTCAGCATGCTGCATAAACTGATTAAAAAAGAGAGAGGAAGATGAGTTTAAGTGAGAGCAACTATGAGAATACTGTTTTTCTTTTCTTTTCTTTTCTTTTCTTTTCTTTTCTTTTTTTCTTTTTTCTTTTCTCCTTTTCTTTTCTTTTCTTTTCTTTTCTTTTCTTTTCAAGTGGAGAGGGAAAAAAGCAGATTTTAAGAATAGGTCATGATACTCTTAGAAGTCAATGAATTGACTTTTATTCATTTCAGTTCCCCATTCCCAATTATAAACCCAAGCCAAAAGACTAGGGCTGCACACTGGTGTAGAGATCAGAATAACATCCTTTTGCCAAAAATTGTGAAGAATCAGTGAAAACTAGATTTTACATTTGTTAAAAGACCACTTGGTCATAAGCCAGACAAGCTAAGGGGAGGGGAGGTGATGGGGAAGGGAAGGGAAGGGAAGGGAAGAGGAAGGGGAAGGGGAAAGGGAAGGGGAAAGGGAAGGGGAAAGGGAAGGGGAAAGGGAAAGGGAAGGGGAAGGATGAATGACTGCTTATACCATTCAGACAGCTGGAGACAAACACTGTATAAAATGAGGAGAGACCTTTAATTACTGTTGATAGTTTATATGAAGACTTTCTTTCCACAAAAACTTTGACAGGTTTGCTCTCTGCTAAGACAGGCCATCAGAGAATTAATTTGTACGTGTTTAACATTTATGTACTTTGTGAAAATGACAGACCCAGGAAATTGGAAAATATGTTTCAAAGCTTAAAATAATTTCTTTCCCTAGCAACCGCTTAGAAAAATGAGACCTTTGACTTTGTTTCAGAAATTGTTTATGCTTCTAATGGTAATTACAACAGCATTTGATGACGGCTCCCCATTAAGTAAAGGACAACTGTAAAACATAAGAAGCATCGGAAGAAGCATGAAAAAATCACAAGAGGTTCAATTCACAAATGTGATTTACAACGTTTGTGGCACATTCTGTGATTATGTCTAGATTAAAGATAAACCAGAACTGTATTTTCATATTGTGGTGGTACATCATCTGCAAACAGCCTAAATAGCACGCAGAGAATTATGGGCCGAATTCAGCGCATAGGAACAATCACCTGGCCCACACCCTGCTCCTGCTTACCCCTTGGACAAAGCATCCTCACAGATGCACAGGTCCAATCCCTGATATTGTTTCATCGAAGCCTAGTCTCCTGCTTTCTCACTCATGTATGGTACAAAAACCTGTGTACTCGCTGAGGACACATTATGTACATTTCTTCTTAACCCCATCATTCTGTCCTGTCTTGTAAGCATTCCCAGCTAGTAAAACTTTTATCTGTAATGTAATCTGTTTTTTCATAAATATATAGTCTTTATGACTAACAAGGTAACATACAATCAAAGAACAATGTACATTGAAAGGGTTGTCTGAAGGTTTTCTTGCCCAAACCCTTACTCAAACCTGGGACAAGTGCAAAATTTCAGTGAATTGCTCAGAGCTGCATCCAGTTGAGTTCTGAATCCCTGCAGAGATGATGACCCACATATCTTCAGGTATCCTCTTACAGTGTTTGATAACCTTCGCAGCAAGTAAACTTTTCCTTATATAGAGTCTAAATTTTGTTTGCTTCTACTCAGGTCCGGTGACCTTTGTCCTTTTGCTTTGTAACTCCAAGAGCAGCCTGGCTCTGGCTTCTCCATACCTCCCATTCAGGTAGTGGAAGCCTGCAATGAAATAGTCTCTGAACGCTTTTTTTCTGGGCTGAACAAGCCGATTTTTCTCAGTGTTTCCTCATGCATCATGTGCTTGGGTGTTCCACCTTCTGGATGGCTCTTCACTGAAGTACCTCCAGTGTATCCACGTCTCTCTTGCACTGGGGAGCCCAGACCTGGACCCAGAACTCCAGATGTATCTAAGGAGTGCTGACCAGAAGGGAAGGATCCCCTCACTCAACTGGCAGGCATTGGTCTTCCCCCTGCAGCCTGATACGTAGTGGGCTTTCAGCACGCTGCTGGCTCGTGGTCAACTGGTTTTCCATCAGGACTCCCAGGTCTTTTTCTGCCAAGCTGCTTTTCAGCTGGTTGGCCCTGAGACTGTTCTGATGCTTATGGTTATTCCTCCCCAACGGCAGGACACTGGATTTCCCTTCACTGCTCTTCATGATGTTCCTGTCAGCCCATTTCTCCAGACTGATGAGGTTCCTCTGAGTTGCAGCCCTGCTCTGCAGTTTACTGACAGTTTCATTCATATGGATTTTATTCGTAAAGTAACTTAGCGAGGGTGCACTTAAACATTCACTGGCCCCAGATCATTCCCTCAGGAACACCATCAGCACCCACCTACCACTTGGACTTTGTGCCACTGACATATGCCCTTCAAGCTCAGTGGTTCATCTTGTCTATGCTCAAGGATCTTCACTGTAACTTTTCCTATCCCTTATTGTTAATTTTTTTAATATAAAAAAGGCAAAATTAAGAAGAAATACAAGCATGCCATTCACTTCCTAGGCTTGAAAATCCCACCTCCCCGCATTCAACTTTCTTACTCGTGCTTTTCTGTTTTCCAGAAACTATTAAAATAATGCTTTCACATTCTAACTTCTAGGGAAAACCAAAGAGGGACAGATACTTTTGATTTTTAAGTTAGTTCTTTTAAATGGATCTTTCAAAGGGTTATCTGAGTTCATGACACCTGGATGGAATTTGTAGAAATTTTCTGAGCACTTCTGCTCCTTTTTTTTCTCTTTTTAAGGAAATTGGCAAAGCAAAAATGTTCAGACCTGTACTTCCTTTCTTCAGAGGCTAGTCCTGAAAAAGCCCTCTTGAACTAATATGTAAATGTGTATTTCTGCATAAATTAAGGATTAGAAAAACTAGGCCAAACTCATCCAGTTTGCTTTTTCCAGCCAGCCCTGTATAAATGAGGTGGCAATCTAGAAGAAGCTGGTCTTTTCATTTAAACTGGGACTGTTCCAGAAGACCATGTACGAATAGAAATATTTATTGAAGATGAAATGTTCCAGACTTAAACAGGGGATAGGAACAGTAAATTCCTGAATAGAAAACTGTATTTAATTTTACAATATTTGCTTTTTTTCATACTTTTTTTCTTAAATCATAAATATTTTTCATCTATTTCAAAAACCAGAAATTATTTTGCTTTGGTTTTTTTTTAAATTTACTTCAGACATTTATTAATCATCAGTTAGACAACTTATAATTATTTTTTCCTACTTCTGCATTAAAAAGCTGCACATCTTTTTCTCTGAGAGTAGTCTGGCACATGGGTAGTTGTTCATATTTGTGATTTGAGTGACATTCAGAACTGACTTAACATAAAATACATGTCTTTTTTTTGGCTCTCAATTACTATCCTAGTTCATCTTAGTCCCAGTCCAAAAGCTAACAGCAGACTTCCTTTAATATAGGTATGCCTCATAGCGAAATTCAGTAAAAAATTTTGCCTTCCTATGAAAGAAAGTCCGAGGTGAGGAGAAGATTTGCAGAGTCTTAAAGACATATTCAAAAAGACATTTGTGCCTTGAGTTCAAATCTTTGTCACAAGGAAAACTCGCTGACAAAAAAAAAAAAAAAAACAATTTGTCAAAGAATTTCTGACTATCTACTATTTCAGTGTCACAAATAAGTATCACAAACCTGAAGCAGCAGTGGTGATAATAAATTATTAATTGCATTTCATTTTCCTTCATTCCTGCAACCCCTTAACTCACAACAATGAACAGGAAAAGCAACCCACCCACCACCTGCCTCTAAACCAGGGTAGGAAAGGTCTGAGATTTATCTTCCTCACTGTTTTTTGCATGAGGGGGCACCTCAAGGTAGGAATTCTGCAGAGGTGTTTGCAAACTGGGTATTAATGAGTGAGCAAATACCCTACTCCAGCACTGGTGGTTGCCAAGTCTGATCCTGAAGATCTGACCTCCTAAACTCTGGCATTCTTTCTATAAATGCTGTGACTGCTGAGGAGGTCCCAGAAAACAGAGGCTGGTGAGGCTCACATGATCTCCTGCCTGGCTTTCTCTACTGCCACTGCTAGCACTGGATGGACCTTTCCACTGACCCAGTGGGGCATTTTATCTTCTTATTATGGCAGGACGACCCAAACTTGTCACACACAAGTGGTTATGGGCTTGGCTCAGACAACCTTTACATTCCATATCAAGCCTGTCCCATCTGCTCTCTCTTCCATGCCAAGGTCCCATGCAAGGTGCTCTGTCTCTCTCTGTTGCAGTATCATCTTTGAAGAGAGTGCCCTCTTTGGTGTCTGAGAATTCTGTGTGAATTGAAACATAGACCAAAGACAGACAGGTGAGCTTTGAGAGCTCTAAACAGTATTTCTTTGTTGACCAGCTCAGGGAGTCAGCTCTTGACCTTTTACATGGGTTATGCCCTGCCTCCCCCAACACGCACATTCACACTCCACAAACCCCTAAGCAGCCCTTTTCCAGGGCTGTTGAAACAACAGCAGGTTCATTTTCAGGGCTTGGGAGGTACAGAGATATAGATGGAACCCAGATTTCCCCAGGGCCCTTCTCATGATTCAACCAAAAGCATACAAAGGATAAACCATAGCAGATGGTGAGAAGTCTTGACTCCATGCTACCACTAATGGTCCTGTTCCAGGACAGTTTCCATGACAACTAGTAAGCCTGGATTTATGGAACCTGAGATATAATACTTATCTTGCCATAATAAGCAACCCTAGTTCTGTCTTTGTGTAGGATATTGTGAGGATCTGCTTCCCTATGAGGATTAACCTCCAGCATCCTTTTCTGACCTGAAATTCGTGGTGGCAAATTCTCACAGAGAGCATACTGAGCTACTGCCGATCTGGGACCACCACAGGTGGCTGCAGATCCACTCCCTGGCCCTTGCTGGGCCATTTTCACATGCAGGGAGTGGAGTGAATTTATCCTTTTCTGCCTCACACACCACCTCCTCAGGAAAAGACCCCAAACCTAGCCTCAATCACTTTTCCTCTGCTCTTCTACACTAGGAGCTTCCTTGCTGTCCATACTGCAATCAAAACCAGCTTTCTTCCTCTTTGGGAAGTAGAGATCTCAGATGAAATATAGATTATGCCTCGGGATCTACTACACCATCTACTACACAATCATATATTATTGATTTACAACATTACTTTGTACTGCTAGTCAGCTACATGCTTCCCCACAGTGATAGTCAGACTCTGTCAGATTTTTTTTCCTGAGACAGTTGTTAATTCTGGCATATATTTACAAGGTTTGAAAGTCCACTTGTCATTTCATAAAGCAACACAGTGCAAAATGTATGCCAATTATCTCCCCCGGCAGCAGACGGGAAGAATAGACCTTGGAATTTGTATGAATTCCACTTTAAGGAGATAATGAATTTAAATGATACAGACCCACAGACATTAACAGTACTTACTAGATACAGAGCAGTTATAGTGGTGTGTATAAGCTGTATGTTATGATTTTATAAGCCAAAAGTTGGCAGACTCTGCTAGCTACCCCTAAGTAATAATGACCCTGACTTATGTGTACAGCTCCTCATTATGTTTAGCAAACCACACTCCTGCCTTTTAATTAGTCCTGTGGAAGTTACAGGGGTTGTGGGTCACCATGAGATGGGTACTTAGGGAGTGATAACAAATTAGGAAAGAAAGAAAGAAAATGCTCTGAAATTCGTGACCATGATATTAACAGTAATACAGAAAGGAATGGGAAAAGGCCTTCTGCACATTTATTTATGTCTTGAAGCTGCAGCAAAAGAAAGTCCATCAACTCATACATTGCAGAAAGTCCATCAACTCATAAATTGCAGTAATTAGCAATTTCCAGTCTCTATAGAGTGATTATCTTCAAACACAGGCTTAGAGCTCCCCTGTTCCTGCGTTGGAAAGCACAGGACCCTGCCAAGTCTGCACACAGTTCCCAGGAACTGCACACAGTTCCTTCACTTTTACTGCACGGAGTAAAAGTGAAGGAACTCCAGATTCTTTGTAGTGCAACTGGCATCTCCTTCTGAAACATTTTGTAAATTCCACAGCTGAGCATATCAGGTTAACCTTGCACTTCTGAAAGCTACTGTGTGTACTCCCTTTCTCCTCCAGCATGTCAGACAGTGGCATATCTGTGTTCAGTTGATGGGGGGTGTCTCCAAGTTGTGGCTGCCTGGCTGTGTGCTGTCATTCTCTTTCTTCAGATGAAAAGAGGTGATGCATTGAGTCTCTGCACCTTCACTGTCAGGTAATGCACAGAAGAATGAAATCAAATACGGTGTGTGTGGGGGAGTGTCCTCATCATCATAAAAGTCATCTTAACCTTGCATTCATTCTAATTTCAAAAGAAATTTATTTCTTATGCAACAGCTTACTATTGTTGCTAGTTACTTCACTGATATACAAATAATTGCTGCAGGCAAAGCCCCAGCTTCACTGCACTTATACTTAAAACTAGAATATCTTTTTACCTCTGTCAGATGACAAAAAAACATGTCAGTAGTTTGAAGTTAAAAGAACTCATTTTTATTACATATTTTGCTCAAGATGTTTTCAAAAGCAAAAATACAGTTAGGCCAATCTCGAGTAGCAGAAAATTTAAATCTTTTTCTGTCTGACATTAACAGGGCTACCCAGTGGGTGCTATTATCTGGAATTATCTCATAGAATTAAAAATTTTCCTTTGCAAACTGAACTCTCATCTAAAAGCCAAGTGCTTTTCATCCCCATGGAAAACTTTTGCTGTTATTTTTGTATTTACTGTTAGCTTTGGTAGATAAGCTACTAATATACATCTGTGCAATTTTGTTGCTAAGTCTCTGTATGGCTTTCATGCCAATTTCTGCCATCAGGGTCCACTGTTTATTAAAGCCCTCTTAGACAGTTATTTGACAGGTTTAAAACTCCAGGCTTTGACACAGCAGAGGTAGCTCTTGGATGATGATTTCACAGCACATCCTTCACAAGAAGCTGTGTCTCACCAAGCAGGGTGAGTCCTAAACTTAGAGGCAGATATGGTGGAGACAGATCAAAGAAGATAGTGAAAAAATTGTTTTGTTTTACTTTTGTTTTGTTTTACTTTTGTATTATCTGCTATAGTTAACATGAAAGCCTACAATAGTTATCATGAAAAGACCTCAGTCTTATCTTAAAGGAAGTAAAACTTTTCTGAAGGAAGAGCAGGAACTGAAGGAGTAAGCCAAAAAGTACGAGTCTTTGGTTTACCTGAGTTCTTAAAAAACAGTCATGCTCCAGCCTGGGTAAAGGAAGGCAGTGCAGCACAGACAAGGAAATAGATGGGAGAATCTGCTCTAAGAAGTGAATGCATCCACTGATGGCCCAGGAGCACATGCACCAACATGAACTCTTTGTCTGCCTGTTCCCCCTCCCCTCAGCCTCCCTTCTAGTCTGGGGACTTAAGGCAAATGACAGTCATGGGTGCCAGCAGCAAAAAGTGAGAGCAGCAGATTCATGTTGTTCCAGCTCTCAGAAACTCGGTGAAACTGAATGCTCAGGTTGCTGACATATGTTGTGGAGACAGATTTCCGCAGTATGCAGACTGAAATGCACACTCGGAACAAGGTTATGAGCCAAACATCTTCAGTGTTTATTGAAAACATCCCTGATGTTTAAAATTCTGTGGTCTTCTGAAATCCAGCTCTGGAGTTATTTCTCCCTTTCAGAGAGAACGAGACACACAGATACTTTGGGAACACGTGGGTCCCTTTTTTCCCCTCCCTCCTAGAGGGAGAGACAGTTTAGCCTGCTTTTCCTGGTTCACATCGTGGGATGAATCACTGCAGACAAACAGCTCCAGCAGAGAGGCAGCTCAGAGGCCCTTACAGGAGCAGAAGAGGAGCAGTCTGTCGCTCTGGGCAGGGTTCACTGTGCAGAGACATGGAGAGGGGAGGAGAGTGATTTATGTGGGTCCCTTTATAAGGGAGTCTGGCGTTCAGATACAGTGTGGGATTTTTCTTTAAAAACAAACAAATACTAGTTATACTTCCCTGTCTGGAAAAACTTAGTCCTTTAGCCAGTCCCTCTCCTCTTTGCTCATTCTTTTAACTCTCACTCATGCTAAGCTGCTTTAGAGGTATTTTTGGAGATATTTGGACTTGGAACGCTGTGTTCCTCCTAGCTGTTTTCAAACCTTCTTGCATGACGTTCCTTTCCACAGCACTGGTCTTTAGGCCAGCCAGAAATAAGGATATTGCTGAGCACAAAAAAGGCCTTGTGTATCTTCCCCAATAACTACTTTAAAGACTGTAACGTATCTGCAGAGGGATTTCAGCATACTTTAAAAATGCCAAAGGACATTTAAAGGCAGTGTCTGGTGACATTACGCATGACAACACTTTGCTGCAAAGGTGGGAAGTGAGAAGAAATAAAAGCTAGACGGGATTATTTATTCAAATGTACCAAGACTTGGCTCTGTGTGAAGGGGTGCTGTAACCCCTTAGCTCATGTAAAACTGCCCCTTGTGCCAGTCTCTGCATGTGTGCTTATGAGTCAAAGAGGGAGCAAGTGAGAATATGCTTGTGGCAGTACACAAAGCTGTTCTCATCCATGAGGCACTGGTTTTCTGGAATTGATATCTTGAAAATTCAGAAATCCTGCAAATAGAAGAGAGAAATACTTTTGTGTAGAAGGAGAGAACTGCTAAAGTTCTACAACTCCAGACATCCATGCTCAGTTCTGTAATATTTTAACATCAGATATTTCATTTGTTCATTGTTTTCTGTCAAGTATCATCCAGGCAATCTATTGGTCTGCCTGAAACCATGTAATACATTGCAGACTAGATAAGAACGAAGAAATATTTCATCTTTGTGTGAATAAAACTTACAAGCTATTGTGTAGGGTAGTTTTTCAGAGCATTGCTGCGAATGTAAGCTGGATTCCTGCTATGTGCACCGAGAGGACATGGTAGCCCTCTTCCAATGTTCTATTGCAGTTTATGTTCTGGCAAGCATGTTTCCTGGCTGCTGTCCTGGATGTTGCTACAACTGTTGTGTGTCACTGCCGCTGGTGGGAACATAGGGAGGGACAAAGGTCTGGGACCCACTGAAATAAAGCATAACGTTACTTTCTCAAGTAAAACTTTATTATTATTTCTCTTTGTCACCATGTACCATTATATTGCTCATACTGGTTAAATGTCCATCATCACACTTTTGATTTATATGAAAAACATTAGACTTTTCATGGAGGGGACTGGAATCTTTAGAATTTTAGTCACTCACTTTCACTTGCCCATAACAACTTTTGGTGTAGGCAAAATACATTAAATGTGTATACACACACACAGACACAGACACAGACACACACAAATGTGTAAAATGCCATGGTTATTTATTTTATTGAGAGCTGTTGGATTATATTGAGAGCAAAGATATGCCCTACACTCCATTTATTTTCTACTCAGTTTAAAACTGTGTGCTATAAGCAATCAACTGATCGTTAAAAGAAATGCAAGCCATACTGTTCCTAGGAGTCTTCTGTGCCTTAAAGGTTCACACAGATCTCACATTGAGGTAGAATCAGTTGTAATCTTGGTTTCAATAATTTTGAGGGGAGACTGGATTTACCCTGAATGTTTCCTAATTCCATGATACTTTCATGGCATGCAACTGAATGTGCAGTCACTCATAGCATGACAATTTCTGTAGCGTGCATTACAAAGAATGGTTTATTTTCTCTAACGAATCTTGTGGAAAATATTCTGTACTGCTTTCTGGGAGGGGTTTTAATCATAAAGGAAAAAAAGCCCTGATAAAAATATTCTGTGAAAGGTGATTTAGGTTGGTAGGTGAAAACATAAAGGTTTTAGCACACTTTTCTCTGGTTTGTCACCAAGTAGAGCAAAGGTGGACCTCATGGAAATCTACTTAGCATTTTCTCTTAACATAACCCAGTGACAGATGCCTGTACCACTGTGCAGAGCACTTAAAGGCTGACTTTCAGAATTACTATGTCGTTCAGCATGCTAATACATCCCTTCAAAGGTACTTTTCCACTACTTCTCTAAAAATTGCTTCAAAGTAAGATACTCATGACTCTAGCACACAGAGAAAACACATATTGCTACCATAAAAGTTATTTTCTACCATTGATGCCATGATGATTTTTTGCCTTTTTTTATATATACCTTTCATATATCCTTCTATATAGATTTTATGTATCCCCAGTGCTTTTAGCAGGCATACTTGCAATTCCTTAACTCTGATAATTTAGCTTAGACCCAATATTCCATCAAGTCAGGAGACCAAACATCCTGGAGACCTCACAGTTGGAGGCCAGAAAGCCCTATGCTATCCTGAGAAACCAAGGTCTTCCCTAGAACATCCTGTAAACTAAGATAGGCCCATCCAAGTGGAGATTCCTCAAAATAGAGAGTTCATTCAAGCCTCTCACTGGGGAATCTTTGACAAATATACCAGTTTGCAAGGCCTATAAATTGTATACGCGATCTATCATGTGTGTACATTTCGGCCTGCATTTCGGTGCATTCCACCTGGACAAAGTGGTGCACCTTGAAGATTCTTAAATAAATACCGATATGAAAACCCCTTTTTCCCTTAACCGTGTCTGGCTCTTAATTGTAAGACCAGAGAAAGACAACACCATCAACACCAGGATGTGACTATGTTTTTGGAGGTGTCAGGGCTGAGGGTCAGTACTAAGTTTGAGTTTCTACCTATACTCTTATAGAAAACAGCAAAACCTACAGAAACAACAACAACAACAACAGAAACAACAACAACAACAACAAAAACAACAACAACAACAACAAAACACTTAATGGCAGCTACATTTCGTTTTCATGAAGATCAAACAATTTGTTCATAGTTCTTCAATTTTAATTACATTAACACTGCTTTTATCACACTGTGCTTTCCCACCCCTTACCTTTTCTCTTTTCCATAGGCTGGTCTCCTGTCTCAATCAAGACTGCACGTGAATGGTGGCAGCCACTTGGAAATCCCTTTGTTATTCATCAGAGACTGTTTGAACTCATGCCAGTGTCTTTGATGGAGCCTCGTTCAGAAGTCATCAGGATCAATGGAAAAGCTCCAGTTAACAAGGCCTTGATGCCAGTCCAAATCTGATACCAAAGGTCTCCCAAAAAGGATCTGCTTACGATAACACAGAGTATGGTGCTTGGTAATTCTTGTGCATGAGCACATTTTTCATGGGGAAGAAAATGTATTTGCTTGCATTCCACTACAGAAAATCTTGCATATGTCCTTGGGTTTTTGGCAGATGTTGAAAGCTGATCAGAAGCAGATGATGTGAGAGCAACAATATGTCCCTGAGCAACAGCAAAGCAGCAGGTGCAGGAGGAGCATATGCCAGATTCCCATCAGCAGAAGGAGCTGCGTGGAGGGCTCTCTGGGACTGCATGTGAGGTGCATGCTCCACTTTTCTTCTGTCACTGGGGAATATTAATAAGTCTTCATCAGGCCAAGCAAATGATTTGCAAATTTAACTTTCAATTATGTAATAATTCATATCATGAATACCTAGAGACTCTAGTGCAAGAAAATTTCTCATGCAAAACAACCTGGTCTTTAAAAACCATCATATTTTACTTTTAAAATTGAATGTCCATTAAAAAATTATGAAGGAAATTAGAAACCTTAGCTGCCTCAAAATGTTTCCTACTCATCCAAGAACATGAAAAATTTCCACTCATTTATTTTTTTAATAAAAAACATTAGTTTTAAAAAATACTGTATAAATTTAATTTTAAATACTTTGATGAGACCAGTTCTGAGACACTCTTAAAAAAAAATAATTAAGAAAAGCAATGGTTCAGTGACTGGAAGCTTTTTTCTGCTATTCAGCCCTGGCTCTCTGCTTTGCTTTGAATGGACTAAATAAAAATGTGTCAAAATTGAGCAATTCTGGATAGAAGTTATCCGTTTTTCTCCAGCATCATATTATGGTCTTCTGAATGGAACTGGACAAAAGTCTAGTTTATGAAATACATATGCATATGTGCGCATTTTACCTCAAGACAAAGCCAAGATATTTCTAAAACAAAAACAACATCACACCCTCCACATAAGAGCCATCAAAAAGCAGCGAGTGCACAAGAGTATAAGCTTGCACCATGCTGGATCTGTTTCTAAACTCATACGTTTTCATGCTAGTGACCTGAAACTCATCATCAGGAATAGAGGTGCTTTCTCTCTTTCTTCTCAGCTTCGGTGGAAACTTTCTTATTAGAACCTATAGGAAGATTTGTATTTGATATTTTTTCTCTTAAGGAAACTTTTCTTAGAAGTCTCCAATTCTTCTCTTGAACCATATGATGACATTTAATGAACTGGCTAGAAATCTAAATGAATAGATTTTTTTTAAAAAATCTTATTTTCTGCTTTTTCAAGTAGGATTGGAAGGCCACAGGATGATAGAGACCAAGCACCTCCACTGGCCTAAGTTTTTACCACTTAGTCATCTCTAAAGTACTCAGAGCATGACAAGGATTTTGTTAATTATGTGTTTTGGAACAACTTGTATTGTCACTAATGTAATCTAATACAAAAGATCTAGACCAAGTGTTAACAAGACTAGGAATTCACTTTGAGATGACCAGCAAAAAAATTTGGTTCCAAGTATTTCACAGCACTGCACTGACAGATTTCCCAGTTATCGCTTATGCCAGGAATCACTCTATAGCTAACCTTGAATTTTTAATCAGAAATACTTGAAGAGGTTGGAATGGGAATTCACAGACTGACATCCTTAGCTATCTCAAATTGTTTGATAAATGACATGTGGAAACAGCAAATGTTTGAAATGGTGATTTAAATTAACCCACCTGACTGTACTGAATTTATAAACCATCTGTATGACTTCTCCCAAACCATGTCTATTCCCTGTGCTCATAAATGCCACAGAGACTATAAAACTTACCCTCTAATCCTCACACGGATATTACAAGACCAAACCTTCTGTGACTGGAAGTGCCACACTGACATTATATTTAGGTCTTGGTAGAAAGAACTGCAAGAACTTTGCATCTATCTCTGAGGGAATTGCCTTTGCAGCAGGAAATGAGCAAATCAGTCATTCCAGACAAACTACAGGGATATCTTGGAGCCAAAGGGGAATTAGAAGATGTATGAGGAGCTGAAATATCTCAGCATTTGTTAGGAAGTCCTAGAATGCCTATCCAGAAATGTGTTCCAGTTACACACCCATGCAAAGCAGGCTGAGGAGAAAAAATAATCAACAAGGCAGCCCTCTTCACAACAGATGAAGGGGTAAATTTTAGTTTAGATGTCCAAATTTCCTCAGGGAGCTTTTGAAACTCTCCTGGTTTAGATTGACAAAGAGTTGTTCATTATAGAACTTTAGCAGGAAGGATGGTATAGGACATAATGAAAATCAAGATGAAAAATCTTGAATGATAAAATGTTGTAGTTTTGAAAGAATAGATTATAAACCCATGTCCTAAAAAACATGTTCTTCATTTTCTCTTCTTTTCCCCCACTTGAATCCAGAAGGTACACAGGTTGATATAATTTTGTAATAGTATCTTCAGAAATTACTCACAATCATAATACTTAATTTTACGTGTAAGTTCACTGAGTTCTCCTAAATACATTATGCTTTTCCAAAATAATTGCAGATTTATTTATCCAAATTGAAATGAAATATGCTTAAAATTAACTTTGTGACAGCTGGCAATGGGTCCATTGGAACCAGATGCCATCTGGGGATAAACAGAGAGCATCATTTTCCAGCCGTTCTTCTGCCCCCTTTGGATCTACTACTGCATGAGAGACTGCACAAACAGGAATAGGAGTCAGTTATGCTAATCCTGGTCACATACCATGCCTCCACAGAAAATCCCCAGAGATGATGTGCAAGACATAATTGCTTCTGTTTATAGAGAGCAGAGCAGAACAGAGAATCTGTCTTGAAATCCTTTGGGAAAGTGGAGCTGAGGATGAAAAGTTGGACATGACTGAAATGAAAGAAAGGATTTGGGGGCTTTTTGTAAACATCGAAAGTTTACAGCTGCTTTTTAAGCTGATCCAGCTAGTTTTCTTGAGACACTTCTACCTGCAGGGTCTCAGACTAACCAAAATGAATATCTCACAGTCTTGGGAAAGAGGATTTCGTAGCTTCCTCTGGCTCGTGGTGTAGCTACTCTGTTCAGCTGGTGTGATGGATGAGTGGAATGCACCTCACTCAAAAGAGAGAAGCAGTAACATGTTTTATTGACGTGAAACAATATTTTAAGGGAGCTCAATAAATTTGATGGAATGTAACAGATTTTGGAATGATCCACACAGAGCCTGGAGACACAAGAGGTAAGGAAGACCCTCTTGTTGATTCATGAGGTTCAGAGAGGACATGCTCCATCCCAAAACTCTGGATGGAGCCTAGGTGTGGCCAGGTCCAATCTTAGTCTCTGACTTAGACAATGGTTTATGCCTAATGGATTAGCTATACAATGTTTATAATAATATTGAGTAGTTACATGGGTTAACAAGGATTTTTCAGTAGCAATTCAGCATGTTATCAGTCACTGAGGATCTGTCACATGTAAGGGATGTCTCTATCTTGAGCAAGGAATGTTCTCAGTCTCAGGTGAGGAGTATTCCAGCTTGCAGGTTCATCACAGGGTATGAGGTCTCTGTTGCTTCTTAGTCAGCCTGAACCAAAGTATAGCCTGGAGTCAAGTGTATCCATCACAGATAGCCTCTGGATAGCTGAAATAATTTTGGTTTCTCAGATACTATGAGAGGTTTTCCACTGTATAGACGGAGACTAGAAACCTTGCTGACAGCTGTTTATTTGAAAATATCCCTGCAGATGCAGAAAAGGATATTTTTTACTGTCCTGCCCTGCTCCCCCTGCCCTTCAGCTTCAGAAATGCTAGAGCCAAGTATAATTCCTCTTTCTTTCCAGCTTGGTTTTGTTGTCTTTTTATTTTTTTTCCTTCTCTTGTTGGTCTAATTACAGTATGCAGTTGTCTTCTGTCAGCAGGAAACATATGAGAAAAGGTTTGGAAATTTATCTGCTGAAGCTCTCTACTCTCTTACAATCCCAGCAAGAGCTGATTTCTAATCCTTTAAATATCAGGATTTCATTAAAGTTTTCTTTTCCCCTTCTAATTCTCAGTATGATTCACAACTGAATTGAGCATTAGGCTGTTTAAACAGTAAAACATTTACACAGAAGAACTCCAGCTGTAGTGTAAATACTATTTAACAAGATTTTTTTTAAAGACATAGTCCTGGAAAAGTCATTATAGCTATTTGTTAGCCAGAAACTATAGGAATAAGAGAAAAATCCTTTGTGTGTCATTTATTATTGTCACTTTATAGGTCAGGGAATTATAAACAGCTCTAAGTATTTTGCAATAGCAACTTTTTACTCAAAGCTCTTCTTTTTAAAATACAGTGTCTGGTTTTTAGCTGTTACAATACCTCAGTGCATACTTTCAGTCACTTCAGCTGAGTTACTTAAGTTTTCTTACAATTATTGATGCCAAAAAGATTTTATAGCCACATGTTAATTCTACCAGTTTTGCTTACTGTGTATATAAATCTTGTACCAGCATTGTGACTGTCAGTCAGAAAATAACTTTTATAAGTATGACTGCTAGATGCTTTACTTAATCTAATAGCTTCCAATCCACATAAAGTTAGTTAAGAGTTCCTGCTATAACCTTTTGTGACAAACTTACATAAAACTCACATAAATCCCATAAATATATACTACTCCTCATCAACTTCAATTCCTGCTGCTGACATGTAATCCATAGTAAATTTGGTATAATCTACTGATAGACTCCATATGAGTCTATGAGATATTTGTTCATAGGGTTGGATATTCTGAAACTCCCTAAAACACACATGGGAGAAATACCTTGACTGTCCAGTGGTTTTAAAGTCAATATTGTCCTGTAACCTTTCCCTTTTCATAACAAGGGACTCCAAAGGCTGACTAAACTCTGACTAAACTAAAATGCAACATGAGTTGCTTGCTAGATTTCTGAGATAATGCATCCAATGCATTTTAACAAACTTAAGAAGACATTTCATGCTCTCGCTTCCACATAAATTCTCAGTGGAAGACTGGACTTTAAATATCTATTAAAACTTCAGTGGGAGTACTTAGGTGGTGAGATACATTCTTACTGGTTTTGCAGGGTTGTCCTCAGTCCTTATGTTTTTCAAAAGAAAACAAAACCTTTTCATTTACATAACACATGAAAATAGAATCAAGAGACAAATATCCTGTTTTCAAAATATGGTGGTAAAATTAAAAAATAATGCAGCTGTACTGGTGCAACTGAAAATGATATGCAAAAACATTTTCACCAAACCAGTACAAGATTTTCATCAAATAAAAATTAATAAGCCAAGTTAATATATAAAATCACTATTCATTTTAATTTTCCTCAAAATTTTACTCTCAGAAGACAGGAATTACCTTCAACAAGGAAGGTCAAAACAGATAAAGAAGTAACTAAGGACAAAAGCCTAAGAAAAGCAGCTGCTGTGAAGTAATCATGATCATCAAAAAGGCTTTATCATAATTTTCTAATATTTCCCATTCTAGGCCAAAAATAAAATATGGTACATGAATTAAAACCTGCAGTGGGAAATTATACAATTTAGGAAATCAGAGAGTTCTTAGGAAAAGAGGAAGGTTTTTCACAGGTGTTTTCAAAAAAACCCAGAATCCTCCTGAATATAGGCAGAGTTTTCCAAGCATGATAACTTTACAGATCTGTGTAAGGATAGCAGTCTAATCTGAGATTAAATCAGAACAAAGTCTTCTGTGCTTGTGTCATGTGTGCTTCCCTTTCAGCATGTTAAATTACCTGGGCGAGTAGGTCAGTACGTGAGCCAGACAGACCAGGGAAATTAGTCCCAGATATTAAAGTTTGGCTCCAGATCAGCAACAGAAGATTCATTCTTCGTATATCTACAGTGAACAGATAGTTGCAAGTTCTTTTACAAAATAAGAATACTTTTGACCTAAGCATCAGTCCTATATCAAAGAATTCCATGTAGTGAACCTCACATTGACATTAAAATATGAGTAAAAAACCCAGGTTTTACAAGAAGATTTTCTTGTTCTTGTCTTGTACTGTAATTTCCTTCTTGCTTCTCCCATTATGTATTTTTAGCCGTTCCCTCACTCATTCTTTACTCCTTCTTCAATTCCTTGTTTCCACCTCAGAAGAACAGTCAGGTCCTGAGCAGCCAATAAGTTTACTCACACAGATGTTAACGAGGTTAGCGCATCATTCCTCTTAGTGATACTATGTGGGGGAACTAAAAACATGAAGTTGCCAAGAGAAATTAATTGAAGAGTCAACTGTTTAAGGCTGCCTGTAAAATTATTATGCAAGCCCAACTCATATTCATTGCTATCCAGCCAAACCCTGAGAAATAATAAACTATCAACGATAGCTATTTCCCACAAGGTTGGCTGCCCTAGAAACAAAGTGTCCTTGGCAAGCCTTCCTTTTGCTGATCCTGCTTTATCTATAACAGATCAGAGAGGTGGAAACCATACCCCACAGCAACCAACCTTACAACCACCAACAACCAGCCCTGTATGAAAGGGCTGCTCACCAGCAGTGAACCACAAAAAAGGCATGGTATGCATACAGTGGATACTCTCAGCCTTCTGCTCCACAAGTGCCTCCGATGCAGTTTCTGGTATCGGTATCTTATTTCAGTATTTTATCTGTAATGGTAAATGCAATTCATTCTCAAAAAAAAAAAAAGTGGGTAGATGGTATGTTGCAAACCTGGACTAAGTCTGAGTTATATGTAACTGTTACATGTAAGAAGTAGATGTGTTTACCTATTACTAATGTAATTCATTAATCGTAAGGAACATTAAAAGCAGGATGGCTACAGTTCTTTAAAGCATTGTTAGAAAAAAATTCAGTTTCATATACGTTTTCACTTTAAGCAATATGTTATTGCTTTGCTTTTAAAAAGTTTGGATGTTTTACACTCAGTCAGCTTCCCTACCTCTCTCCTTAGCAACATTTTACTTTTTTCAATGGTTTATGTATCAAATGTGCTTACATCAAAAGCCTCTTTCTAGACTTGCAGTTATTTGCAGTACTCAACCCACTTTCTTTCTTGTACATCATTGCTACTGTTAAGACTTTTCCCCACTAAGTTGTGACTGCACTAACATGATCCCAGTGCTGTCCTAACAGCTCACAGTGATGTCTGCTCCTTTATGGAAGTCCAGTCTCTAAAACCAGTTATCCACTTGTCAGGATATGAAAGCACAAATATCACTTCTGGCAATGCATAGACTGGAAGGAAACCTATCCCAAGTCCTATTTACACTGCAGCTGTTTACTGTCCACTTAAAAGGTAAGGATACAACCAGTTAAAAATTGTACGGAGCCCCTGTGGAATGTGGCTCACATTCCCTTGCAAGTAAATTCACTACACTGTTGACAAATTTTTTGTCCATTCCTACAAGTTTGTTTAAGCTGTAAAGCTGCTTTCAGTTCCATGTAAGGAAGGTCAAAAGTACCAAACTCTCTGACCGTAAACAAGAAACTTGAAATATCATGGGCCTAAACTGTGAATCACAAACCCAAACCAGAAGACACTGGAGTAAGTCTAGGCTGGCTCATATGTTTCCAGGGAACAGGCTTCAACAACCCCACGCCATGAAATATACTCTGTGCCTGAAGAGGGTGAAAGGACCACAGCTTCCCTGACAACATAACCTTCCCTCCAGATCCCAGCTTTAAAGGTCCATGTGGTTCTCACCACTTCATCAAAACAGAGTTATTTGGACATAAACACAAGGCACAGAGTTCTCTGCAGCACCTCTGAACACCTTCCAGGTTATCTACTTGTTGTTTTCAATCCTTGCCAATAAGGGCTGCAGGAAACTATAAAACCAACCTGCAAAATATACATTTGGTAAATTGTTTTAAGGAGAGATAGGAGAGAAAGTGGACCAAAAAAATAATTAAAAATATAATGGAAGAATTCCAACTTAGAAACATAATTCTATTTTCTTCCTAATGTTCTGCAGAAACCAAAGTCTTCATCAGGTCAGTTTTGATTATCCAGCATGCTTAATTAGGTTGTTATTATTATGTGTCTCTGACATTATCTGCATCTTGGAAGAATTTGTTTTCAGTAGAGCAGCACATTTTTAATCCTATTAGCTATGTGAAAATAATGAGTGAAACCAAAAATAATCTGGCTATAGAATTTCTGATTTGTTGGCTGGGTGACACAGCAGCACAACTTTTGTATCACAAAATAGCATACTGAGCACATAAATCACTGAATGAAGCCTTTCCCTGGCTGTCAAACTGAGAGAACTGTGATGTGCCAAGGAGTGAGGGATCCCTGCTTTGCAGGAGGCTAAAAGCAACTTCATATCCATGCCATTTCTCCAGGCACAGAGTAAACTGGAGCACAGCATTAAAAAGCAGTGCTTTAGATTGCTAGTCTACAGACTGGTTTGCAGGTTAAATGGACAAAATTGATGGGAACCAAGTGAGCTCTGGGGAGAGAGCCATAACTTCACTTTCTGCTTTGGTGTTTTGTATCCTGATGATCCTTAGTTCAGAAGTCCACTTAAGCTTCAGGTATCTGTAAAGAGCTAGAAAAAAAAATTCAGCTCTCATTTAATGTTGAGAATGAGATATTTTGAGAATGAAAAGGTTAAAAAAACCCATATTGAATAAGATTTGGTCATAAAAAGAGTCTTTTAATGCTTGTGACTTCATCTGACTATATATAACAAGTGAAACTCAGGAGAGTGAAAACACATCTGTAAGATGGTAATAATATTCTTTAGAACAATTATTCCTATTTTTTCACAAGAATAAGAAACCTTTCCTATGGTTCCCATTGATTTATTGCTCAGATATTGATCCATGAGATACAGAAGCATTCTGACTGGTGTTAAGAGAAGGATACATCTGCCCAAGCATAAATAAAAAGTTAGCTCCAAGTCCCAGGTAAATGCTAAATGTGCTTTGAGTCCCTTTATAGTCCTTTAATGCAATAGGTACCTCTGGGTATCAAATCAGATCAATTTATTCTAAAAATAAATACCTAATACATGCCAGAATAAATGTCCTTTGAAAGTGCCTGTTGATCACTATAAAGGGAGCGACTGCTTTAGATTTTAGGGTTAAACTTTAAAACACCTAAAATTAGCTGACATAAATCTAAACCTAGATGCTTCCCTTTGTCATTGTATCTTTAGAGTTATCAGAGTATTGAAAAAATGCTCAGGGGTCTTTTTTCAGTGGCAAAATACAGGACTTTTTGCTGACAGATGCCAAATTGAATCTAGCCTGAGCCTAAGAAATACTGCAGGGCTGCAATGTAGGACCACATGCAAATCATTCTTCCAGGCATAAAGACTAACAAAAAGAAAACAACAGAAGTACTGTTTTTTGCCAATCTTCCGGATGATTCATCAAAGTAATGGGAACATACTGAAAAAGACGACTGCCATTAACCTTCTCTTAAAGGAAGAATAAATCTTATTTTACAACAAACATGCCAGCAAGAAGAGTGGTACCCTTCAAGCATGATAGTTGTCTTATTGAAGAAAGGCTTAAGAAATCCAAATGAATTTCACAGTTCTTAACTACCTTCATTCTTCCTGCACTTTGAAGGAAACTTAGGTTTAGCGGTTCTCTCTGGCACCAGAAACAAAGGAGGTCAATACTTAACAAATGAACAGAACTACAATCTGAACAATATTACCACAGAATTTTTTTTGGCTGAATTACTTCTATCAACCGTCTGTTCAGCCTAAAGTTTAAATTGGCAGCACTCAAGGGTTCTCAGTGAAGTTAGCACAGCTGATTACTTTCACGTCCAGCCATCCACAAATATCTCAACATGTTGAAAGTCACGGAAATTTGCTAAGAACATGAACATTGTGGAATTCATAGCTCCCCAGACATCTGTAACAAAATGCAAGCAGGAGTCCTGACCCTGTGGATGCTCAGTTCATTGGGTTTATACAGAAGAATAAGTAGTTGAAGTATCAGCCCTTTGGCTAAACACTCAATATTCTAGCAGCTGATTTGCTGTGGCTGACATTCACTAAAACTGTTTATCACAATTTTCTTCCTTCTACTGCTACTTTCTTTAACTCTGACTATTATTTCTTCCCACGTCTTTAGAAGAGAACTCTGAGACCTGAAATTTCATGTGTGTTACCTAAACACAACCATAATGTGCTCAATGACATGGTTGTTTAAACAACATTACAGCACAAAACATAAATAATTGTAGGTCATGATGAGTGTGACAGTCATCATAATCAAGTCTGTGATGAGGATGGTAATGGGCATATAAAACATGGCATTCCTGCAGAAGCTTCTTTCTCTTAGCATCAACATTTGAGTAAGAGCAGTCTTTTAAAAGTACGTTCAATAAAAAGGTCAAAATTAGGTACCCTCTGTGTTGTTTTATGATACATTCATTCAGCATCATGAGCAGGAGTACTGGTCTATTCTGTAAAATGGAAATTATATGAGGTGCAATAGTTAGGCAGGGTGCCATTACTCTGCAAATCTGTCAGGAGAATTGGCTAAATCTCTCAACAATCTTGTCTAAAACATTAAGTGGGGGAGAGAATTTGCCTGATTTTTCAACATTATTGGCACATCTGTAACTAATGACGATGGTCCCTAGTGTGGTTATGCCAGGCAATTAAGTATCTCCCAAACTACTCCTAGGCGTGACTCAGAAGCAAGCATGTGCCAATGACCATATCTAAAAGGCAGCCTGAGCATGACCACCCTGTTCTGGAAGGTAGGACAATTTAATAGTACAAATTACATCAAGCTGCACTGCTGGCATCAGGATGCTTGAAATGTTTCGCTTACCATTATAGCCTGTGTGTCCAATAATGCTAAGGATTTCAAAGGTATAATATATCCATATTTTTATATATATATATGTATATGTATATGTATGCGTTATATTACATTATAAAACATTATGCTATAATATTATTCTAATTTTATTATACTTATACAATTATGCTATATATAATTATATCTTTAGATTAACTTATTTTTCTTACTGCAGTACATTATAAAATGCAATATTATAAAGCTATTATAAAATATTGTGTCATATTTATTAGGTTAAAATCACATGAGAATAAAGTGGGGTATTGGGTTTGCATGGCCAAGCTTTGGTAGCAGGTGGCTACAGGGGCAGCTTCTGTGAGAAGCTGCCAGAAGCTTCCTCCATGTCCAGCGGAGCCGATCCGTGGTGGATCCAAAGATGGAAGTGCTGCTGGCCAAGGCTGGGCCAATTAGAAAAGGTGGTAACGCCTCTGTGATAACAAATTAAAAAGAAGAAGAAAAAAGTTATTGCGCAGTTGTAATTGTAGCCAGAGAAGAGTGGGGTGAGAACACGTAAGACGAACAAGATCAGTGGAGAAGCAGGGGCACGAGGTGCCCCAGTTACTGGAACTGGGGTTGCCCTGCAGCTTGTGGTGTAGTCTATGGTGAGGCAGCTGTGCCCCTGCAGCCTGTGGAGATCCACAGGGATGCAGAGATCCACCTGCAGCCTGTGGAGGAGCCCCATGCTGGAGCAGGTGGATGGCAGGGAGGAGGCTGTGACCCCATGGGAGGCCTGTGGAGAAAGGAGTCCTCACTGGAGCATCCTGTCCTTGAAGGACTGCAGCCCGTGGAAAAGTGACCCATGCTGCAGCAGTTTGGGGAGGACTGTTGCTCATGGGATGGAGTCATGCTGCTCCAATGAACTGATGTCATGAGCACTTGAATAAGTCTGCATTGACACTTATGAGATTTTTTTGACCTTGTATAAAGAAAGTAAAATGTGATCTGGGCACAATGAATTTGTGAGCAACTAATTTGAAAGATGAACAGATTTTTGTCCCAGCACTGGCTGAGTTCTTCCTTTCTAAGAGCAAATACAGTTTTAAATTTCACGGGCTGGACAGATCAAAAAAAAAAGAAAAAAATGAAAAAAAAAAAGAGAGAGAGAGAGAAAGAAGGAAAAAAGGAAGTAGAAGAACAAGAAAGTAATAAAAGAAAGAATAAAAAAGCACCACTCAAAATCTCTTTAGTCACTTTGGAAATTTTAGGCCATTTCCTGCAAATTATACTTTCTGAAAAAGAAATGCAGCACTGCCCATCCAGCCTGTCAACTGCTACAGACTTTCCAGAAGCACCACTCTCTAAAGTTGTCAACAGTATATTTTACAAAGATATACGGTCAGCAAAGAAGCAGGTAGCACAGAGATAGCCTTTATTCAGAGCAAGTGGCACGCACAACCCGTCTCCAAATTGTCAGACACTTACAGCTGTTCATCCGCAAACCACATTGTTAGCAGTGAAACCATGGAAGAACAGGGTGTTGCAAATTTCCAGACCAAGCCTGCAAAAGACATTGTGAGACTGCAGCATGGAAAGTAAGGCCTTTGGAGACTTCTACTCATGCAAACAATCACTGGACTACACGAACTTTTTAGAAGTAAATTATTGGAGTTGGAGGAATAAAAAAGACACTCCAATTTCAGGGTTTCCCTACCACAACTCTGGGATTGGAAGTCCAGGCTTTAACATCATCACCATATGTCAGGCTGTCTCACATTTTGCTTGTTAAAATATAACCTATTATTTTTATATTTGTTGTATAAACATTAGCCAGGAAATTCTTTTAAACTTCTATTACTCATGCAGTATTTCCTTCTTCTCAGATATTTAAGAGACGTATTCTTAAACAGTCAGAGAATGGTTCTCCTGTTCATGATTTTTCTGTTTCAAGTAGTTCAAGTTTTATTGATTTCTCTTTTTGACATCTGGGTCAGAGGAGTTGAATTCTGTATTGAGTAAGTGATGAGTGCACTTTGGCCTGGAAGTGTTCAGGCTACTGATTCAGTAAATATATTCAGGCTAGGGAGATTAGTAGGTCTCTAGTTTCAAATACTTATTTTTAAAAATAAATGAAAAAAACCCAATATTTTTTCAAAACCTGTTTACTGCAGAGTGGTTTTTATTGGATTTGAAGACTTCTCTTTTTTTTGGAAAGTAGAAAAACACCTAAAACAAAAGCCTCCTTTAGCATTATGTATGTATTCAGACACAAGCAAAGACTCTACCTTCCCTGTTTACTATGCACTACAGAAACTTAATCTTTCAGTATTTTTACTCAAATAAATAAAGAATTATATATAAATCATAAAAATTTTCAGCCTGGTCACATCCCAGTCCCAGTGCATTAATAAGAATGTGTTTTCCCCATGGCACAACAACTACTTACCTTTAGCTGTCAGCTCAATTTTATGTCAATTGACAAATGGCTATTCCTCAGAATATAATTTTTGCTACAAGTGCAGATGTTAATTAGCATAATTAGGTAGTAGTATAGAGGTACTAGACAATTATTTGTAGAAATCAGGCAGTTATATCTTATCATGTAGAATATCTTCTGTCTACATTTTAAAGAAACAGTATTGGCCACAATACATCTCACAGGGAGATTCAGGGGCTTGTGTTCCCTCAAACATGTCTTTTTTAAAACTTGCACCTTCTGTTTCTCTGAATTTTTCAGTGCTGATATAAGCAATGCATAGGTTTTATTCTACTTTATTTTTTACCTAGAGGATTTTTAGACAATGACAGTATTTTTCACCAAGGACATGCAGTGGTAGGACAAGGGGCAATAGGTCCAGACTGAAAGAGGTTAGTTTTATGCTAGCTATAAGAAAGAAATTCTATACTGTGAGGGCGGTGAGGCACTGAAACAGAGCACCCAGCAAAGCTGTAGATGCCCCATTCCTGGAAGTGTTCAAGGCTGGATTGGACGGGGTTTTGAGCAATCTGGTTTAGTGGAAGGTGTCCCTGCCCATGGCAGGAGGGTTGGAACAAGGTGATCTTCAATGTCCCTTCCAACCCAAACCATTCTATGATTCCATTATGTGAAGAGTTGGGCAGTGATCACATAGAATTTTCAGCTCTGCAGCAGCATCACCAGTTAGCAGAAAGGCATCTCTGAAGAATGAGGTAAAAGGAGGTGGGTGTGTGAGAAAGGTGTTCACCGCTGGAAGGGCCAGAGTTGAGGAGACAGCTGAGCTTCTAGTGTTGTCTACAGAACTGGTTGTGAGGATGGGCTGGGGAATCTCCAAAAAAGTGATCTGGATTTGCCTCTGAGCAGCCTGGTTCACCATTCCATCTGTGCCTAACTTGGAAGTTGGCCCTGCTTTGAATGGGGTTTGGATCAGATGATTTCCGGAGCTCTCTTCTGACATAAATTATGTATACTGTGACTTTAATAGGCACTGCCATCTAGTTGGCATATGTATTCCAGAGTCAGATTCTAGGAGAAAACAAGAGAGAAACGGAGCAGCAGCCTCAGGTTACCTTTTTCACAGGTGTCTAAGGACCCTCTGCTACTCCTCATCCTTCCACGCCTGACTTCAGGTAAGTCCCCACCTCTTCCTCATTCCACAACCTAGAAGTGTCTTTTCTATCCCTGACCATCTCCACTTCCTTATAAGAGCTTCAGGAAGCCTCCAAATGGAAAACCTTGATTTATATTGTGGAGTTCAACCACTTGGGCTCATGTGCACACTGGGTGCAGTCTTTGACCTATAGGAATTATGAGTATAATGAAGGCTTCTAAGCTCCTAGGTTTAGATGTCCTCCCTGGACATATCCCAGACTTTCACAAGTTTCCAATTCATTGGTTCTCTGGTTACAGTTTGTGTGGGAGAGAAAATTTGGAAAACAGCATCTACATTTGTAAAGAAGTATGCAACTAATTTTTGTAGTTTCTCATTCTTCAGTACAGAAATGTTGTTTCCTTATCCTCTAGTGGGATTTTTTATCTAATTATCTTAATCATACAGAACAAGTAATACAAAATATGATTTTGTTTTTTTCTTCTGGATTCAAATAAGAGCTAATCCAAGGAGCTTTTTCTGGGTTTCTTCTCCAGGCAACAAAAAGGTCAGCAGGATGGGAACAGTGGGAAAGTAGTGCAGCTACTTCAGATTTTCACTATGTCATTCTGCATACAAATGGTTTTCTGACTCAGAACCTGATTTATAATCAGATTTTAATATGACTTTCAAAATCTGATGAAGAGCAAGTATGGCTTGGACCTTAAAAAGATAACAGCAGCTGGAGGGGGAAAAAAACAAGCAAACAGGAAACACATTTGAAAACTTATTTGTTTTTCTCAAGATTTTGGCATTCCCTGATGCTCCTAACAATGGTAGATCAGGTGTAGTTGAGGATAGTAAAAGTCCTTTGGGATCAATCTGCTCCAGCTTACAATGTCTAATCCTTGTAGCTTGCTGACTAGGGACTTTTCACTCCCTAATAATGCATCAACATATGTCATAGAGTATCTAGAAAACAGTAAGAGGAGCTTCCTGAGAAATTCTGGGGGAGAAAAGTAGACCTATATCACTTGAGAACATTTAGCTGAGAACTTGAGATAAGCACTTCTTTCTCCTCTACCTGTATCTTAGGCATAACCTCGTGGTATATCAGCTCTTCAGCAGCTGATTTGACTTCAGTGTTTAAGTATTCCCTGTCCTAGCATCCAAAGTTGCTGCTAGGACTGTCTCACACTTCATGCATCTATCGTAGTCATTTGTGTCACTGCCATTTTTGGGCAGGTAACCTGCTTTCAGCACTCCTGAGACAATAGGTGGACAGCAATAGGTACTAAGAACACTCAGTGTGCGTGGACAAAATTTGTCCCAGCATTGATGAAAAATATTCCTTCTCATTCACATGCAGGTACTGTAGGACCTGAGCACTGAGGTGTTTGTCTTGTCTACGTTTGGTAGCGGTGGAAAAGGGCCAGGATATAACACAAACCTGGGGGAGAGCAGTACCTGAGCTAGCTCTTAGCACGCTGCACCTCGATGCGTGGTGGGATATAACACCTCCCAGGACCTCCAGCTCAGACCCCAGCATGAGCATGGGTGTGCTAGTAGTGCTACCTGACATGGTGCATAGGACTATATTCTCACTTCTTTGTTGCTTGTGGCTTACTTGCAGCTATGACAGGGGCTCCCACAAGACTTTGTGTAGTTTCTAGTACCTGGTTTAAATGCCATAAGGGTGTACGGGCATAGGAGGAGAGGGAGGCAGTGCATTTCAGAATTGCAAATGTCAGGGGTCTTGGATTTCAGCATCACTGCAGATATGCCTCCAAGGATTGATCTCATGTTCTGGAAAAGCTATTTAGGCAGGGGCCTAGATATGTCTACAAAATATGAGTCAGCTTACTTCTGTCTTGAGCTTAATCTAAACTTTTTGGTAACAATCCAGGACCCTTTTTTTCCCTAAGAAGCCATAGGATTCTACAGACAGTTTTCCACAAAAATGGGATTTTCCCACATAACCATGCACAAGCCTGACAAATTAGGTCAGATTTGTAGACAGTTATTTTCCTGTGTTGGAACAAAGTCGGCTGAAATGAGAGAAAATTACTGTAAGTAATCTAAAATATATTGCTTGCTAATGACTAGAGAATGTATGCAACTGTGGCACACTGCAAGTAGGTGCTACAATAATGTTGTTTTCCTCCATAAGGAAATAAGACTTAATTAATGGAATTTTATAGCAGAGATCAAAAATAAATTAAAAATACTCAAATAGCACCTATTTTTCTAACCATTTAGATGTAGATGACTGCAGTGATATGCAGATCTATTTCACCTCAAGTGTCAAAACAAGTGACAAGTGATTAGAATAATAGTAAACAACAGAGGCAAAAATTGCATTTTCAAAATTCTCTAAGGGCTTTATCAACCCAGTTTGTCTCTCTCAGCAGCGACTTCTGCCTACTAGGTTCTTATGGCTCTTTGAGAGTTATTAGTCCTTAAATGCCAAAATCTTTCAAATATATTTTAGAATGTAAGTTGATCAAGCAGCAGAAAAGGAGGAAGTCATATAAAAGAAAGGATTGGGACTTTACACAAAGACCTGTGAGATTTTCTTAAACATTGGTTTATATTGAGTTAAATTATGCAAGCTATACAAAACGTGCACGTGTGACTTTTACTTGTGACACTTCCACCTATGAGATGTCAGAGTGGTGATTGCAATCTGTCACTTACCCATTGGTGACAAAAGCGGCAGTGGGTAAACCTATACTTTTACCCCACAAGAACAGAGTGGCATCAGTCACAAACATACTGTAAAAATCCAGGTTTTGAAAACATCTCTAGCCTTTCTTCATTACTACTGCTGGCAGAATTAGACATAAAACCTTCTGAAAAAGAATGTAATCATAAAAATGTGCAGAAGATTATACTAACAATTCAGAATGAATAGGCTCTTGCCATGAAAATCGTGCTGCTGCTGAAGGAACGTACTCTTTTACAGTAAGTTGGTGGTGATTCATTATTTTACAAGAGCAACTGGAGTAGGGATTACAATAACGAAATCAATGACAAAAGCTGTTCAGTTTACATATTTGTTTTGGCTTTTCATAATCAGCAGCAGAATAACATAACCCTGGGGTTAAGCCTGGTGCCAGAAGAGCTCTTGAAGTCTCCAGCTGATCACATTATATGAAATTACAACAAAGACTGTGAGTGATGTTTTCAAGAAGTATGGATATATTTTTGAAAAAGTGGACATTTGATTAGCCTTGCTAGAAGGCTACAAAAATAAAGAAATTACCGGCTCTTCCTCAGGACTCTGGCAGAGAGTTCATGTGTAGTTAACATAGACACCTTGGAGGAGCTCCCCCAAAAGCAGTAGCTGTTGTTCTTAGAACATGCTGTCCTTTAGAAACATTCATTTGCATGATGGCAACGAGAGCAAATGGTGTGTGCATGATTTTGAGGTACATCATGGAAGCTTTGCTCCCAAGTGGAGTAAACTGAACAGTTTTAACTTCCTGAGCTTTCAAGTCATCAAAATTATTTTTAAAAAACTGCTACTTAGTGTGTTTCAAGGTAAGCAACTTGCTCAGATGTGACTCAGAATTCTTCCAAATAGCATTTACCTCTTATCTCTATACTATGAATAAATATATTCTGATATATTACAATATACAAATACATACTGATTTAATAGAATTTTGTTATGGTGCTAGTGGGACTACTGAACTGTTAGAAATGTGAGGAAGAGGGGTCTGTGGATAAAGGCAATGCTGTTTTGCTTAGGGAATAAGGTAAGTATGACTATACCTCAATAGTCTAATGGCTGACTTCAACAGAGGCCTGTAGTTTTTGCTGGGACCACCAAAGCAACAGAATTACCTTTTTGCTGGCAGATGTACTAAAATCCAGATACTAAATCTGGTTCAGAACCTCAGGGGCCAAAGCTTTATCTAGACCACCATGTTTACTATCCATCAATGGATATCTTTCAAAATTATGTCTTATCTTTTTTGAATACATTGACAGTTTTGACATTCACAGAACCTTTTGGATATAAGCTCCACAATTTAAAAATCCTTTCAGTCTCTTAGCATGCATGTCCCAAGGATTTAAGGCATTTATAAGGTGCATAAATGGATTTGTTGCCTGAGGTGCAGCAAAGCTTGGGAACAGCTGAAGGCAGGTGAAGCAAATGCAACTTGCATTAGTGCTGCTAAGGTTAGGTTCTTGTAATGTGAACAAAGTGCCTGCAGTTCTCTTCTTGAGGGATTGTGATGAGTTTGAGGAAAATCAGCTTGACAAATAATCTCAGTACATAGCTCAACAGTTACTGCAGCTTTGGCCTGAGGAGGATTATTTTAAGCTAAGAAAGCAATATTTTAAATTGTACCTTAGATGAGTTTATTTAAACCAGAATTCCCACTTTCTAAAATTATTTGTATGCTTTGGGATATGTTTATGGCCAAATTAATTCGCAATCCCTTATTGGCTTTCCACTTCTCTAGTTTTAAAATCTTTGGGGGTGGACAATGGGGCAAGGAAATCAAAGGTATCAAACTTGGCTACCACAATCTTTCCCTCTGCCTCTGACAAGTAAGATGTGACGTGGCGAGTCTTGTCCATAGCCTGGTTTGATCACAGAGGACAAAAAACATCTGGGTTACCCTAGGAGGCCTTTGGTCAGAGTCCAGTAACAGAGTCATGGCCAGATGCCTTACTTACTCTGCAGACCGTGACTAATGAACAGCCATATAGACATTAACCTTCAGACTCAGAGGGTTCAACTGTTCCCAGTCAGCTGGAGATGCAACCAAAAACTTTGTTTGCACTACATGTTTGATGACACTCAAAGGCTGACTTATTTTCTTTTCACTAAGAAACATGGACCAGAGGAGACCACTGAATGTATGTAAAGGATAAAAGCTGTGATGACCCTGTTGCAGTGTGGTCATTGGTTCCTAAAACAGACAGGAAGGTGGCTCACAGTGGAAATTAGTGCTTTTCTGAATGCTCACACTTGGTAGCCCTATTCATGCTAGGAAATTAAAAAGCACCAGGGTGTGTTCCCCATCCCTGGATCTGGAGTCTGTACTTACTCCGTTGTCCTGGTACAGTTTTGGCTTAATCTAATTAGCAGCTTCACAAGTAATTGCTGGGCATAGTTTGTCAGATAGTAGACACCAGAAACCACTCATTATATCAGTCTAGATGTATTTGGCAGCGTAGGACTGTTCAACACAGGACAGACAAGGTCATTCCATACCTCAGTATCAGAGAGAAATCAAAGATAAATGCAATTTTCTAATACAGATGGAGCTTTCCCATGTCGGCTTGTGACCTGTACATAACAGACTCTCAAAGCCTTACAAAAAAAGAAAATTCTGGAGGAATCAGGTAATTTTTTTGTAAGTGCTTGATAGTGATTCAGCTCACTCTGAAGCTGGCACCTGGTGACTGCCTGAGTGGCTAACACCTGCCTGTACTGAGTAGAGCGTCACAATGGGAACATAAATATCTACATGTAGACACCTACATTTCAATGTCATGATCAGGACCTGAATCCTGTCCTCCTGTCTTCTACAACTTGGTGACACTCTTGTGGTCATTTTCCTCTGACTTTTTTTAATCTTAAGTGCTGCCTGTTGCTGTAAATGCTGAGAGGAGTCCAAACTTTTCCAGACTCTATGCTTGAACAAGACATACTGCCATCTTTTGAAGAAATTCCTAAACAGTTCTAGTTTTCTTAACAGCCATGCATGTTAACTCTGTTATCCACATATTTAGCTCAGCAAGACTCAAGAATGTGCAGTGGCTGTTCAAAATGTCTGGATTTTTAAATAAACAGAAGATTAAAATGGTTGAAAATACACTTCTGCAAGAGGGATTACTTGAGAGATCAGCTTTATTAAAGGCTAATAAACCTAATAGCATTTTTGTGTCACCACTAATTGAATTTAAAAAAAAAAAGAGCTCATGCCCTAAGGA
Organism: Struthidea cinerea; assembly: GCA_013397865.1. Lineage (NCBI taxonomy): Eukaryota > Metazoa > Chordata > Aves > Passeriformes > Corcoracidae > Struthidea > Struthidea cinerea. The sequence continues at coordinate 1,968,508 of VZTI01004934.1, read as the reverse complement.
ACAGAAGCAGCAAAATTTCTAGTTTCTGGTGCAGGTGGAAAGAACTCCTATTTCATACTTTCCACATACAGCACAGACTGTAATGCAAATGGAGCAATATTATCCTGGAACAGTGAAAGGAATTTAATGGGAAATATAAATTCACAAGGCGTTTTACCTGAGGACATACTCATAATCTTCTCCACCGATACAAACTGTTCTCATTTGTACTGTTTCATCTGAGGCATTTAATCTGCATTTTCAAAACTTTTCTCAGAGGAAATCCTGAACTATGATACTTCAAAATATGAAACAAAACAACCCTGAAATGTATAATCTGTCTGTAGAGCTAATGCAAGTATTTTCCTTAATATGACTGCCATAAAACATTAATGCCTCTTCATTTGTATAACCTTCTATACAAGAAGCTTCCCAGCTGCGTTGCTCCACAGGGAGTTTAAAGCCTCTGAAGTGCAAATAAAATGTAAATTCAGTGAAGTGAGTTGTTACACATTTCTTTTACTTGGTGAAAATTGGTCCGTTTAGGTATAACATATCCTTTGTTTCTTTCAGGTTTTAAACCAGCAGTATTTTCATCCTAAGTTTTCCAACAACAGCAACAGTAACTTAAACCTGCAGATAATCCATATATAGTTTAAAACACGATCTTCTAGAACAATTTTCCCTTATACCATCATGTCACTGTGTGTTCCAGTCCTGAGAAAATGTATCATCATTACAGGTGAAAAGCATGTTTATTATTACTGGCCAATTTTCACCCAAGTCTCAGCTCCTGAAAGATCATATTTCTTCTGGTTGTTTTCATACTATGATTAGGAAAAAATAAGTAAGCATGTACGAGGCCTCTGAGCTGCACACATACAGGGTGGAAGAAGACTGTTTACCTGCTTGTTGGCAATTTACTTATAACAGTGGTTAAATCTAAAACTGACCGTAGAATTTGTAGACATATATATGATGAATTTTTAAGAATGTAAATGTGTAGATGTTAAATGTTAAGGTAGAAATCTGTGCACATTTGTGGTGGGTCGATTCTGGCTGGATGCCAGGTTCCCACCAAAGCCTCTCTATCCCTCCCTCTTCAGCTGGGCAGAGGAGATTAAATATAACAAAAGGGTCATGGGTTGAGATGAGGGCAGGAAGAGATCATTCATCAATTTCTGCCACGGGCAAAACAAACTCAGCTTGGGGAAATTAATTTGAATTTACAACCAACCTAATCAGAGTGGGGTATATGAGAAAAAAAACCAAACTTTTAAAGCACCTTCTCCCTCACCCATCCCTTCTTCCTAGGCTCAACTGTATTCCCAATTTCCCTACCTCCTAACTGCTCCTGACTCCTAACAGGGAGAGCTGCCCCCACTCTTCACCTGCTCCAGAGTGGGGTCATTTCCTTGGGAGACAGTCCTTCTGAACTTCTACAACTTGGGTCCTTCCCACAGACCCCCACGGGGTCAGAGGTCCTGGCAGCAAACCTTCTTCAGGGTGGATTTTTCTCTCCACAGTGCCACAGGTCCACCAGGAGTCTCCTCCAGCATGGTCCTCCCATGGGATCACAGCCTCCTCTGGCTGCATCCACCTGCTCTGGCGTGGGTTTCTCCAGGGGCTGCAGGTGGATCTCTGCTGCCCCAAAGCCCTCCATGGGCTGCAGGGAATCTCTGCTCTAGTGCCTGGAACACCTCCTCCCCCTCCTTCTCCACTGACTTTGGTGTCTTCAGGGCCGTTCCTCACATATTCTCACTCCTCTCTTTGACTGAAGTTGCGCAGAACTTTTTCCTCCTTCCTAGATCTGTCATCCCAGAGGTGCTACCAATGCTGCTGATGGGCTTAGCCTTGGCCAGCTGTGGGTCCATCCTGGACCCTGCTGGCATTGGCTCTGTTGGACATGGGGAAATATTTTGGCAGCTTCTCACAGAAACCACCCCTGCACGCCCCCCGCTATCAAAACCTGGCAATGCAAATCCAATATAAAATTTTAATTTTTCATAAGCTCATCTGTCTCTGAATAAAAATTTACATGATCTTTAGTTTTTATATTCAATCTTTTTTTTTGCTTTTTTTTGCTTTTCAGGATCCTGAAAGTATTTATAGGGTTTTAAACACGACGACAGCAGGCCCATTGGCTGCAGCTGTCTCATCTATGAAGGAAATGCATTTCATTAGGGACTGCTGCACCATTCTGGCAAGTTCTTCTTCTGACAATATATTTCCAAGTCTAATGGTCTGAATAGCTGCTTATGTAGGACCTGATTTTGACTGTAATCATACAACTATAAGCTTAGAGTAATTCCACTAAAGGAAATGAGCCAAAAGATATGTTTTATGCTCTTACTTTATAAAGTTAGATACTAAAAAAATTTGGATATACACCCAGACAAGAGAATTAGTACCGTTCAGTCTTTGATACACCCAGACAAGAGAATTAGTACCGTTCAGTCTTTGAAGTGTTTAGAACCTTGGGACATGATTTACCACGGGCAAGGTGCCTGCTGGATGTTTGTGGTCTGACACAATAGCGTGATATGGCTCTGTATTTTTGCATTAGAAATGTGCTGAAGAATGGGTGCTTCTGGGAGCTCTACCTGCCCTGCCTGGGACAATGGCTACGTTTGCCAGTGGTGCTGTGCATACTCTCTCAAAAGATGCAGGGTCAGTTCTTTGGGTCTAAGTTTGGACATTTTCTTCTGCCACAGAGTTGCATCAATCAAATTAAACTCAGCAACTGCAACACAATAAAGTACCTGAGGAAATTCCTGTGTACAGCGCTATGCCAAAGGGTCAGTGCATCCTCAGTATTCTCTCGTTATCATATGTGTCACTTCTGCATTGCCAAAGAGACTCTCCATGCAAGAAGAGCACACCCTTATGTTACAGTTTTGACACATTAATCCATGGTTCATATGGAGAATTAATTATTTACAGGCAGAAAAATGCCTTCTGCACACAAGTGCTTGAAACAGAGCAGTTTCAAAACACATCTTAGCTTTAATATTCATTATACATATATGCAACTAAAGGTTAAAAAAACCCTATCCTCAATATATGCCGAAAAGATTTGTTGCTGTTGGCTTTTGGCTTTTGTTCAGCTTTGATCGTGAGTTAAAACAGAGCTATTTGTGGACAGTAGCTCGGCAGTCCTAATACCAGTCTCCTACTTTGAAAGAGCTTTCAACTTACCTGTTTCTGACCAAAAGACAGGATGGTGTTGTGCTCTGTGGACTACATTTTTAACATCAATATCTTATCATAATACATGTTAAAAATCTGGACAGTCAGATCTTTTTTATTTTTCTCATCCACCAGATTTCAAGAACTCTCAGAGTTGTTACTTTTACTGTCACAATAAGGGATGAGTGCGCTGTGGAAGAACCAGCCTCCTCAGGCAGAGTTTTTTAGCCTCTACTTCCCATTAACTGACTGTGTGGTCCATGGAAGAGCAAGAGCATAGGAGGCCATGAGGGTGGCCCAAAGACATGGGAGGGAGACTCTCAGAGACTCTCCAATGTTTTCTTCAAAAAAAGTAAGATGTCTGGAAAAAATAACCGTTTTGTTCAAAATCTTTTTTTTTTCCTTGGGTTTTGATGACACATGTTCAAACAGCAGGAGCTGAAAGTGATATCAGCAGGTTCTGCAACAAGGACAAAAAAATACTGATGTGTCATTATATTGCTGGCCGCAGTTTAAGCTCCCTCATGCTAGCAAGCTCTTCACTCTTCCTACCGCTTCTCCCTTCACAGACACTTCATAGCAATCTCAGTGCTTTTGCCCTTCTCCCCTTCTCCTGCTTCTGTGCCTGTCACCCTTGTCACTTTTTCAACTGTGCTCCCAGTTAGCTCACTGCTTCTTAAGTATAAGGCAAATAGATCAGAAAAAAAGTAGCCGGGGCACTGTTTTTCTACCCCAAGTCATACCGCAACCAAATAATAGTAACAGATTATTGCATCCTGGGTTTGCTTTGTGATTTCCCTAAGCCACCATGCCTGGAGAAAGTCCTGGTGGGACTAACACTGTCTTCTTTGCTGACCAAACTATGCATAGAGTAAGAGCCCAAACCTTCCTAGTTATTAGATCAAGAAGACACATTTCAAATATAAATTCTCCTTCTCTTGTTATTTCATGTTCTGTGTAAACAGTGTAAGCAACATAAAGGATTGTGCTTCCATTACAGGTATATAAAGAATTTAACTAAATGTTGTCATAACTCACAAGCAGGACAGCAGTATTTAGGAATAGAAATAGGAAGGATAGTTGTCTGTAGGCTGTTATGGTGGACTGTCAGAGACATAAGTATATTTAATGTGTAAAAAGAAATTTCAGTCTTTTCTGTGACTGAGATCACCCAGCACAGCTGTGTTATAAATAGCAATGAAGAAAAATATGTGGAAAAGTACACGCTTAGGATGCTGTTCAGGCATACACAAAAATGGTAAGACATTTAAAGTTCAAGGAATTAATGCTAGCGATAAAAGATATCCAGGGAAACAGCTGAAGTCCTTATATTCTGATTACAATAAAAGCTAGAGTGGATACTCCAGTCCTTTCTAAGCACATGCCTTCTAACCATCTGAGTTGAAGACAGAGGTGCCTTGACCAGGGAGGTATGTTAACTCCAAGAGAAGCAAATTTGATGTCCCAGACAATGTTTTTTTGCAGAAAGACAGAAGCTAGACCGAAAAAACTCCTTAAACTTCACATTTGAGATACTCCCTTGCCTAAGAACTGCAACTTCAGGCCTATATGAATTACAGAAAAAAGAAATCTTTACACAAGTTATGAGTTTATAGAAAAAAATTCCATATTACATGATATTAGCAATTTGGATGATTCATCTGGCCTTGAAGCCTCTGCAAAATCATTAATCTGTGGAGGGTTCCATTAAAGCGCTGAAGAGACCTTTTTGATTTTCAGACAGCCCCTAGTACTAGGCACACATAAATGTGTGTGTGTCCTTAGGGGCCCAACCCTCATAAGAAGGAGTGACGTTTAAATTTTTTATAAGCTTTGGAAATATATCCCTATGACAAGATGGACAGTAGAACCTTATTAAACTAACTGTTCTAATTGCTTTTTACTCTACTTCGTGCACCCCTCCTTGTACCCATACCATATTGTCCCCCATATCTTACCCAAAAGCTACACTGCTTTCTGCCCTACAATCAGTTGTTTCATGTATTTCAAGTGTGTTCCCTCCATCTGTTGCTGGTAGCTCCACAAGTCCATGGACTGCCACCTCTCTTGAGTTCTGTTAGTTCCACGATCAGTTTTCATGGAGGTAATGGAAAATGTCCGTACCCATAAGCCTTTCAATGACCATCGTAAATCGTGACTCGAGCTCTCCTGAGCACCTGCCTGTACATCTGGGTTAATCCATCTCTGACTGTAGATCTAGCTTCTTAAACCAAAGTGTTTCACAGTGCCAGCAGAACCTACCTGCAGCTGGAGTTATACACAGAGAGACAATTACTCGCAAGTGAGCGCATCTGTCACTCTCCACAGTGTTAGTTCAGTTACTCATTTCAAGTAACAAACCTGATCTTTTCCCCAAATTTATGATCTTCTTATATGACATTAACAGATTCACAAGAGAAAACAGAATGGGAAACACCGCAGTGCATACCTGTCTGTCCACCTAACCATTTAGAATGCATCAGGGATCCATATATTTAGCAGCTTGAAAAGAAGTCCAGGATTTAGAGGAAAAGCTTCACTTCTTCTAGACTGAGGACAGTTTCAACATTAGAAGAGCATTTTATGATTTTGGATAAAACTTGCAATCCGTGATGATGTGTTGTTTGACCACTTCATGAATTGCAAATACTTTCCAATTGTTCTAGAGTTATTGAAATAACCTTCTAAAACCCCGAATTACCAAGAAAAATAAAGCCAGAAATCAACACAAAAAAATCTTAGAAAAGGCAGAAAAAAAAACCTGTTAGCTGTGGAGACGCAACAGAAAAAGTAAAACAAAAATAATTAAAAAGGGACAAGTTTACCTAAAAAACTACTCAGAGACTTTTATGAAAGGATAAGCTTTTTATTAGAAATAGTGTTGTATGAATGGGTGACATGCAGATTCCAAGACAGAAACTTTCTGAAAATTATACACAGGGCCTCTGACCTTGCATTATCAGCTATTTGTTCAGTCAATGTTTCTTGGTGCTCCACTGACATCAGTATGGTTTGTGTAGGCATCGAGGATGCCTTGTCCTTGTGGAGTGAGAGTGGAGTGAAAGCAAAGTCAGCTGTGTGAAATAGGAGTTTTGAATGAGTGGAAAAACTTTCTTCTCTCATGTCCTTTCTTTTTTTTCTCCTGACAAGAATGCTTAAGTGCAATACATTGCCACTCCGACATGTTCTGAAGTACCCATTTGGAAATCATATTGTGAGAGTGGCAGAATAAAAGGTAAAGCTGATTATAATATGTAACACCTTCTGCTGAATTTCAATTTTAAAAAACCAAAACCTTCTGGCAAACATGGCAAGAATGTAGGTGTTCTTTTGTCTTCAGCAAAGAAAGATATGTAAATTTTCTGTTTGTGTCTAAACCCACAACTATTTGGTAGTCTTTCAAGATGCAAATGAGATGATTTATTGTATTTGTGTAAATTGCAATATTTAGTGGACAAAAGACCCTTGTGAGCTATGGAATACTGGGAATCCTACCCACATTTTTGTTTGCAATAAAATAAAATGTGAATAATAGCATTGACTTTAATTTTGTTTTACCAGACTGATACTAGCATAATTATCTTTCTTTGGAATCTTTCTCTCCTTCTACCCAGAGTTTTGGTGTACATCAGGAGAGCTGGCCTGCAGTGGTGTGCCTTTCAGACTTGTCCACTTTTTGGCCCATGTGTCTCAGTTTTCTCTGTTCTGAAGCCAAGTAATCTCTGGCCTTGGGCAGATATGTTTGCCCATTTTTCACCTTGACAAAGGAATAAAATACAACTGAGACACATGGTACCAGAAACTGGGAAGATTCCTGAGTCCTACAGTATAGGTGTTGTCATGGTGACTGGAGACTCCAACATATAAAATAGCTATTTGCAATGTTCATTGTTCAAAGGGGGAAAAAAAGAGGGAAAAAAAATTGAAAAGCCCTTGGAAATTTCTCTTTTTAGAGGGTCAGAATATCAGAGACTCTACCCCTTCAATTGTACTAGGAAAACTAATTGCAATGTTCCTTTAATTTCTTTTCTAAAAAGAGAAATGCAGCCATGACTCCTTTATTGTCTTCTACCCTCATCCAAACTTCAACAAAGCTACCTCAAATTCAACTATTTTAGCATTTGAATTGACCTTCTCTTTTCGTTTCACCATGTTCCTCTTGAACAACTTTTATTCTTTAATTCTCTGCTGCAAGACTCCTTCTGTTTTCATGTTATTGCCAAATGCACTTATATGTGAACTGTACTTATAATTCTATACAAAGTTCTGTCAGAGTTAAAGTATCAGTGATAGGTTGGATTTATCCGAATTAATTTCACTTCTAACATTTATGTGAAAACTAATCCATTTTGTTAAAAGCAAATTCTTTTTTAAGCACCATAGTAATTGCTTCATTACTACTGTTCCTGACATTATCATTACTAAAATCAGTATTGCGTAGCTGAGGAACACAGAAAAAGAAATCTTTACTTATAAAATGCTTCTGAGGAAATCTAATATTAAAATCTAATGCGAATTAGATTTAAGGGAAAAAAGAACTACATTCCCTGTCATTATTTGGTAAAATGTCCAATAAAACCAAGTCAAATAAAGGTACAGACTGTGTCTATGCTAGTAAATTAAGCAGCTTGAAGGAACCGGGCTGAGCTCTGTCACCTGTACCTTGTTTAACTGTCCCCATGCTCCCCGGCATGGTTTTGGTCCAAGAGATTTATCAGGATCAGAGACACTGCTTGGTTGGGAACAAGTATGTGTTAAAGACTTTAGTAAATAACCAGCTGAAATTCAACATGTGTTGGGGGGCTAAGAGATCTCAGCTGAGTGAACATACACTAGGAAAAAGTCCTTGTCCTGCTTTTTTACTAAGAGTAATATAACTTGGGTTGACTTTTTCTGGAAAATCCCTATTGAAGTCCTGTAAGTACTATAGCAAAGAATTTCGCCAGTGGGAAAGTTCATTGAAAAAAGAAGCTCAAAAAAATATTCTACCACACAGACAGAATGAAAATGCCAGACACACAGACATAATCAGTTGATTCTGAGGATTGCTACTCTTTAAGAGACAGATTCACAACCCTTGCAACTGGTTAATATGCTGAGATTAAGGTTATTCATGTTCTTCAGTGAACTACTTTTGCCTATTTTGCAGGAGCCAGTTATTTGGAAAGAAGTTGTGTATTTTAAAGTAATAAACTTACAGAGGGAGGATTTATAATCTGTTTACAAAGTCAAAAAATCAGGGTTTGTGTATTTCTTTTGATTTCTTAATACATATTATTTCTTCAGTAGACTGGAAGAAGCCAGATGGGACAGCATCTAGCATTTCCAGGGATAATCAAAGTGTTTGCACAACCTGGTTTACTGAAATCTAATTTCTGCCTAGGAATCAGTGACAGACACCTGATAAGAGCAAACTACTGACTTGTAATTTGCCTATATCTCAAAATGCAGGTGGAAAATTTGGCACAGATGACCTCTTGGTGGGTGTGGTGCTGTCATGGGTATTCCCCAGTTTAGTACTCCCACTAAAAGAAAACCAGGAGCCACTCCCCTGCCCCACTCCAGAGGGAGACAAAAGGCAGAGATCATGGGTTGAGATAAGAACAATCTACTGGAAACAGCAATGAGATAAGAAAACAAATTACAACAATACCAATGACAAAGGTATCACCCAGAGAGGGTGATTTACATGCTCACCATGCCTGGGACAATGAAAAACAATGATGGATCCACCATCTGCCCCCCATGCTTTCCCAGGACCAGAAAGGAACAGTCTTCCTTCCCACAAGGGAGAGAGAGTCCCTTTTCCCCCAGTCCTGACAATGACATAAGACGGGTCCAATAACATTTGGGTCTCGGCCAGGCCCGCACGGCTCCTGGCCCCACCCCCTCGTAGCTTCTGCAAAAACTAACCGGGACAGGTGGCAAGGCCAAAGCAATAAAAAGAAATTCCTCTGGTTTCTCAGTTTCAATAGTTCTGGACTTGTACTGTGCTACTTAAAATTTATATCTGGAGTTGCATTAGCACATCAATGGCAAAAGAAGCATTTCTCAGTATGGATATCTCAGCAGAGGTGAAAAAGGGGATGGGAAGAAAGAAAAAGGGTCAGTTTACAAGGTTAACTGCTTATCAAACTCTAATAAAACATATTCTTCAGATACAGGTTGCTAATCCCAAGGACTCAGCAACTGGACACTGCAAAAGAATCACCCTGGTATTGCATTGAAAGTTGTCATAGAAATGAATTTATGCTTTACTTTGATTGTTAAGCATGAGATGACTCACCCTCAACCACAGTCTCTCATGCAGATGAAAAATAAAAAAGTTCAGATCCACTTTTAGTTTGTCTGAATTAATGACATGGTAAGAGTGATATCTGTCCCTCCCTTCTGATCTGCAGTTAATGACTAAACATGAGAATTTGGAAGCAAGGAGGAAAGGTTCTGCACGCTCCACAGGCATCAGCTCTCCAGCACAGCTGTCTAAGCTGCATGCTTGCTTTCATGTCTGTCCTGATGATTTCATTGCAAGATGATTTAGGTGATTCCTGCCCAGGTGGTCTGTTGCTAAAATGTTCTCCCCCCTAATGAAAAACTGAACATTTGATTCAGGGTTAAAAAGACTTCTGGGCACCGGACCACTGAGGATGAAGTGTTGCAACACAGAATAATATCAAAGGCTTCCAAGGATCTGGGAATAAATAGCATCCAAGATATCACCACTGGAAATAATAGGGAATGCTGAAACAAAAGCAATTTAATGTTTTTTCCATTTGTTTTCATGTATGCTTTAGATATGTATTAAAACCTGATTTAATCTGACAGATTGTGGTGCAGGAAGCTGTTTGCACACGGGTTGGTATAGGGAAAATGAGCTCCAGCTGCATTGATTTTTTTGAGCAACTGAAAGAATCATTAGATCGGAACGGTTGAATGATAAGGGACTAAGAAAACACCTTATCTGGTTTTAATAAAACTGTATTTTGTATAATTAATTCCTTATAATTTTTTATATAGAAATATAATACAGTAACAATGTAATCTTCTTCCTTTTCCTCTCTTGCATTTTGATAACATTTCTATCAGTTCCCTATCAGTCAGATTTTACAGATTTGTTTCACAGCCTAGGCAATATTTCACCATTTGTACTGATTTCCTGTGGTTTGGTAATCACTTTTCTTTCACTGCTTCTTTCCTAACACCACTCCTCAGAAAGTACTTTGGACTGCACCATGCTTATTACCTGGTGTTTTTATCTTCTAGCAAAACAACCAAATCTGAGCCAAACCTCCGGTTGTTGACTAATGACAGGAGGATAAATTTTAACTATAGTTTTTATCTGATAATTACTGGGAAACTTATCAAGTTCTTCAGTGAGTTCTTTTTATTCACTTGTCAACGATCACTTTGCTAGACTTTTTCTTTTCTGAGAAGCACGGAACTTCAAGGTGCTGAAAAGAAGCGTGTAGGATGGAGTTCAAGCACTAAGAGGGCTCATTCCACTTCACTAAACCCATATGAACCCCAAATATAGTCAAACTTGTAAATCTGAAGACTATGGGGAAGTTTAGAGATCAGCCTCTTGCTGTGGACATAGGTGGCTCCAACAACCTGTGGGAAAGAAACGCAAGTTCCTAGTGACTAAGATGGTCTGTATGATATGTTTTGGATAGGGATAAGATTTTTTATTTTAGTCCTAAATATGGTAGCAACCATACAGGATACTTTACAAAACTATGCTTGAATGTCACCTAGCAATCTCCCACCAGCCTTTCTTTTATGGATTCTACTAGGGAGCTAAAGTATACATTTGAAAATCTACTACAATAAATATTTTACTACTACCTTATCTAGACACTGTAGAAGATGCTGAAGTGGTCAGCTTCTTGTCAGTGACATTGTATCCTCTGTTTTTCCTACTGCTTTACAAATCAGTTCAGATCACCTTCTATGACTACTATGAACAAACTTCTGAAGCATGCTCTGAGGTTACATTTCTTTAACAGTGTTGATAATATCAGCAAAACATTGATCCAAGAATCGGTCAGCACTGAGAAAACAGTATCTGTGAATGCCACAAGAGATCTTTTTACATTTTTCAAGATGCTGACAAAAATTTCAGTGGGAGATTGTGGATGCTGCATTGCATTAAAATTACAACTTAACAGAAGGAAAATATCTGTAGAGGTCTTTAGAAGACATATTACTCTGGCCTTTGATAAATATAAAACCTCAAACCTATAGTGATTATGAAAGCATACAATGTTGTGATGATAATGACAAAACAAGCTAAATCATAATCCTGCAGTAGTTAGGGAAAGCAACCATAATGTCTGATCTTTAGCCGCTGCTTTGATGCCAAAGTCCTCTTCTATCATCCAGACCATTTACTCTTTAACACTGGCCAAATATTTGGTAATTTTAATTTTTTTCAGGTTGCTGTTACAATTCTATGAATGTCTAGATTTCAATGCAAAACAGTTTAAAAGCCCTCAGTACAGGGAGATGATTGCCTCCCTCTTCCAGGATGAGGGCTGATTTCATTTGCAGTCAGTGAAGGTGATGTTATTTACAAACCCCTCAGGGCAGAGAACAAGCACCTTTTGCCAGAGGTCCTGCCCAGGACGTTGTAACCCTGGGTTCTCAATGCTCTGCCCATCCCACCCTGACAGAACCAGGGCCCAAATGTTCTTTAAACCTTATGTAGTCAGATATTTTGGATGGGCACATTCTCCAGCTTTCCTTTGAAGCAAGGTCTTTGTTTTATCATGACTGTTTAAATCACCAGGCTAGAAGGGGCAGAAGCAAGAAAAATACAAACAGAAGAGAGTACTTGTGTCAAAGTCATTGGGAGTCTGTTCCTTATGACTAATCTAAAAAACATAAATTTTTCAAGCATAAATTCTCCCACCTGCATGCCCAAACCATGAGGATAGTGACCTTTCGGTGACTCTCTGAGCACCAGGATTCAAGTATCCCTTGCAACACCTTTGCTGTTCAGTAAGAAGGAAGCAGAGAGTCTCAGAGGCTGTCCCACGACATCGTCCTGGTGTCTGCAGCACCATCTGAAGCTGCACGTAGTCAAGGATCCTGCCTAGTGAGCATCTGAATAGTCAGAGTTACTTGAAAAAAAGACATTTAGCCCAGGGAAGGATGAGCTCACATGCTTCTGGACTTCACGCTCTTTTAACTCTCCTCAGTAACAGTCTGTGAAACTCAGGCCATCAAAAGAGGTCTGATCTCCCTGCAGGGATAAATACATAGCTTAGGTCTTGCCAAGACTCTGTGTCTGTGTATATACATGTGTCCACTGTACAGCATATGGTTTCATACAGAGCCTTCTTGAAAATCTTAAGTGGTAAAATCTGTTTTAAAAGTATGGAAAATGCTTGAAGTTACTAATTTTTTTATTATAAGGATCATCTTAGCAGGTCACGGTGAAACAGGCCAATATATAAACCGAAACAAATCAATGACACAACAAATTAAGTTTGGGTTTGTTTTTTTTTTTAATCTGCTTGAAATATATGCATATTTTTGGACATCTGTGTGAAATTAATTCTGATTTTACATAAACAGTAATTGCAGTTATTGTGAATTCTAAAGTTTTTTTTATTAGATTAACAAGATCATAAGAAAAAACCTGAACAGCAAATACACATTATTTCTTGAATGATTAGCAGATAAATAATACCCATATTTGTTCCTAGTTTTCTGTTATCACAGAAAATAAGTCTATCTGATCAGAATTAAGAAAGAAAAATATTAATCATAAATGGAAGCAATATATAAATCACTTCATCTGCTGTTCTCTTTCTGGTTCACTACAATTCTTGGCTGCTTCTGTGTTATTCAGCTTGTTTCAAATGCCAGCTAATGCATTTTGAAATCTTATCCTCCTAAGAGACTGAACATCCACAGAACAGGTAGAAAGAACAAGCAAAAAGAAAGAATATATGTAGGCTCCAATCGACAATGTACAACAGAAACTACCAAGAGGCAATTTTTGTCTTGGAAAACATTACAATATTTGTTCAAAAGTTAACAGCTCCTGTCAAACTCAAGGGTGGGGGGTTTTCAGGGGGGTTTGGGGTTTTTTTCTTCTTTTTTTTTTTTTTTTTTTTTTTTTTTTTTTTTTTTTTTTTTTTTTTTTTTTTTTTTACTTTTTTGTTTTTATCAATATACAGTGCATTTTTATCCCATCTCAGTTTCAGGATTTTCTTCTGCATTCTGTCAGGGTTTTTCTACTTTTACGCTGATCATGATGTAAATCAATGATTTACATTTAAGGTGCAAAATAACCAGGTGCAAAAACCTTATATGGTTCAATTCCTCCTATGGAACAGGAAAGTTTTATAAGATAGTGCTATCCGTCAGCACACAGCTACAATTTCCTCATACTGTTGCTGCTTATGGACATTGCTGGGGACTAGTGAGAATATGGCAGAAAAAACCACTGTGTAGCCGTGTGAATTAATTTGAAAGGAGCTTGGGGTTTATTTGTGGATGACAAGATAAAACTATCCAAGCTTTTCAGCTGCTCTCTGACTTATTACTGGCTTATTGAAACAGAACTGGGAACTGTGGAGACAAAAAAAAAAATTCTTCCTGATTCTAGATCTTTGGGAATTGTGGTTTTTCAATGTCTAATGAGCAATTAGTCATTTACAGGGATATTGTAAATATTCATAGCTTTGAAACTCCTGGCTCCCTGGATAGTAGAGTACTGGTATTTCATCCTTGCTAAGTAGGTGGATGAGTTTTGATAAAAGAGAAAATATCTCTATCTTTTATGTACATATTTCTATGTGCTTATAGAAATACTCCAAATTTTATGAAGTCTGCATATAGCTATGTTCATATTACTCAGGTGCCAGGATATAGCATCTCTGTTATAACTCTGCCAATTCAGAGGTCATATTTTAGAGCTGCCATAAAACAAAAAAAAAAAAACCAATTTTTTCATGAAGAAAATTTTGAGTTGTTCACAAACCTTTCTAGCTGAATTGTAATGGGGGAGGAAGAGATACCAAGGAAAAATAAAAGACTGGCCTTCAAAGTTCAGCCCCTGAAACTTCAGTCATGCAGGTAAAACACAAATCAACTACTGGACAATCCTCAAATTGTCCTTGTTAATTGTGTTTATAAGTTGGTATGTAAAATGGTCTACATTTTTTTCTTCTTTGTTCTGACTAATTTGAAGTTTGTTACCATTGAACTGATGCCACTGAAAAAGGACAGGCACCACGTTTTCAGCTTTGGGCGGATGTCACCTTTTGCAAATACCTGATAAATTTTGATCTCAGTATGCTAACTTTGGAAACAAGAAAAGCTGTGAAGAATTCTGTATGGGTGAAGAGAAAAGAATATTGGACTAAAAATCTGCCATCTGGAGTGCAACGAGAAATTTACCTTTGGAATTTCAAGCAGAAAAATGTAGCTGTCCTTGAAAATAGAAAGTAAAACAAAGTACTTTGCAATACTTGCTCATATTTTTCCTTCCCATCTCTCAGTTAGAAATGATAGTTCTATTTTAACTTCATCAACAATGAGAGAACATTGAGGGTTTGTCGTTTGGTGATTTTCATTTTCTTTCCTACTTTCAACAAGCATACTTTTTCAGTGTATCAAGTAAACATCAATAACTGATTTACATATAAATGTAGACTTGCTTTATTTTCTCTCCATCTAAAATACCTTTTGGTTCTGTTCAGCAAGCTCTGGGCCAACAGTAGAAATCCAAGAGAAAATATTACCTGAGAATGGTCAGAGGGTAAGTTTCTACTAGGGGGAAAATATCTTTCAGTAAATGCAGTTATGTTTAGATAATTTTTCTTTCTGGAAAAATGCTGCTTTTAGTGTAATGAGTAAATAGAACTCCAGTGGTGTGAGTATATTCTCTGGCTGTGATGGCTGTCATGAGAAACTCAAGTGAGAAATTATGTTATGTCTAGAGACTACTGGTGTACCTTTGAAATAAGCTGTTAGCACCAATGTAGTTTAGGGGTCCTGAAAACCAATAGGCTGATAGCCCAAGAAATTCTCCTAGCTTTTCATAGTCTAGCTTTGTGCAAGAGTTGACCTGCTAAACAGGATTCAAGGTTGCAAGCCAGGATACGTGAGTGAGGTAGCTTGTCTCATCATATCTGTTACACCAACAAAGGTTTAGGCTCTGAGTTTTGTCTGATTCCCACTATGCTCGGCAGGAGAAGCTTAGATGCTAAGACAACTCCAAGGTCAAAGTACTAAAGCAGATTCCGGGATTTTCTAGAGCTCAGCTCCTGATGAATGTGTGCTCTGAAAAGCTGGCGATTGAAATACTTTAGGAATATAAACCTAGTCTGTTTTCCATTCTTTATTCATGGTTTTATTTTGGAGTGTATTTTCTACTTGTGCCATGATAAGCTGCCCTCATAATCCAACACTGCAAGTCGTGTCCAGATTCAAGTCGTAAAATTCAACATCTCCCACACACTCATATTATGTCTGAAAATAAATGAAAGTCCATAGATTTGGTTGCCTTTGTTTTTTTTTACTTTATTTTCCCCAAACTCAACTTCTACATGGTGAAATGACAGGAACATTTCATTCTGCAAGGGTTTTTTAAAATTCATATTTTAGTTTGCCTGCCTGAGTACAGTGAGAGACGGATGACCTTTTCCTCCCTGTCGGCACTGTGAACAGCAAGCTCCCTTCAAACATTATAGCATCCAAATACTCTGCTGCCTTACTTCAAGTAAAGCATGAGCTTAAATACATTACTGTGCTGAGATTCAAATGATGAGTTATTTTAGCATAGCTGTTCCTCAGCCAAGTTATTTATGAGTCAATAATTTCCATGGAACTGTACAAGGCCTAGAATAGTCAATGTAGTGAAGTTTTTATAAGAAATACACAAGCAAACTAAGAAAAGACCCTAAAAAAAGTTATAACCCCTGTCACTCATAGATGACAAGTTCTCTTGAATGTAGACTAAATCTTAGCAAAGTTAGTTGAAATTCACTATGAGTTTTGTAAATTCTTCAGTTTTAGAACTCAGTTCTGTGGTGTTATCCACAGTATCACAATGCACTATTTTTTGGTCAATTTTTGGAACCAAGCAGCTTTCTGAAGTTCTTTGTGTCTATTTGAAGCATTTATTTCTTTTTCAGTCCGTATTTTCTAGTAACTGCATAGGCCGTGGGCACCATTTTGCTTGATATAGTGCTGAAGACAAAAATGAGTCATGTCCCCACTTGCTGACACTCTCGGGGAGATTGCACCTGCACTGCTGACAGAGGGGAAATGTGAGGGCGTGATCTGGGATTCACAGACAGCTACAGCCTTGTCACTAACCAAACCCATCTAATGGCTAAACTCAATACTGAGAGACCATTAATGCTATTTAACCTGTAATATTCAATATCTCTCTTACATAAAGTAAAGTTCATCTCTGTCTCCATGTTAGAGTTGATATGGAAAGACTAGGGTATTGATGCAGGAAAAGCCAGGGGTAGCGTACAGCACATGGACACTAAACATGGTGACTCCAGTCTGACCAGGATTCTAAGGAACAAATGTTTCCAGGAAATATTCACTGCACTGCCTTTTGTAGGCAACAAGGGCTTTTAAATGTAGGAGTTGGCTCCTAATAGTCAGATACATGCATGCATAGATCACATACCATGCCACACTGTCAGTGAAGACTCAGTAAGTCCATGCTATCATTTTGTCTTCAAACTCCTGAAATAGGCTCCACGTACTTGGGCACCAGGTGCTCTAGGGAAAGTACACAGTCCCTGCAGCCCAGAAAGGGATGTGGTGACAGTGTCAGTTTTGCATTCATAGGTGGTTGTTGCCTGGCAGTTCCTTTGCTGCCCCATAAAAATACTACCCCCAAGGATGAGCATGGGGCTGAGTAGGGAGTCACTGAGATTTTCTGTCTAGTACTGCATGCACATTGCTGACACCTGTCTGAAACAGCAGCAGAGATATTGAGAAAAATGGAGGAACCCACAGAAAAAAAGCAAACACTCAGACAAGCTGGGATTACAGAATACAAACTGCATGAGAGTGTACATCTAACGTAGGTTTCCATACATGAAAATGTCAATCCCCCTTTGCTGTTTTGTTTCAAGCGAAACCCAAACCTATGTACATCACTGTTTCTACGGAATTAGTACAAGCCCTGTGATTCTGGGGTAGCAAACATACCTTCCATAGTCACAGTTCAGCAAAACTTTCCATTTAACAAGCAATTTTTTATGTATTTGAAAATTCAGTCAAAGTATCTCCCTTTATCATGCTGAATTACTAAAACAAGGAGCGATGTCTTCACAGACTGCTAATACAGCCAGACTGCAGGGTTCCAGCTGATTGGTCACAGAGAAAAAGAAAGACTGAGTTTTACCAGATACTTTACTGAGCTGAAGCTTTAGAGGGAGAGGAACTTTGGAAAATACCTCCTTTACATCAATAGCTTGGAATATTTTCAAAGAACAAGGAAAAGTAGGAAATTAACAAGGAGTTATGAAGTACTGGATTGAATTATGTTTGCTCAGATGCAGACACATTTCACAATCCCTGATATTCTAGGAACGATTTGTGAGCAGCACTACTTGGCATATTTGAATGCTTCATTTTTTGCAAGGCCATCTTTTCATCTTCCACCTACACCCCCATCTCAACATCCTGTTACTTTTAAGCACCACAAAAAGATCTGCATGAATTCAGAAGATAACTGTTTACTTTATCTGTTTCTACTTCATTACAATGTCATGTTTTGGCAGCATACTAATCTTTTTCATAAGTCCATGATGTAGGCACTTTGTGTTTCTCCTAGGTATATCAACTTTGTGTAAAAAATAAGAGTGGGCACAGTCTATTCTAGATGTTCATTATTTCACATTTTCTCTGTCAGAAATGGCATCATTAGAGAGAAAAATATATAGGACAGTCAGTAACAGTAGCCTCTTTTTTTTTTTGCCTGTGTTTAGATAGCACAGGGTTCTGCCAACTTTCTAGAGAAAAACATATGGCTTTGTGAGTTTTATACACTTATAGAGAATAATGAACATATGTTGGTACTTTTAAAAAAATCTGTAAACCAGAAATAAAATGAAAAGTTGTATGAAAAGATGAAGGTTACAAAGTTTACCATGTTGCAGAAAGATGTTTTTGTCATATTGCTCCTATTAAATTTCTATAATGTTTAGTTAGACAGCTCTAGCTCATGCTTTCTGTAACAAAGCTGAAGTTACATCACTGTACATGGAATGCAATTGCAACAGGAAAAGATACAGTAAAATAGCCTAAGGAAACTATTAACTAAATTGTTATTTGTAATAATTCGTGACCAATATTGTCTCACAAATAGATCTTAACTCAGAAGTAATTTAGCAGCACCTATTCCAGTCTTTGCTTTGGTAGGAGCTGTGGGGTGGAGCCAACAGGGGCACTGGAGTAGATCTACTAAAGGTATTAAGGACCTAACACAAAACTAAACCCAGTGGTATCTCCCCTCACAGGTGCCTCCATCCTGTACATGCTGCTATGGCATTTGGGTAAGATTTTCAGGTTTCCAGAACTTCCAAATCATTCTGAATCCTATCCCCAAAATTAGCAACCTTATGCTCACATAGAGGTGAGCACAAAACTGACACCTGGTTTCCAGGAGTGTTGGGAATTCTCCTGGTGTACTGCGTGTTGTTAACACATTGATATTGAAATAGTGGGTTTTTGTAATTTGCTCAATTAATAACTAGGACTTTTGTAAAAAGAATTTAAGGAATATATGATCAAACAAAGAGAATTAAAGCTGAATAGTACAGAACAGATTGTAAAATATGTTTTTAAGGATTGGCTTCTAATTGCTATGTCCTAGAATTGGTTTCTAATTTAATCCTAGAAAAGCAAATATTACCATGCCTTTTTCTGCCAGTGTGTGAAAATATTGAAAGAGGGCTAATAACAGGGCTAGTAACAATCCAGTGTGACCTCCCTAGAATTTTCTGCCTAATGTTTGGAGGACAGGAACTCATTGACAATGGTTTCTTGAAGAAGGGTTTTTCACAGCTGTGTCTTTATGTTACTTTTCTTTTCACTTTCTTTGGAAAATAAGGAAGAAAGAACAAAACAGAGAAATGGTGAATGCAAAGGTTGAAGTAATGAAAAAAATCTATTTTGATATATCTTATCTCTGTTTCTTCCACAGGTGAGGAAATGATCTGACACATTTGTATCTAAGTTAGTAAATAAAATAAGCTTTTATATATATATATACACACTAAA
>VZTI01004934.1:1898699-1929999 GCA_013397865.1 Struthidea cinerea | reverse complement strand
CCAGCTGGGCAAGGGAGGGGATTGTCCCACTCTGCTCTGCACTGGGGCGGCCTCACCTCAAGTGCTGGGGGCAGTTTTGGGTGCCACAATGTTAGAAAAACATTAAACTATTGGAGAGTGTCCAAAGGAGGGCAACAAAGACAGTGAAGGGCCTTGAGGGGAAGCTGTGTGAGGAGCGGCTGAGGGCACTTGGTCTGTTCAGCCTGGAGAAGAGGAGACTGAGGGGAGACCTCACTGCAGTTACAACTTCCTTGTGAGGGGAAGAGGAGGGGCAGGCACTGATCTCCTCTCTGTGGTGACCAGTGATAAGACATGAAGGAATGGCCTGGAGTTGTGTCAGGGGAGGTTTAAGGTGAGGTTGGATATCAGGAAAAGGTTCTTCACCCAGAGGGTGGCTGGGCACTGAACAGGCTCCCCAGGGAAGTGGTCACAGCACCAAGCCTGACAGAGTTCAAGAAGCATTTGGACAATGTTCTCAGGCACATGGTGTGACTCTTGGGGATGGTTCTGTGCAAGGCCAGGAGATGGACTTGATGATCCTTGTGGGTCCCTTCCAACTCAGCATATCTTGTGCTTCTAACAGAAAGAGTCCTACAACCTGTAGATTTGCTGATGTGTTTGTTTTGATTAAACTGTGATGTTGTTTTCTTTCTCTATTTAATTGTAACAGAAACTTTGACAGGTATTAAAACTGTTCAAATATTTTCTTTAATCTTGTATTTCAGTCTTCCACTTTCTCTGTTTGGCTAATTGTGACAAAAGTTGTTCTAAGAAATGTCAATTGTTTGTTCGATTCTTATCTCACTCTGAGTTTTATGTGTTCCTTGACAACAACAAAATCTCTGTGAGCTTGTTATTTCCTAAGTTTCTGTCATGTCTTTTTGAGTCAAAGGGGGGAAAAAAAGCACACAGTAATGTGTCAGGTTTATAGAATGATCTTGAAGTGGAAAGTTAATCAAGCATGACTTTCTGTTTGAGGTGTGGTTGTTTTGGGTTGGGTTGGTTTTTTTACACAAAGCTTCTCCTTTTGCAATGAAGTGTGACAGAAATTTTGAAAATTAAGTAAGAAAAGAGTTCAAACAAACCACCTTGGACTTAGGCATTTTATTCTCTGTCCAACTCTTTCAGTTCAATGTCATTGACAGTTTCAGACCAGCTGCCTAATCACTAAACCCTTTAAATGCCTAAAGTTCTGTAAATGAATGCATGGAAGTTATACAAATATTGGGAACAGAAAATGGTTTTTGAACTAGTGTGAGCCCATATTTGGTCCACATCCCAAAACACTACAAAGCAAAATTACCAGTCTCTGAAAATACCGAAGTTAACAAACAAGACCCAAAGTTCAGTGTGTCTGCTCCCTTCTATTATGACAGACACAACTTCAAAACTGTCCTTCAAGCAGGGAATTATAACTCACTTTTCATACCATAGCCCTGTGTGACATTCAGTATAATCACCCCTTTCCTTCGGCATTGCATTCTAAAGGAAGGTTCAGAGCTGAGGATTCAGACAGAAGACCTATGTCAAGTCCCCATCCAGCTCTGCTGTGTCGCTCCATGTGAGGTGGCCAAAACTCACCCTTTTCCTTTGCATTTCACCTCAATGTATCCTAGAAATTTATTGGAGAGGAGGTTTCTGAGGATCCCTCTGTCAGATAAAATGCAAGGGGAGCTTAAGACCCAACTCTAGTGCTGCATTGCTCTGACTGGACACCAAAAGCTGGAAGCTTTTGAGTGGAAATGCTTTTGCTGAACTTTCTCCTATATTCTCATTTTCTTCCCTTTTATAATACCAGGTAATTTGCACAAACCTTTCTTGAACAGAAGAGAGTAATACAATAACAGGTTATTCCTCCACAATGTATTGTTGCATAGAATTCTCTTCCCACACAACATGGCTGAGTGAATCAGTCTAGATTCAGAAAACATGAATCTTAAACATTCAGTTTATTAGAAAAGTTGCAAAAGTTTAAACAAATTGCATCTGTAAGATTCATTTCAACTTATGTGCATTTAGGTTCCACTGAACGAGCTAACCTTTGCTTGTATCACTCTCATTTGCATTGCTAAGGTACAAAGGTAAATCAAGATGATATAAGACTGAGGAGCTTTAAATACATGTATGTAGAAATTTCATATAAGTTAGCTATCATCTCTTGCAATGAAACTAGTTTAATCATCCAAATTACTATCAAAACCAGTGAGGTTCTGGAAGGATGGAAAACTATACAATTTTGTTATCAGTCTACTATTTCTGAAAGCAAATTCTGAAGTACTGTAGTATTATTGAAAAAAATTATTAGTATTCCAGTCCTTACAGGCTCTTGGAAAAGGAAATCTCCTGAAAAAATTAATTTTACCCACAATGAGATTCAAGTAAAGCATATTTTGCATGGTTTTCAGCTGTCACTAATTATGCTTAAATTAATTCTGTTCTCAGTAAAATTATACAGTATACCATAAAGGCCTCTTCTTGTTTAGTATTTTTCCTTTAGATAATCTAGGTGCTAATTAAAACCAGGGAGAAAAATCTTTTGTAAGGAAGGCTTAATTCTATCATCATAGCACAATGCAGCAATTAAGTATGAAGGCTTATATGCATGTTTCCAACCTCTTGGGATCCATGAAAATCTGTTTCTTTGTCTCAGTGAATTCTGCCTAAGGAAACCAATCTATGTATGCCAGGTACTGGAATATCTACAGTGGCTAGAAAGAACAGTAATAGCACTGAAATCTGGAAGTTCAACCTGAACATTGAGTCTGTTTGGAAATACAAAGCAGAATAGAGAATGAATTAGAAAATTACATAGACCAGCCCAGAAAGTCAAAGGTACCAGCTGTGAACATATGCTTATTATGGCTGCCGACAGCAGCTGGAAGAAAACCCACCTTAACAAAGTGAGAAAATGGCAGGAAATCCCACACACTTCAATTTTAACACTCTGCATTATTTTTTTCTGATAACAAGGTCAATACTGATGAAGGATTTTAATGTAATGACCACTGTGGAGTGCTTACAACTTTGTGTGCCCACTCAGGTCAATAAAAGAGAAAGAAAACTTCTTGCACTAAGGAATCTGACAAACAGTAAATGGGAAAGTGGGTAAATTTCCTTGTACCTGGTACACACTTGAGGAGAAGAGAAATGTTGTACTACACCAGTTTGAACTGACGAAATGTATATTCCCAAGTTTACCCTACAACACTTGAGTGTTAAGCAACAAGTCTTGAAGAGTGAACTGCATCTAAAAATAGGGCCCTATCAAAAAGATTTCTTTGGAGCCAGCACTTCTCAAGTCTAATTAAAAAGGAATCTTGTCATGTAGCACTATTCATATTGACTATTCATAACCATTTTTAGATGTTAAATATTCACCAAAATTGTTAATTTTTCACCAAATTTCACCAGCAAAGCAACCTTTCATTTAAAAAGTACTTGCAAGAAATCTAAGTTAAACAACTACAGCCTCTTCCACTGAGTTTTGAGGGAGGATCCAACCAAATTATTCATGCAGACTTTCTCAAAAAGAATCCAAGATATTTAGTCAGAAACTGATGCCCTCCATGTTTCTTAGGGAGAAAAAAAAAAGGACAGAAACAAAAAAACCCCACCGTACTATTTGTGCTTGAGGAAATTAAATGTATATTTGGTCAAACCAGTAATATATAAAAACATACTTCCTTTTTTTCACTTCTGAGAAATTGCTGTTACATGAAAAAGGACTTAGTTCAATGAAAATAAACTGGATTCCCTTCCAGTTTGAAATGATGATTTGTTCCAAAATGGAAGCTACTTAAAATTAAGGAAAAAATTTTTTGAAAGACAGATTAGAAGTAATATATAAAACTAAAAGTAAGCATTCTGTTACCTGGGGCCAAAAATTTGCCCCAGGTAGCTGAAGAGAATGAGAAAAGCTAAGATGTTTTAGATGATTTCCGGAGCTGAAAAAACACTGTCCTTCCAGCTCTATACCTTTAATTTTAATGTGTGAACTTGCGTCTGTACATTTCCATCTTTCCAGCATCTGCTTTTGCTGTTTTCTTTTTCATTTTTCCTGAATTTACCAATTTACTAAGCATGTAGAAGCAGTGGCTGCAGATGCGCCCCAGAAGCTTGAAGAAACTTAACAAATTAGAGGGGTCCTCTGCCTTTGTGGCCAAGTGTTCAGAACTGATTCCTTGCTTACTTGCACAGCCAGGTCATGGCTGGATGGTAATGCCATTACTCTTATCCATAAGTATTTCCTGCTGACATGAGATGGGATTTTATCCCATGTTAGGTCCTCAGGAGCTCTACTAACCTTCTCCTGGCTGGAAATCATTGATTCCAGAGGCCCCTTAAGTTGGTATATCAGGCGGTAGGATGGGCTTCTGAACCCTAGTTTTATGCAAAGTTCCTCTTAGGATATTTCTCCTTTAAAAACAGAACTGCAAAGTGATTGAATTCTCAACTGTTTAATTGAGAAATGATGTGGCTGTAGCTTGAGTTTTTCCTAGCATTAGAGAAGCGTTGCAGATATCACTTCATTAGCACTAATTGAATTTCCAGTTAACCCTTTGCATACTATCTACTGGTCGATTGTGATGTCTTTTGTCCTCATCTATTTTTTGATACAATTCCTTCTCCCCTGTGTTTGGTACTGCCTATTTTTTTCCTGCTCACAAGCTGGTAATTTTGATTCTTAGTGCTTTTATTAGCCCTCCAAAAGTATTTCAATAAGAGCTGAAACAGCCAGATGGAACAGCCTTGTTTCATTCTGGTCATGGAACGAAACTGACAGACTAAAGTTTTCAAGGCAATTCTGATTAAAAAAAAAATCTTTAATGAAACTGTAAAACATGGCAGAAAATCCTAACCATGGCTATACAACAACTATGAGGCAACTGAACGGCCTGTGTCTCCCATAACTCCTGACCCACAACTCTGGAGAACATCTGAGGCGTGTGGTCTTCCTATGGACCTCCTTACCTCCAGAACTGGACCAAGAACTAGTTAGCTTAGCACTAGACTAGTTTACTTGCTTGCTTGATGCAGTCTTCTATGCTTCCAGCCATCATATTTAAATCAGTGGGAACATCTGAAGAGAACAGAACAAACTAAGAAATTGTTTAATTTACAGTTTAGCATAGAAAACCTTATTATGCAGTCCTAAGTATCTTGCATTTATTTTTCATGTCCTATTAGCATACATTATTGCTTGTGGAAATAGCTGTAAGAGACTGATAAATGAAAAAGTACAAATAGATTCTTCTTCCATCTTAACCTCAAAAACAGTTGGCTCTGTTTAGCAGAATTTTTAAAAACAAGAATTCTTGTATAACCAACTGTCTTATCTTGCATTATCATCTGCTGGAATAAGACAAATGTAGACAAAACAACATGCTTCTGTAAGACAGTGCAACACAAGTAGATTAACCGAAGGTCAGTTATATAATCTTTTAGGTTTTGAGATATGCAAAAAAAGATGGCACTTTCCATGGTTGATAAACAACTAAACATTAAATATTGAAAAAATACCGTTAACTCTGGTTTTTATTTCACAATATTTATAAAAATATTTCTTTAAAACATGGAAACTAGTTTACATTTTTAGCACTTGTCTTTACCGATTTGAATTGCAGTAAGTTTAAGTTACAAAGTTGCAGTATCTAGATACCTTTCTAGTCAGTACAATATAATCAGTGTGAGCTTCAGTCATATGAGTTTTCTAATTCCAGTTTTAATAGAAGAGTCAGGTTCCATGTATAAGCATAAATAATACCTCACATGGGATTAGAGGCATCTGTTGTGCTACTGAGTACCTGGAACAACAGCCCCTAACAGCAGACACATCAAGATCTTTCCACTCTCTCTGCTTAAGTGTTCATTAAATAAATTCACATGCTGCTACAATAATAACAAATTCTTTGAGTACTTTATTGTGGTTGTTGTTACTCATTTTAAAGCACACTCATTGCATTTGCCCGTGGGAATGAAATGCAAAGTAAGCGCACTTTTACTCCCTCATCTTTTTAGTAAGGCTGTGAAAAGTTACTTGAATATCATGGTCATGTAGAAGTGCCCTGCAGTTCCAGCCCAGAGTTCCCACTCACTCTCTACAAACTGGAACCAGCCCATTAAAAGGGGTGCTCAGCCTGGTGTGGTGTGACAGCACAGCCAGGCCACACACAGGGGCTCAGGGACCCAGAAGCGAGGGGAGATGCAAGAAGTGATTCTGGCTCCCCAGGGAACACATTACTCAAACTTTCCTCTGAAGAGGGAGCAAGAAGCTTAGAACTCCCAAGTTCTGCTTTTGTTAGTGACTTTCTATGCTGCTTGTTAAAATCTGTAGCTCATCCTTGGAGGAAATGATATGTCCCAGTGACGATATAAGAAGAGTGAGCAAGAGGCATGATTTGTTTCACTTTAGGCAGAGAAAGAAAGCCAATTTTTTGCTTTGCAAAACCTTAAGTGGAGGCACCTATGTTGCCTCTCAGGATCTCCCCCTAAGCCCTGAAACTCATCCAAATTGATAAATAGTTAATATTGTCATCAGGAAGCGACAGGATAGCTTCCTGATGACAATAGGTTGTAAAATCTCCAGTCTTCAAGAATATACAAAACACTTTACCCTTATCTGCAGGAATTACTTATGAAGGGAAAAGTTGTGCTGTTTTACCCTTCTCTTGTGGTAACAGGAAGTCCAAAGTAAACCTTAGGAGACATGCAACAGGCCAAAGACTGATCTTCATCTTCCCCAGCAGACCTGGCATTCTCCTCCTGCCATTCCAGACTGGTTTAGGAAAGATCATTCCACCTTTGAAACAGAAGCTCTGGCTAAGGAAATATTCTTGAATAAATTTTTCTATGTTGACTGTACTTTCTGTGCTTCCTATGCTAAAATGAATGTTCTTATACATATTTCAGTGAGGCTTTTTTTACTGAGTTAACAGGTCTCAGTGAAAATTTCTTTTTATGTATGATTAATGTCACTTCTTAACATGTGTCTGAGTTTGCTGACATAATATAATCCTTGTAAACTCAAAATCCAGAGCAGCTGGCATAGGAAATTGTGTCTGTAGGAGCATATTTGTCTTATTTTGTACTAGCCAAAAGTCAAAGATACGTCATTAGTTGCTCAAGTAAAACAAAAAAGTAAAAAGAAAGAAAAAATGGCCTTGAATTCTAAAGTATCTCTTATTTTGAATTTCATTTGAATATTGAGGCATCATTTTGATCTCACAAATCAATCTGCCCATCTCAAACTCTACTCTTTCCAAATGAAAATCCTTGAAGCATTTCTGTTTTATTATACTGTAAGAGAGTTACAGAAAATGACATTGGGAAGGAAAGGTTGAAGAGAAAACATGTTCCTCTGACACAAGCAGGATCTGCTATCCCACGTAAGTGCTCGCAAACATATATCAAAACATCCCTTAAAAATCTTTGGTGACAAGGACCTCCCCAACTGCCCAGACCATAAAATGCAGAGCTAATCAGACCCTTACATAGCTGGAAAGTTTCCATAATATTCAAGTTGAATTTTCCTACTGCAATTTAATCTCCCCATCCTGTGCACGGCAATCCGAGGAACAGATCCGACTCTCTATGAGAGGTTTATAAACTTGAAGACTGCCACTGTTTCTCTCTTCCATCATATTTCTTAGACTATCCAGTTGCTTTTAAGCCAGGTTCACAGGTCATTATTTCTGGTTTTATTTCTGTACTTCTCAAGACTGATAGACTTTTTCATTGGGGGGGGATGAAGGTCTTGCAAGAGGAAGGCAGGAAAAAGTGATACGTTGGGTTTTCTCTTGTCTGTGAAGTCAGGATACAGTCCAAGAGTTCAAGCCAGCCTTGGCAGGAGTAAGCTCTTCACACTGATTTCTAGAGGTTCTCCTTTGGTCTCTCTATGTCCTCGTGTTTTCTAAATGTGGTGAATAAAAAAGGCATTCTGTCCTCTGACCTCTAAAAATTGAGAAGACTGGTAAGATAATTTTATCTTTTGTGTAAATGAAACTTCTCTTTGTACAATTCTTGGTTTTCTTCATATATCCCAGGATGACAGTTGTCTCTTTTTGTACGTGTGATATTGTTGACTTTTGTTCAGCTTGTCATCTTCTATAAGCACTATTTTCTCTTTCACAGGTCTGCTGTAGCTCTTTCTACACTTTTTTCACCCTAAACATAGATGCTTTCATTCATCCTTTTAGCCTTTAATCCTAATATTTTTCAGATCACTTCTCCAACTGGTGAAAATCATCGTGAATTCTATGTCCTGCAGCTTATTCCAATTTCACTTCCTCACTAGGCCATATTTCTTGTAAACATAATTAATATCCTCTTCAGTCAAGGGTATCCTGGGCTGCATTAGGAAGAACATTACCTTCTGGTTTATCCCTCCTCTCCACTAATCCCTAGTGAGACCTCATGTGGACTGCTCCATCAAGTTTTGTGTGCCCAAGTACAAGAAAAATATGGACTTCCTGGAGCAAGTCCAGCACAGGGGCAAAAAGATGATGGACTGAAGCATCTTAGATATGAAAAGAGGATAATAACTGTTCAGCCTGGTCAAGGAAAGTCTCCCTTGCTGAGGTCACTTTGTCCTGAATGCCTGCATGGCATCACTGCCAATACTGGCCACCAATCACTTTGCTCTCCTAGACCATGACATCTGATCCTCTTGTGCTGCCAAAGATACCCAAGGATGCTGCTCGGCCTTGAGGGACACCACAGCCAAATGGGATTTCCCTGAGTTCTGGGGCCATACTGTTGATCTCATCTCTCTTTCCAGACTCAAACAGGCAGTCAGAGATGGCCAGCCGCACCATGACAGACCTAAGTCGACTTGTCCTTCAGCTCCCTGGCTTCTGAGAACAGCAGCTGGTCAGGTGTGAAGGAGACTAACTGCATGCCTACTGTAACTTGCTCATGGTCCCACACCTGTGTGAACTCTGTCCCCTCTAAAGAAGCTAGGGCTGATTCCGTAGCCTCGTAAAGTGCTGGAACCAAAACTTGCTTTTTATTTTTATTTAATTAGATAATATTTTCATTTAAACTCAACTAACAGTCTCATTGGCTCTAAATAAAGAGTGTCTGATATATTATATACCTATACACTTGTGGATATATATTTGATTTTTTTCATCTTTATATTTGGATATATATTCATATATAAATAAATCAAAACCAGTATTTATTCATATTTGTACTCTCCTTTCTATAAATAGGAAAAAAAAAGGTGTATGTCTTTATATAGCAGCATTTCCATGCCCAAAGGAAACAAGCAGTCAGTCAGAGGGTGCTTTGTGATCACATGGCAACGACTGTTTCAAGAAATGGCAAACCTGCCGCATGAAAGCCTGCGAGGTTATGACATTTTCCATGATAAGGACTTTGGTGTGTGTGGTAGTCAGGGACCTGACTGCTGTATTTCAGGGTAAGCTAGAAGGGGCCGCTGATCCCGCCAGCCAGCCAGAGAGCTGCCTGCCAACATATGGGAATGACATTTTAACAAAGAGGGCAGAAAGAGGTGGAGTAAAAAGAATGCTTGACTAGAGGAAGGGTGAGACTTCCAGGGCAAGTAGGTCATGGGAGAGCCAGGAGGGGTGGCACTTTCCTCAAAGGCAAGGGGCACCCACCACTGCTAATGTTGGATCAAAGACATCCTTACCCTCCTGCTGAGGATGCTGGAAGAGAATTTCCAAGGGGACCAGCGACCACTCTGCTGTCTGAACAAGAAGGACAATGCAAAACTCAGCTGCTCTTTGAGAGGGCTGCACTTGCTATGTCAGATCCATAGAGATTCACTACATACCAAATGAGCAGCAAACTGTTATAGAAAAAAAACAAGTCACAGCAGCTCACGTCTGGGGAAGGAAAACAAATTAAAACCATTAAAATGAGGGCAGTAGATTAAAGAGTAAAATGTGTGGGTTTGACTTCTCTAATTGGTACATCAATAAAATTTATATCTTGAGGAATCTCTTTAAAACAAGGCATTTTATAGCTTTCCATTCCATAGTGAAGTTGAATTGACACGATAAAGTTATATTAGCTGAGTTTAGAATGCCTGTATTCTCTAAGAACCTTATTAATTGTAATGTATGTGCTGCATCCTGCTGTCTACTGGCTGTATACAATGACCTTTCTGTTGAAGCAAATCAATCCTAAATGAAAGAAGCAAAAAAGTTGGCAATAGATAAAATTGATACATGGCAAAGACTCTGCACATTTCATGCCCAGATTTGTTTATTACATAGTTGCACAGTTCTCTAAATCTCTTATAATAGGAACATATTTAAATAAACAAATCCCATGGTTGTGTTCATGTTTGCATTTTATCTCACATTTTTATATCATAGGATCATTTTTAGGCCTCCTTTTGGGGATGTCCCAAAAGATTATTGATCCCAGAGCTGAGTACTTTAGATAACATAGCTAGTCAACATACAAGTACTGAAAACACCTACCTTTACGCATTAAACTTCTAGTGAATAAATGCCAGTTAATCAACTGGCTTTAATATCTCCACATCAGCTATAAATATAAATGAAAGAACAGTGCCAACAAGATGTTTTATTCTAGGGCGTTTTTAATTGTAGTTTTAAACCCTTGCTTGGCATCACATCAAATTAAGAACTTGGTAGAACTAAGTTGGATGCACATTGCAAAATTGGATTTTATCTTAGATAGAAAAAGTTGGTTGGAATTGATACACAGAGATATAAATGTTGAATAGAGAGAATAAAGCTAAAGACATGCCAGAGCTTCATGATGAGACTACTCCATAAACAGGTAAGTCTAAAATGAATTGTTGTCAAACCATTGATGTCAAAACCGAAGTTCACCTGAATTAGGTACTAAGAATGCAAATCGCCAGTGACTATTCCAAAACTTCTTTGGGCTGCTATATTCTTTCAAAACAGGGAAAATCATTGTAGCCAGATACATAACACTGCATGACAGGACATCTTTCTTCATGTGTATATAGTTCTACTGTCTTTTTCTTTCCAGAAAACCTTATCAGCTAGAGCAGCTCAATTTGTGACCCTCCTTGAGAAGAAATAAAGGATTAAACATTTCTTCTTTTGCAGTATCTTGTCCTTATCAGGACTGACCTGTTTATTGATCTTGGTTACTCACTGACTGTGATCAGTTTGTCCTGCAGGTTTTAATTACAAATTTTATTCAGTGCTTTTGTAGCAGTGTCTCATATATCTCATGTACCTCTGTCTCTTATTCCTTCTCTTTTCAGATCACTAATGTGATAAAATTTGACTACTCTAGAATGATAAGGAAACAATTCATACTAATTTTCCTGCAGCTTCAAATATAGTTTGTGATATTCTCTTTTGTCTGATATGAAAGGTTTTTATTAATATTTGCTGAGAGATTTTCTAAATAGTTTGTTGTATTTAATCAGCATTTCATTTTTCACATGACGGTTAAACATGATCAGTTCCCAGTAGAGTTAATTGGAGGTTATAGTTTTAATGCTACTATTGTTTTTGCAACTGTGTAATGGTTTTGCTGAGTGAAATAATGTGGGGAAAAACTGCTCATCTGAACTTGAGGCAAAGGCCAATTAGTTTTGGAATATTTTAGTTGTAGTTCCTAAGAGCTATGAACAAAACATCAGGAAGACTTGCAGCAAAACCAAAACAGGCTATCTCTCTGTCTCATCAGACAAAGAAACATAATTCTTGTATTTTTCCCAGTACCTATAAGGGTGGAGGAAAGATGGTAGTTTAGATATGAATATTTTTATATCTGCTCTCTTATTGATTCTCTTGCCTTACTGCTTAACAAGTGTTAAGGCTGAAAGAATTGGTAGGTAAATATATAACATGAAGTCTCTTTTATTTTCCCTTATTTTCTTCAGATTCAGGTCTTTCTCTTATTTTCTTTGGATCCAGGCTTGGATGATGACAATTACGTTTGTTGATTTTCAAATATTGAATGCAGAACACACTTCCCGCACTGCTTATTGCAATTTTTCACACTTTCCAAATATATAGTTCTTTCTGCATAGACTTGCAAGTTGATGTCAGGGAAGCTTATAAAATTGAGAGAAATAATATATTCAAATGAGTTTTACTTTCTAAACCAGTTAAGCCAGATAAATCAATTAGAGCAAATAAAACTCTATCTGCATTTGAATACCAGTTTGGGATGTCAAATGGAATTGGTACTACATGAGTGATTTAAGAATTCATGAGGTTTTAGAAGGAAAACCCAGAATGTGCAATCATACACCCAATCAGGCAGGAGCTCTCAGGCTCGAGGAGTTACCTTGGGCAGCAGTCCCATCCACAGGGAGAGGCCCCAACTGCAGACCCCCTGCAGATCCTCTGCTGCAAGCAGGACCAACTCAACAGACCCCCTCTGGCGAGTCTCCATTCATACCCTTGCTGAGTCTGGTCTGTGGTCAGTATGGTCACTTCAGCCAGGGCCGGTCAGTGCTACAAGGCTGAAGCCAAATATCACATGACTGAGGTCAGACACAAGTCACTGACTGGAGGGCCTTGATCCCTGCTGGAGCAGGTGCACCTGCCATGGATGAAGTTGTCCACTCAGGACACATTAGATGAGGGAATATTGACCTGTAAATCAGGGAAGAAAGGTTTCTCAGAAACAGACGTCACTAAGTTTTTACAGCTGTTCATAAGCCTATCTAATCAAGTAAGTGCCACCAAGATAGTCTTGCCTAATAGAAAGGGTAAGGCCAAAACGATAAAGACTATTTGCTGAAGATAAATGCCTACTTTCAAATTCCTGTAATTTGCAACAATTTATTTTCTACTTCCCATGCTCCAGATACAAAGGCCTCAACCCCTACAGAGACCTACTTGTCACCGCATCTCTTCCTTCTCTTTGTTTTCCGTAATGCTATCGGACCGGGTCCTTTTATGTTACCAAACCTTTCTCCTAATCTTGCCTTTATGTTCTCGGCCAAACCATTTTCTAGTAAGTCCTTGAAATAATGTCTGTTCTCATGCCACGTCACATACCGACAGTCTCCTCCTACATTCCTACCTAGCTTCCACTCAGAATCAGTAACCTTGACAGCCATTCTCATCCAATGTGTGACATCAGGTCTTGCTTTGCCCATTTCCTGACAGTAAGTAAATCCCAGAATTAGGGTCCTGGCTCTTCCCAGCAATTCCAAGCAATGGACCTGCAGAGTATATCAGGTTCCTGTGTCAGAGAGCACATTTCAATGCACAGTAAATGTCTGTGCCACCTTTGCATTCCTGGACACCAGTTTCATCTCTTCCAAACTTTCCTTCATCTGGGGCTGAATAAAGCATAACTGCTTGTGTTTAACAACACAGCCCTGTGTGATCCCGACTTTTTTCCCAAAGAAGAATGGATTTCTTTGTAGGAGAAATATAACTTTAATCTTCTGACTCCATAAAAGCACTATTACTGTCAGTGATAACCTTTCCTTCGCTTTTGTAGTTATTAATATTCCTGTCTTTAAAAGTAAATGCCATATATCTTCCCCAAAACATTTTTAATACGGCAGGACTTTGTTATTTGGTCTCGAGCTCTAACACTAGATTAATCAATCCAGCTTTCCTTTTTCATCCCTGTCCTCCTTTTTCTTGACTTGTATTATTATGTTTTCAGAGTTTTATCCACAGATGGATGGATAGGTGGGTAGGTAGGTAGGTGTCAATGTGCCACCACATACATACAAATATATTTACAAATACACATTCAAACATATGCATTAAGTAAAACACAGAATATCTTCCAGTCCCAGGACTGTTGTGATAAAACTCGTATCATAGCAGTAATGACAATCTCCCACCCCTTCTCAACAAAATTAATTAAAAAACACTCAGTCACGTTTTAGAGGTGTCCACATTCGAAATCCCACCTTGCATCACTCTACCAGCAGCAATGGTCCTTTGTCCTTGAAGGATTTGCTCTGTACTTACTACCTAGTACCTACAAAATATCATTTTGACAGCATAAGCATTTTAAACATTTAACAGAAACAGAAGAAATTTTGCAGCACTCTTACAAATGTATTCGGTCTTGTATTGACTCTGGTGGTGCACCACTCCTCAGGTCAAATAGCGTTTCCTGATTTTTTAGTTTCTAATTATGCTAAACCATTCACAACGTATCAGAAACCTAATGAGCCTCTGAATTATTATCTTGGACCTAAATAGTGTGTAACAGGGAAGATACTATAAAATTGTAGAGAGTTTGGGAATTGACTGTAATCACAACTTCTGCTGTTACCTCTGTGTGAAGTGTGTCAATGTGGCTTGATGATTTCAGGAAATAGCACAGAGTCCTGAAAAACCCCACCACAACAAAACCCTCCAAAACTAAACAGTGGGACTGGGACTTCAGGTAGTGTTAATACCTCGATTTTTATCCAGAAGCAAATGGAGAATTAGAGAATCAGAGAAACACTGAATCAATTAGGTTGGAAAAGACCTCTGAGATCATTGAATTCCAACCCTTGACCAAGCACCGTCATGTCAACTAGACCATGGCTCTGAGTGATATGTCCAATAGTTTCTTGAATGCCTCCAGGGATGGTGACTGCATCACCTTCCCAGGCAGCCCATTCCAATGTTTAACAACCCTTTCTGTGAAGCAATTCTCCTGATGTCAAGCCTGAAGCTCCCCAGATGCAGCCTGAGGCTGCGTCCTCTCATCCTGTCACTGGTTATCGGGGAGAAGAAACTGACTCCCAGCTGGCTACAACCTCCTTTCAGGTAAATTGTAGAGAGCAGTAAGGTCACCCTTGAGCCTCCTTTTCTCCAGGCTAAACACCCCCAGCTCCCTCAGCTGCTCATTACAAGACTTGTGCTCTAGATCCTTCACCAGCTCCACTGTTCTTCTCTGGACTCACTCCAGCACTTAATGTCCTTCTTGCAGTGAGGCGCCCAGAACAGAACACAGCACTCGAGGTGTGGCCTCGCCAGTGCTGAGTACAGGGCAAGAATCACCCCCCTAGTCCTGTTAGCCACACTATTCTTGATACAAGCCTGGATGGCACTGGTTTTCTTGGTCACATGGGCACATGCTGGCTCATGTTCAGCTGCCAACCAGCATCCCCCTGTCCTTTTCCTGGGCAGCTTTCCAGGAACTCTTCCCCCCACTTCTTGACACAATAATGCTGCACGGGGCTGCTGTGATCAAAGTGTAGAACTCAGCACTCAGCCTTGTTGAACCTCATACCACTGGCCTCAGACCATCTCTCGAGTCTGTCCAGATCCCTCAGCAGAGCCTTCCTACCCTCCAGCAAATTGACTCTCTCATGCAAATTGGTGTCATCCATGCATTTACTGAGGGTATACTCAGTCTCCTCATCCAGGATGAGAATAATAAATAAAAGTAAATAGAGATAATTCAGAGCTGCTTGCACTGGTTTAAAACCAACATGCCAACATGTTGAAAAAGCTGGAGTTTAGGAGTGTATTATGTACCCTCATGTATTCAGGAGGATATATAGTACACTACTACTGTCTTTTCTACAGGACATATGTTGCTTGTCATTGATGGCAAGATGTCGGAAAGCATTCCCTCCTGCTCCTGTCTAGTTATAAAGCAGAATTGAAACTTAGCTCTTATGGCTTCCCAATATTTTGACAGAGCCAAGAACACAAAATATTTTTTCTTTTAACAACTTACAGCAATACAGAAGGAATTTCTAGAATTACTTTCACAGTGACTGTGGTGTTTCATCTCAGTTTCTCTGTGTTCCCAGTAGCATTCATGTACTTTATGGTGTGAGTGTAAGAGCGGTTAAGTTAAAAGGCAAACATTTTTCTTCAATGAGAAACTAATTTCCCACTTTCAGTGAAGTAACTGGATGAATGACTTTGAACAAGCACCTCTGTCTGTCTCTTGACTCACATCCCTGACTTTATAACACTCACTGCATCCCATCCCATTCCTTCTTGGGGACAAGCAGCAACCAGCCCATCAAGGAGAGAATAGAACAAAGGAAACGAAAGAATATTTCCATGAGGGAGTGACTTTCCAGTAGAGATTATAGGGTCACAGAGCTTTTGGAAAGCCATTGGTGGGATGACAAAACAAAACAAAAACAACGTTGAAAGGTTAGATTTAATTCTTGGATGAGCTACTGGAATGAGACTGCAATTTAAGAACTTTTCTTCTAAAGCCATCTCTCCCCTTTATGGATGTAGGAGAGACTAACTTTTATAAGCAGAAAGGAAAAAAGGGTGATTTAAATTCTTGAACTTGATTAGTCTGGCAGTTTTAAAAAAACACTTGAATAAAAACTTTATGTGAAACCCTGATTGAAATGTTTGGTTTCAGGAAAATAAGTTATTAATTTGGCATTTGCTTATTTGTAAGTTAGTGTGATGAGCTGTGATTCAAAATAAGCAAGATTCATCAGTGCTTGAATGAAAACACTCCCTCACCTATAAACAACCATCATCATTGACAGTGCTTTTAGAATCCCATTCAAAGAAGAATTTTTAAGAATTTCTTTTCAAGAAACTCTGCCTAGAGAAATTTGAAAAAATGTTGTGCTCTCTCCTTTTCCTCATATTATGTTGCTTTAATATTTAAATACTGTGATTTGCTCTTCTAGAGTATGAATACTTACTTTTTCATGTAAGATTAATTTATGCTTAACCCTTTGAATTAAGCAACTGAACAATTGGATAGCTTATTTACAACCCTGTCCTAGTTTGGACAAATTTGGAGGAGAATATCCTCTGATAGAAGTCAGGTTGCAACCACCCCTCCCCCCAGGTTCGGGAAATAAAAAATTTCCTCGAAGGAAAGTGAAAGAGATAACAAGCTATTTATTTAACAAACACACAGGTGGGGAATAGTATTGCTAAATAATGAGATCGATCTCTCTGTGGAGAGAAAACCTGAGAAGATTTCAGAGGTCCTCTGTAGGTGCGGTCTCTCCCCTCCTAGGAGCTGGTCGGCGAGGGGCCACCCCCCCGGGCCTCTGGGAAAATTCTCCTGATGTGTTCAGATGTTGTTGAAACAGTCCAGAAGAGAAGAAAAGAACAAAAAACCCAAAAATCCTAGGAAAACGAAATTCAACCCTCTGTCTCTCGCTGGGAGAAAAAAGAGCCGAAGAGAAAAAAAAAGGTACCGCAGAAACAGAGGAGCGTATCTCTGTGTCCTTGAAACAACTGCTTTGAAAAGTTTTTTGTTTTCTGTCCTTCTCAGGCTCAGTTTAAAGACACAGACAAGATTGGTGGGCATAGGGGAGCGATAGGGGATACACATCATAAAGTCACCCCAAGACAAACCCTGACATAGCCTGCTATTTTCCATAACCTCTTCTTGTCTACAAATGGGGCAAAGATAGAAATTACGTATCTCAGACGGTGACAGGGACAGTGGGAATTTCTTCTTCACAAGAGCTAGCTGAATTAAAACTTAGGTGAAATTATGTGATTTAAACACTGACATCCAGCTTTCTGCCGTTGCAAAGTATGAGGCACCAACGGGTCCGTATTCCCTGTTTTTACAACTTTGATAAATTACAGTAAAATAGTGAGGTTGCAGCACACATCTTTAAACATATTTGTAAGGCAGAGTTTTAAATTATTTCTATGGCCAAGAAAGAAAAAAATAAAGACAGGAAATTCAAGTAATTAAAATTTGATTTTTTTGTCTCTCCTGTGACTTGTTTCTGACTCATATCAGGCAAAGTCAGTTTTGCTTTGATATTTGCAAGGTCTCAAGCACAAGCTCCATGACATTGCTCTTAGACATTATAATGCAAACAACTTCAGTGGAGTTGCAACAGTTGTTGCTGGACTACAATAAACCCACTGTATCAGACAGAAGATTCTGTATGTCTACTGTGCTTATATGTACAAAAAGTACAGGAATGAAAAGATGAATTTAGTGAGTAGGAGGATCTCCAAGTATAATACTGACCCTGCTTCCCAAGCAAACAGAGTCAATAGCTGTTTCAAATTAAAACCACAAATTCTGAATCAAGCAACCTCATTGGCAATGATATTAAAGTACAAATCACTGTAATTTCAAAATTATTCAAAATTCAGAATCTTTAAATAAGAATCCTTGCACATATTTAATTCTGAATTAATGTTGCTACTGAGAGCTGAAGAAAGAAACACCACACAAAGAAGCTTTGGTGTCAGTCCCCTGTATGTACAGACAGTGCTGTCATGCCATGGAAACTGTGTTTTTAAATATAGAAACAGTGCATCTGTATGACTTACTTTAAAGTAGAGATGTGTTTTCAGTCAGTGGCATCTGCCAGATTGTGGGTGATGCTAGATCATGGCAATATGGTTAAGTTTGTGAGTTTGTGTATAATTACATTACAGGGAAAAAGAACGTGCTTCACTGCCAGAAAAGGAGGAGAGAATGAAAGAGTGAAAAGAGCTACTCAGTGAAAAGAAATTCTGCAACACAAAGCTGGAACAGCTTCCATATTCAGAATTTGGATGGTGAGAAGTAGTGAGGAAAATGTTTACCATAGCTTTTCATCTAGACTTCATGCTTCTGGTTTTATGTGATTTAACCAGTCATCTTAAAAGTTGCACATCTTCTAGTATACTATAAAAACGTCTTTAATCTTCATTATTATCAGACCAAATATCAAATTTCAGCTTCACAAATTTTCAATGTGTTTAAATTTTTTCTGTGTTGGAACTAATGATCTTTTCCATCTAGGCTTAAACCACAACAATGGTATAGATATTATCAGTTTATAGTGTTACTTCATTACTAATAGAGAACTGACAATTTAGCCTAAAAGTAAAAGTTAGTAGTTTAGTGTCTCTTGTTTCCTAGGTGAGTTTTTCTGCATGCTCCCTTTCCCCTTCCCCTATTCTTGCTACATTCTCTCAGCAATCCACACAACTCAGTTCACCTCACACAAAGAAGCAGGAGCCCTCCTTACAATACTGAATGCTTCATATAAAGCTTCTGCTTTGAAAAATGCTGGTTGCTGTGCTGCACAGGGCTATGTCCCACATCATACTGTTCATTGAATGGCTGCAGGAGGTTTCTTTTGGAAACACAGAAAACTTTTCAATTTCTCTGCTAAAACGGGGGCCAAAATAAGCTCTTCACTTCTGAATAAATGAGAGGTGGTTTTAAAAAAGCTGTCAAGTCAGTCATAGCACCCAGGACTTGCCTGATAGGTAAGAGCAGCAACAACAGAGCAGCTATTTCTGCACCCTCTGTTCATTCCCAATATAGAAATACTAACAAGTTTTGGTAAGTTTTTATAATTTTCCAGAAGTGTAGGCATCATAGAGGGTAGGATTGCTTAACCCTGGTTAAAGGTCCCTATGAAGCTAAAGTTTCATATAACCTCACTAATTTTAATGTTTTCAAGTTACAGCATTCGCCTGAGACATTTCTCACTGATGGAATGAAAATAGTGCTGGTAACTTTAGCTGTCTGACTCATCCACCAGTGATGAGGGGGAGAATGTTGCCTTCTAGCTCATTCACTTTCTGTGGTCTAGTGTTCAGCCACGACGTCTTGGCTTGTGCCTACTTTATCTGGGACTTCCAGATGGTGTCTTATCCAAGTACAGGACAAGCCTAGGAATGTTTAGCCCCCAAGATAATTTGCATAGGACGCAATGTAATTGGAATTGCCTTTACTCTAGCTCCATCTTCAGTGGAGTTCAAAACATTTGAGTATGTCTGTCCCTTGATGTGCAATAAGTTTAGTTCAAATATTAGAATAATTTGCTGATGGTGCATTGCATTTACCAGGGAAGAGTGGAGCAGGTAAAAGAGATTCAATGTTTCAAAACAATACTTAGAAATAAGCTGAGAATTTTTTCGAAGATTTTCAGAGATAAAATCTTGTGCTTTTTCTCTCTTTCTCAAGTGTTGCTTCATTTCGCTCTTCAACACCAGAAAGCTCCTAACTTAATTCACCAAAAGGTACTCTAGTTAGTTAGTTGATGAGAGGTGATTTCTCATTTAGAAGAACATCAGCCTCCCACACAGATATAAAAATATGAAAACTGGAGGTATAAAATCAGAAAAAGAAAGCAATGTAATGGCTCATCAATCCTGTGGCTGGTAACAGCATAGTTAGGGCAGGGTGACAGGTTTCAGTATATCCAAAAATGTAAAAATAAAATTTCCTAAGAATAAAAATTAGGAATTAATCAACCTAGAAACAGTCAAGACCTTTTTGTCAGTCTCGAAGCATAATATCACAATATTGGGAAAAGAGCATGACAGTTTTTGTCTGGAAATTAAAATACTGGGAAAAAAGGCTCACATACTCCAGCACAAAAACTCTTTGCCACAGGCAGCATTTGCTCCTGCCTAGAAAAAGGCAATACTGCTGTCACCATGAACAAATGTTATGATCTGTCCAGTGATAAGCCTGGACAACATGGTGTTAAAGAAAGGATCAGCTGTCCACATATAAGAAATGGTGGGATAAGAAGCTTTGATTTTATTAGTTCTGTGAAAATTACAAGCAAAAGATAATCAACCTTTATAATTCTCTGCTTTCCTCCATTCCCATCCCCAGAAAAGTTGAGAAAATGTCCTAAAACTAAAAGGTGTGTGTGAAATAAGTTACTGTGGTAGCCTGGGACTGGCAAGAGACTGAAGCAAGGCAGAAAATGGTTTCTCATAGCTTAAGAGGGATCAATTGATGAATGCTTTAGGCTGCTGGCAGCCAAAGGGTATAGGAATGCATTTGTTTAGTACTGTCACTTGATTATACCCACTGAAACTCATTAAAAAACAATATCATTTATAATCATTTTCCATTTGTTGAAACAAATGGAAAATGTGCCATGAAAATGTCCCAGAGTATCTGTTTCTTATTTAATAGAGAAAAAAGAACAAGTAACAGTCTCAAGTGTGAGCACTTGTGTGTCAACAGATCTTGTCAGCAAGGAAAAACAGATTTTCCCCAAAACAATAATTAGGTGCTTCTGAAGGATGTGGAAACCAGTCTTGTGTTGAGAGAAAGTGAAGTGTAATATGTAAGTGTGATGTAGGCATTATAGATTCTAAACTATATGTAGCATCACACGTAGCGTATATAATTTCTGAGAGATTCCAGAAGGATTTTATATATAAGGAACAATGCACTTTGCTAATGTGCTAGGATTTGTATAAAAGAAAAACTTTTTTTTCTTTTGTTGTTAAATGGAAAAATAGCTTACTGGAATGGGCAGCCCTAGATCCTGCAAAAACTTCTGAACGTGCCCAAGTGGTCAGAAGAAATACGTGTTCTAGATGGGAAAGATGATATCTTTAAATTATTCCCATATCCTGGATTTGGTTACTTTAAAAACTTTGCCTTTTCACTTATGAAAACAAATTCTAACCAAATTCTAACCAGATCCCCAAGCTCAGTGTAGCTTAGAATGGCCAGGCGTATTCTACTGTAAATTAAAAGATGATTCAGATCTTACTTATGGAACCACAAATTAAGTCTCTCCATTGATTGTAACATAGCTTAGAAGATAAAAACATCTGTGCCAAAAGCCATGGCACCACACATTGGCTCTGACACCACAGAGACCAGGATTGTCACTGCTGGTCACAACCAGCGCTCCTCAGGAGTAAATAGTTTCATATTTTCATGAATAACCTATATGATGATGAAGACAAATCTTCTCTGTCACAGAATCCAGATGGGTTCTGCCCCTTTACATCTGGCAGGGCAGCATGAGAAGATGAAAAGTCCTTGTTTTAGTGTAAATACTCCTCAGCAGCTACTAAAACAGCAGTGTGTTAACAACATTATTCTCATCCTAAATCCAAAACATAGAATATTAAGTTTATCCCAGCCAAAGACAGGATAAAGTGTAGGATGTACAAAGACAGTGTAGCGAAAGTCTGCTACAATTTCTTGAAGGTTTTAAATTCAGCAGCAAGCAGTTGCAAACTGAAGATTTGGTGAATACAGAAATCTTGTCAGACCAGGATGTGTTTAAAGGTCTAAAAGTCTGAAGAACAAACACAACTAT
Source organism: Struthidea cinerea (assembly GCA_013397865.1). Classification (NCBI taxonomy): domain Eukaryota; kingdom Metazoa; phylum Chordata; class Aves; order Passeriformes; family Corcoracidae; genus Struthidea; species Struthidea cinerea. The sequence goes on along the minus strand of VZTI01004934.1, from coordinate 1,908,044 downwards.
TTGAGACACACACAGACACTGGAAGAGTTTTCTGCTACTGTTGTCTTCTTGTTCCTACTTTCACTTTAACTCCAAGCAATTTAGGCAGTTCTAAGTCTCCTTAAAGGTTTCATTGGATCAACAAGAATGGTTTCTTTCTGTTTCCTGGTCATTCACCTGACTGTAGAAACAGCAACCAATCATTTGAGACATTTTAAAACAAAGGTTTTGTTTATCTAAGCACTTATTAAGAAGGCCCAAACAGACAGAAATCAGTAGAGCAAGGAATATATTACTACTGGAAAGATTTTAGGTGAAAGATTGTTTTCTATCTCTGTAAAAGGTGCCAAATAAGCAGTTGGAATAAGGCAGACTGAAGTACCACGCTGCACCGAGACATAAGAGAGAGGCCTTAAATCTGTAGGCAAGCATTGGGAAGCAGTAGTGAATTGTCTCACATAAAACTGTGGGAATTTGACAGGATGTAAACCATTGCTATAATGTTGGAAGCAATGCTCTGACAACGTCTGTTATTTAACTCTTCATTGCCCTGGCACACCTGACCAAAGTAACTAGGTGTTGTTTTCAAAAATGAAACAGCAAATTCAAAGGGCTATTTATAAAACTAATCCTGATGAAGATCAGTATTCTAGAAAACTGCATCTTATATGATGTCACTTCATATGGTCGGTGGTTGCCCATTTCTCTAATTTTTTAGGTCTCTCAGCAAGACCTCTCTGCCCTCGAGGCAGTCAAAAGCTCCTCCCAATTTAGTGTCATGTAGCAAGAGCTGAAGGATAAGAGGGTGTCAGAAAGCAGTTTCATAAGTGAAAGCAGAGTGGGCTTTGACAGTGGCAGGAGTATTTCAATAACTATTTTATGAGGCAGAGGGTGAAGCGAGACACAGAAGTCAAGAAGATTATACATTACAGAAATACACAGAGGGGTAATTTTACTTCCATAGATTTCTCATCTGAAAGCCTTCTGGATCACTTGAGCCATTTCATTGAATTTAATCTTCTTCAATATAGATCCACTTGAGAGAAAAAGGAAATCACCTCGGCCACTTTGAGCCTCATACTGCCGCAATTGCAGTAGGATGCAGTAGGATGGCCTTGGGGGTATCTTGAGAAGTAAACATGTAGATATGTAAGTCGTCTTCATTCATTTAAAAACATAAAATTTGCCAAGGAGACATAGAAGGATAGAATCATTAAGGCTGAAAGAGACCTCCAAGATGATCAAGTCCAACGTTTGACCGAACACCACAATATCAGCTAAACCACAGCACTCAGTGACACATGCAATCACTTCCTGGACATCTTCTGGGATGGTGCCCATATCCCTGGGCAGCCCATTCCAATGTTTAACCATCCTTTCAGCAAAGAAATCTTCCTGATGTCCAACCTGAATCTCCTCTGGTGCAGCTTGAGGTCATTTCCTCTTGTCCTGCCACAGCTTGCCTGGGAGAAGAGGGCAACCTTCACCTCCTTACTGGTAGCTCTAGAGAGTGAGAAGTTCTCCCCTGAGCCACCTTTTCCCCAGGCTAAACCCTGAGTCCCTCAGCCTCTCATAGGATTTAGTCTCTGGACACTTCACTTCACTTGCTGCCTTTTTCTGGACATGCCTCAGCATCCCAATGTCTTTCTTGAAGTGAAGGACCGTATTTTGACCATCAAGCAATTCTTGAAGGAAGAATTTTAGCCAGACCACAAAGAAAAAATGTGTTTTAGTCAAATCTAGAGAAATCATGAACACTTCAAAGGATGAATTCTAATCCAAAGGTCAGAGTGACTACAAAGCGCTCTGTGTTTCTGGTAAACAGCAAACCAGCTCTGAAAATCCAACAGACTATACTGAGTAGGGAAAACAATGTAGCCTTTTATGTGAGCACAAGCACTCAACCAGCAAGTTTATAGCACTCACCCGTAAGAAAACAGCTTTTTTTACTTTAGTCAAATAGATAAAGCTCTCTCAGTATTCCTCTGTTTCCCATATGGTGTATATGGTGCAAACATTGGGCTAGTGGGCTGGGAGTACACCTGTTGGAAAGGAGAACCATTCCACAGACGTCAAAGATGCTAACCTCCAGCAGCACCAAGTTAGAACCTGAACTAGAAAACATTTTGGCATTTGCTAAATGTTAAAGTTTTTACCTTTCTGTCCCTTTTTTCAAGCAAAAGTCTGTCTTTCCCAGATGCTGCCCAGCTCATATAGCCCTGTGAAATAGTCTGAAGTCCAGTGGAAAAAAAAAAAAGGAATAAAAGAGATGAAAAAAGAAAAATAAATTGTCTTTTTTCCCCCACTTACTCAGGAGAAGGAGGAATTCATAAATAAAGCAAAATAAAAGATAAATATTTCACTTTGCCTTTTGATGCCTTTAATCAACTTGTTCTCTTTAATTTTAGACACTTTTATAATTAACATTCTGCTAATTGTTCAGACTCAGGCTCATAATGGCAACTGCTCAATGACTTATGATACACTTTTTAAAAGAGCTTCTCAGTTTAATAAATCTTCTCAGAAACTAAAAAGTAGCACTGAGATAACAAGAATCTCATTCCTATTTTTCCTGTATTCCTATATCCTTTTTCAAGGACAGGATTGGACCCTAACTTCCCCAGACCCTTAAAACTCACAACTTCTGCTGAAGCAGACACCTGCTCCATTGACTTGGTACACATGCAGCCTTGTATTGATCTGTCCCAGTGGAAAGGGACTCTGCACAGCCTCGGAATCAAGAGCGAAGTATCTGTGGCACACATACAGGCCACAGGATTGCCAAGCTGGTGGAGAGGGCTTTAAATTAAAATTGCCACTGGAGGGAAACTTCAGTCCATCCCACTCCTACCAGTTTGATGCCGGTGTCAGCAATAGATGCCCAGAGCCTAGAGAGGGATCACAGGTCAGCAGGAGCACCTGCAGAGCAGCACAAAGGAATTCCAGCCATTCCGGCCAGGAAGTCAGCCTCATTGGGGGCCCAACTTAAATGCTTCTATGCAAACTGACAGAAAATGGGAAATAAGCAAGAGGAGTCAAAGGTATGACCATGCTGGCGGGGCTATGATCTTAGTGGCATCATGGAGACATAATGGGATGGATCCTGTGACTGGAGTATTGGGATGGAAGGACACCAGCTCTTTAAGAAGGACAAGCAGGGAAGACGGGGACATTGGCACTCTCTATGTCAATGACCAGCCGGAGCACATGATGCTTGATGTGGGATGGATGAGGAGATGACTGAGAGCTTATGGGTGAGGATTAAAGGGAACGCAGGGGTAGGTGACATTGTAGCAGGGGTCTGATACAGGCCACCTGACCAGGAAGACCAAGAAGATGAAGGCATAAACAATCCAGGAGGTTCCTGGGATGTGTTGAGGATAATTTCTTCTCCAAGTAATAGAGGAGCCAACGAGGAGAGATGCTATACTGGACCTTGCTCTTGCCAACAAGGAGGGGCTGGTGGCAAATATGAAGCTTTAGGACAGCAAACATGAAATGTTGAAACTCAAGATCAAGTACAGTGAGGAGGGCACACTGCAAGCTCACTAACCTGAACTTCAGGAGAGCAGACTTTGGCTTCTTCAAGCATCTGCTTGGTTGCATACCATGGGATAAAGCCCTGGAGGGAAGACGGGCCTAAGAAAGCTGATTAATATTCAAGGATCACCCACTCCAAGACGTTCAACTCTCTCTACTCTCAACTCCAGGCTCTCCAAAATGTTGTCTAGGATGCAGATACTGACCTGCCATTAGACATCTGCAGGATTCAAGAGTTCATGACAGAGCTCTTTCTTTAGACTCCCTTTACAATCAAGGGAGAGAAACAGTCATTCCTTGGCTGGGCTGCCTTCTTGGGGCACCTACCTTTGAAGAGGATCATCTTAAATGCATCTATTTTCTGCAGTGATCTGCATGTCTGGAGTAATTATTTCAGACAAGATGTTAACATTAAAGACATGCAAACTGAGGTGCACAAATAGAAATAAAATCTATTAGAAAATAAAATAATAATAAAAACAACACTGAAAGAAGCTACTTTGCAGCTACACTGTCACAAAGATGTGAGCGTGGGTCTGCCAGCCCAGAGGACCATGTGGCAGGGAGCAGTGCTGATAGCCAGTGCTAAGAGAAACCAGGAAGGTGGGTGTGCAGAGGGGAGTCTGCTCCCTGACATCTTCCTTATCCCCTCTCTCCCCTGTCTTGGACACTCCATACAGTAGGTGTTTCCTCAGGCAGATGTTGACCAAAGAGTCAATCACCAATATTTTGTCGTCTTTTTGTTGTTGTTGTTGTTGCACTTATTTTATATACTTTTTACCTCCAGCACAATATTTGACCATGACTTCTACAAACTCACTATGCCTTTCATTCTTTGAAAGCTCAAAGGTTTGTTGTCCTGGACAGTAATCTGGAGTCCTCAGGACAGTAAAAGCTGGAGTTTTTTTGGAGGTGTGTAGCTGTTTTAAGTTTGATTTCAAATCACTTCCTCACGGCCTCAGGGAGCACGTGTGCCCCCTTGAGTTACACACAATAAACTCATACATGCACAGGTTGAGGACTGTTTCAGCTCAAGGAAATTATTTGGCTAGCGACTTAAAGTTTAGGAATGAGCTTATCTGCAGCCATAAATCTGTATTGCTCTATTTATGTTAGAGAAGGCCTCGACATACACACACATACATTTTTATTGTCACAGATTTTTTTCAAAGTATTCCTCATTTTTTATTTGGACTTGTTTAGGAGGGTTTGGGGAGATTTCTTTGTGGGTTACAATGATATATGATATAACGTAAACAGCTTTATATATTGGATATAAAAATTCATCTATAATTGAACACACACTGGATTATGTGCCTGTTGCAGAGGCAGTAGGGCACTGCACTGTGGAGCAGGACCAGCATATTGCAGGTGACTTGAAAGTAATAGTGCTATCAGACTTGCACACCTGAGCCACCATGATATGATTTCACCCTCAGCAGCCTGATCTCACATGCTGGCAATGTGAAAAAGAGCCTTTTGTCTCCAAGGCCCCATTTTGAATGCAACATAAACTGGTAGGAAAATAAAGTAGGCATCTAGCTGCTATCTCTCACTAGCTTGTATAAAATTAATTGCATGCTGTCACATATTTTTAGTGACATGGCGTGAAAACTTCATGCTACCTGATCCCATTCTTCCAGCACTTGTGCCCTGTTGTCCATGAAACCATTTCAAAATACTTTTGAAGAAACAAATAAAAGACCTACACTGGCCTCCTCTGTGTCACAGGTGATTGCATTGCAGTTAGTTATCCTTGTACTGAGTTCAGTGATCCAGGAGAGGCTGTGTCTGCCCTGTGCTGGGCACAGCCTGTTCCAGTCAGCTCCAGCAGATCCACTGCAAAACACAGCTGAGCCCAGCAACCCCAGTGGTGGTGGCTTGGGGAAAGTGTATTTGGAAAAGGGCAAAATACTGCTTAGTGGAGAAGGGTGAGGAAAGATGTGAGAGAAATAGCCCTGAAGACAGCAAGGTCAATGGAAAAGGCGAGAGAGAGCGTGCTCCAGGTGCCGGACCACTAGGGCTCTTCAGCCCTTGGAGAAGACCACGGTGATGCAGATTGTTCCCCTAAAGCCTATGAAAGTCCACAGTGGACCAGCTATCCAAAGAGCAACTCATGGCAGACGTCATGCAGGAGCAGGTGGTTGCACACTTGAAGGAAATTGCAGCCTGTGGAGACCCACTACAAGATCAGGCTCCTGGTGGGAACCACTCCTGGGGTGGCCTGTGGGGGCAACCCCATACAGAGACAGGTCTGGTAGGAATTATGAACCTGTGAGAGTCCCACCCTTGAGCAAGGGAAAAGTGTGGAGGAAGGAGCAGCAGAGGGGAGCTGTTATGGACTGACAACAAATCTTATTCCCCAACCCTCGGCACCGCTGGGGGAGGAGGGATTATAGGAATCAGGATGGGTGCGTGAAGCTGAGCTTGAGAAAATGAAAGGAAAATGGCTGCAGGTTGTCTCTCAAAAAACAAAACAAGACCACAAAACCCACCAATGTTGGTATCATTCAGATGCTATTTAATACAGTGTATTAAACCAATGTTTACAGAGATCAAATTTAGTTTTAAATAATCCAAACAATGTCCTTCCATCACCCCTGAAAGTAGTTTTGAAGTTTTCCTACCCTTATGAATAGGAAATTCTTAGGGTAAACTGGTCAAAGGTCAGTTTTTAGCCACGAGATCCTGGAAGGTTTTGCAAACTAGACTGAACAGATGTAAGGCTTGTTTTCTACCTATCAGAGACTAGGTACAGAGACCGCTTTGCCTGTCAGTATTCTTTTTGATTAAACCAAAAAGAGCCACCACTCAAGCTTCACAGCAGATGGCTTTTTCTCCCAGATTCTTGTTTACTTTGTAGCCTTTTCCCGAACTCCGAAGTATCCTGCATCCTTCAACAATTCTGGTTATCAGGATGAGTTTAGCATCATCTTACTAATGCTGTGTTTACAGGCAAGAGCATGGTGCAACAACAAGTATTTCTATATTCTTTTTCATACGTCCACAAAATTGTAACAGTTGTATCTGTCCCAGCATTGGATGGAGTAATTTATCTAAAGTATATATCTTTGGTTCCAGGAGAAAGTCTCTAAGCTCTTGACTCTGCCTGCATACTTGATTCTCATGTAATACTTGTACTTTTCTGCACTTATTCATATTGTATGGAGTGACTCACTCAAAGTGCTAGAGAGAGAAGTGTCTTGCATCTCTGTAATGATGTGGGGAGAAAATTAGGAGTGTATGGAGACATTTTTTCCTAATTTTTTTTTGTGCTGAGCTTCATGAACATCTGCTACTATCCTGGAATGAGTCATAACTTTAAAGGATAATTCTACAGTACATAGTGTAACTTTATTCACTAGATTTAAGTGGGTGTGTGATTCCTGTGTAAAATATTTATGCCATTTTCTTTATATGGAAATGCCTATTTGCCTCAATTTGCACAACTTCTTTTCATTACTAAGCTGGTTCTAGCAGTATTGAGAAGCAAGGGAATGCACCTTTTAAAGAGAAATGAGGAAACGTGGGTCCTGCCTTCTCTTGGGGTGCACAGAGTGCAGGGAGCTGAAGCTGGGGCCGAGGGGCTCTTACCCCCACGTGCTACCGCTGTATCTGCAGGCGACGCGTGACTCACTCTCACAGGACCAGCGAGTGACTGCCAGAATTAGCATCCAGCCTGCAGTTTTGAAAAGAGCTGGGCCCTCTCTGCTGTGATAGTTTATATTGCATCCTGGGATCCCTTACAAAGTAGTATTTTTATTTGCCTCAGTTAATCATCCATCAACAATGTCTGTTTTTTTCAAGTGCAAAGAAAGCACTTTTTAGCAGAGTTTGTACTTCCTCCCACAGTTCTGATAAGAGTATAAAATTTCCTGCACACACACTAACTGAATCTTGTGCAAATGAGGGAGGTTTCAGGCTGAGGTTCAAGAAGTACAGCTGCTGAAAGAGCTGGATTTGCCTTAGTTTGATTTTTTACTTCTGTTGGCTTACAGAACTTAAAATTCACGTTACAAGGAATAGCCAAAAGCTAATTCCATTTGGGAAACAAACAAAAAAAAAAAAAAACAACAGGCTTGTATGAACAGGACACAGCAACCTTCATCTCAGCTGATTTTGATTTTTAGAATATTATTTACTATACTATGGCAGAGCCCCCTCTGGCTTTACAAGAAGGTACTTTATGGATTTATTCAGGTGACAAATACCATGGCATGATTTTATCAAGATGATAAAAGAAATATGTTTACCTTACTCCGATGTAATTTCAGGCTTACTTTAAAGCACTCTAATACCTAATTAAACCAACCCAAGTATTTGTGCTTCATTTCTGTTTCACTCAGATATGACTTTAATATAAATTATAGGAGAGTACTTTCTAGACAATTTCACAGTGTGAGCTGTGGAGACCTGTTTTAGGTGGCTATGATCTCCTGACTAGCATTTCTGTGTGAAATAACTGGTATAACTGCGGCCTTAAACTGTTGAGCACCAACATTTGCTAAAAACAGACAAAACTACTTTCAGAAAGACATTAATGTTGCTATAGGCATTCAGGAACATGGCAGTTCAGTGCCACAATGCACTCTGTGCTAATGCAAAATCCGAACAGATTTTGACATAGAAAGTATCTATTCTGCCCAATTTTTTCAGTGGTTGAGTATTTTTGCAGGGTTTAGAGCCTTGCAACAGAAACAAGCAAAGTCTAAAGAAATAAAAATTATTCCTTACATTTAAACTTCTTTTAGAGTTTCCAGTCAGGAGAGCTCATGGTCCAGCTATCCCAAAAATATATCATAAACTGGGGAGACTGGGGAGGGAGGGAGGGAGGGAGGGACGGAGGGAGGGAAGAAGAAAAAGACAAAAAATAAAAGTTGTGTCATAATTATTTTCTTTGTATCACTGGTAATTAAAAAGCAAAATAGATAACTTCTACCTTCTGAAGCCAAGTGTTTACTTTCTAGTTCTTGACTATCTTGCATGTTTTTAATTAATTTTATGTTTGGATTGGAAGGCTCTTACCGCAAACGTCAACTTTTCCCTTTTGCATTAGAAGATTTTTAATGCTCTGGTGATACTGCCAAGAAAGTTTGACAAAAAAGATTATAAGGTAACCTGAAATGGCCCAGTCCATTAGCCTTTCTGGATGTGAAGTATTCTTTTCCACAGGCAACCTCTAACAAAATAGACACAGTGTGTATGGAAAGATCTGGAAATATCAATTAGAAATACGCTAAACAGTTCTCAGTTTTTCTAATAAAATACCTTATTTGTTCCACTGGCAGAGACCATAGTTTCCTGCCCAAATTACCTTAATGGCATTCAATCAAAAGAACTTCCCAAAGTCTGTTGTAAAACAGAATAAGTGACCTAGATCTATGTAGAAATAATATTATCTATTCTCCTTCCTTAAATTATTTGCAAATACTTGGTGATCTATAAAAGGGAAAGAAAGCTGGCAACACTTCAGAATGTTTCAGGCCACCTTTGTCTTATGCTTTTGTTTTGCAAGTTAAGAAATGTAACAATTTACTTGAGCATGCATAAACTTAACCAAGCTTTTATCTATTCTAAGAAATGCAGCAAAGTAAAACTATTTTTTGTAAAGATGTTTGTAACCATGACAAGATAATTCAGGGCCAGGGCTCATGAGCAAAGTCTGTGTTTGCTGAGGTCATTCTCTACTATGTCCATAATAAAATCAAAGACATGAAAAATATGCTCAACCTTTCCTAAGAAATAATCAAAAATGAGTGGCAGGGGGTTGTACAATCATCTTCCTCAAAGGAAATTTTTCCTTCTACCATTTAAAAAAAAAAAAAA
>VZTI01004934.1:1857884-1898674 GCA_013397865.1 Struthidea cinerea | reverse complement strand
AAAAAAAACCAACCAACCAAACAAACAAACAAAAACCCAAAGAAACAAATAAAAATGTGGAATATACTAAACCAAACTCTTCCACAACAAATGAGGAATTGGGAAATTATTTGGCCCCTAAGTGTATACATCACATTTTAGGCTTGTGTCAAGGATAGACTTGTCAGTGGTATACTATATTGCAAATAAATCTACTATTATATTAATCTACTATTAATACTATTAATATAAAACTACTATTATATTAATCTATATTAATATTAATCTACTATACTTAAAAACACAGTTTTACCTAGTACAGTTCATTTAAAGAAGTTGATTAAAACACACATAGCCTTAAATTGCCAGTGTTGGCTTTCTCCAGGGGGGAATCCTCTTCCCATGTCAGATTTCCCAGCAAGTGGTCAGCAGGGTGCTGGAGATCAATCCTCTTCTGCACAAAGGAGTTTGTGTCTGGCAGAGCCTCCTCTGTGAGCACTCCAAGACTTTTACTCCTTCTCTCATTCCAAAATAGCCTGAATCTGGGGACCTTCCAGGGCTGCTAAAAAAAACATCTGTTTGGGAAGTGGGAGAGCTTGTTTGGACTGGTCCCCTTGTTTCGAAGCCTGCATCACATTGTTAGTCCTCATTTCAGGTTTTTAAATCTTGGAAAGAGGATATTTCTGTTACTGCTAAAATTAAAAGTGTGGTAATTAACTGTGGAAACTCACGGATATGAAATATCAACACATACTGCACACAGTTTCTGTGATTTCTAATGCATGAAAAAATGCTTGAAGACTTTAAAAATTATTTTTATAGAAACACTGTCGGCACACAAAAAACTAAAAGACTTACTGGAATCTGCATTGAATGGTATTGATTCATTTTCACACTTGACCTTATTGTCACTGAATGTGTCTGGACACTTATGTTACCCTAATGCTGCATTGAGATCTGTGAAGGCTAATTCCCTTTGTACTACTATTAAATGAAATAGTGGTCATAATGGTTGTAAAAGGGTTTTTCAATACAGCATTTCTAAATCTATATATGGAAGACACAGAGTGTATTCCTGCCACAAGAGCTAAAAAACAGTAAAAAACACCCAAAAAACCCATGATGATCCAAATTCTTTATTTTGGAAAAAATAAAGAAGCATCCTAAGCTTGTCATCAATATAAGAATGTTTTTTTAGTACCTCTATACAGCATCTCTGCAAACTTAATATAACAAACATTATACTCAACCAAAAAATCAGCACCCAGATTCTGAGCTCTTTAGCTCTTAATGGAACAAATTGATTTGATATGTTTTGTAAACATGGAATGTAAAAATGGGAAAAAAATCTCCTTGCTGTGTTTGTCAGCTTTGTTGCATAAATGAGTTGAGTGCCACATGAAAATAATATCATAAGAAATCACACTGAACTTCCAGATGCAGCTCCAGAAAAGGATTTCCTTTTAGTTGCATTTCTAAGCTTCTTGCAGATGCCTTAAATACCATCAGACACCTAAAACAGCACTAGATGTGAGAGCTGAGGTACCTGAATTCCTGCCTCGGACAGCTGGTCAGCTGCGAGTCTCTTGAGAGCCCACAGACACAGCAGGGTTATGGACTTCTATGGAAGCTTAGGTACCCTAGTTGAAAATAACTATCTTAGGTGTCTTAACCTGAGCTGAATCTTCCATTTGAGAAGGAACTATGTGGATATTTTGCCAAAGAAATACCAAACTGAATAGATGCTGGTGGGATTTATTCGTTCTTCTCTACACTTTTCTTGAGTTTGCATGGTTGGAAAAATTACACCATTCAACAGTGAGCACACTGTGAAACTTTTCCAAAGGATATTTTCAGCAACTTTAGAAAATCTGGTGAGCAACATTTGGGAAAAAAATCAAATCATTAGCCATTGAGAGAAGCAGCATATCATGGTCATTGTAAGAACATGTTCTAACATTTCCTGCTTGCAATTGTGGATTATATTTGCATTTTTTAATATCTCAAGAGCTGTGTCCTCCTCTCTAAAAGTTAGCAGAGACATATGCCTTCTAAGTCAAGATTCTCACATTTTCACATTCCAGGAGTTATGGCATGGCATAAGTTGCTGTGTCCTGTGACATTGTTTGAAAGCTTTCTGCTGTATTTGTTAGGGAACCTTTGAATAAATCATGGTACAAGAGAAGCAATATGAAGCTAAGAAACTCTCATGAGCATGGAGGAATCCTATAACCCCAGTGTTACAAAAGAGCCAATACAGTTTATGTAAAGTATTTAGGAAGCTGGCTCTATGGGAGATTAGGGGAATAAACGGCTTTCATCAGAGAAGAGCAGGTGTACGTTACACCATTTATTTTAAATGGGACCTGTAGTAAAGTCATTCAAACTGCTAAGGGAAAAGACGGCTTTGCTGTCTCTCAGGCTGGGATTCCTCTCCCCTAAATTAAGCACCCAAGGTGTAATTACATGCTTTCTCAAATCGCATTATTCAGTTGCCCCAGATCAGCCAGTTAATTCTTTCCTAAGGTCAAAGGACAGCAACCGAGAGTCATAGGACTTACCCCAAACAGTATACATGACATCCTCTGGACACATCTAGACACCAGACAGGTTGGGTTTGCCATGGCTGCGCCTGGGGGGTGCATACTTACTCATGGAAGACAGTGTCCCTTCTCCATGATTCTGTTTCTGCACAGACGCCCTTCACTGTCATTGTAATCCCCCCCTGCCCAAAAAAGGCTGTGGAGCCACAGAGGTTTTGGTACAACTACAGATCCTGCACGTAACAGCAGGCCAAGGAAGCCTGAGAGAGACCTCCTTCTGGGCAAGGAAAGCACATTCATTTCCGGTTCTCAAGCAGGGTTTCTTTCTATCCCTTTACTCCTTCCCAACGAATTGCAATCTGTGTCTCTTCACAGTCGTCTCTGGCCCCTCACCATCTCTTTAACAGATTGCTGCAGCCAGGTCTGCCTGTATTTTGAAATATATGAGTCTCTCACTTCTTCCACATCACTGGCTCCAGTGCATGGCTTCTGCTAAACCTAAGATTTAGAATATCATACGTTCCTGAGTGAATTAATCAGTGCAAAAGAATAAAACAGACTAGCCTCCATTCAAGAACACAACAGAGGAAAGATACCTTTCCAAAACTGGGTTGTGGTCTCCAGCCCACAGTCAGAGAACAGGAGGATGCCAGGAAGCACTCTTTCAATCACCCAAGGACTCACCATGAAGTGCAGGACTATTTGTGCTTTTCACACATAAAATGTTAGAAGAAACATGCTAAGCTGAGAGGAAGAGGTGAATTCATAATTTAGAGGGAAAAGATGCTGGGGAAGGGGGACTGCTCCTGTGTGAACTTTACCTTCAAAACAGTGTGTCAGTAAGTACAAAAAGCCACTCTCCTCAGATGATGACAAGTCTTTAGAAGCATGAATCAAGTTTTGGTCACTTCTGTATGAAGTGAGCAATGCACAAATACGATTTTTGAATGAAAGCATAGCACAGTTCTACATGCAACGTAATTTCGAGCTGTTGTTAAGCTTTAGGTATATAAAAGTGAAATATATGTGTTTTCCCATAAAGAAATTGCCACAGAAATACTGAACACCTCAGCAGCTGGATTAGGACTCAATGAGCAGTGTGTCTACATTGCAGAAAGAGAGGATATCACCTTTCAATATATTTACATAAAATCCCTTAACATCTTTAACTAAAAGCTGGGAAAATAATACCTGAGATTTTCTACTGCCATTTTTAAGAGCAATTTAATTTAGCTTTAGCTATGTTCATATTCTTTTTGGGTTTATTTTTGACAATCCGCAAGTGATTGCATTTCATGTTCATGGAAAATGGATTTCAAAGTAATTTCAAAACCCATATTTAAATGCAAGGTTAGAAGACATTGAGACTGGAAGTCTGTGCATGTTTGTGCAATCAGGGAACAGGACAAATACCTTATGTCTTATCAGCACTGCCATGTAATCTAAGCAGCATCATTTCATTTTGTAAAGTTACGGTCCATCAGCAGAGTAACATAGCAGCAATCATTATAGAACAGACTTGAACTACAGATAATTTAGAGAGAAAATGATCTGTTCACATAAAACAAAACTAGATTCTCTAGAAACAGTTAAAATCCTAAGAATTATTCATTCACTTCCTCTGAGAATGGAATATGGTCAAAACCCAGCTATACCTCCCTGTGCAATATAAATATCTAGAAACATTGAGTTAAATGTCAGCTAGAAGGAATCCCTCTTGCATTTAACTGAAACAGGAGCTTGATATAAACTCTTGTTCAAAACAGTTTATTTTTAATAAGACAAAACCTTAAATCTAGACTGACATCTCAGATTTAGGCAGGGGATTTCTGCAAATCCGAATGTTAGTTCAGTGCCACAGTCATTTCTATTTGGCATCAGACCAGACCTTGTTTCTACTATTTTTGAAATCGCAGACAAAACCACAGGCAACTGGATCTCTCCTAGGAAAAAATTGGATAAACAGCAAAAAGAGTATAATATTCTTCCATCTTTTAGTCACTAAAAGAATACTATTTTTATTTCTGTTCTCCTCATTTTCGCTGTTCAATGGTTACAATACTTGAAAGAAAAAAAATGAAATATATGTTTTTACTACTTAGATATAGTATCCTAAATACCCAACATATTTTAACTATATCGGAACTGTTGATAAAAAGCCAAGTAAAGCAGCATCCCTCTTCTCTCTTTCCAAGATAAAAAAATTATTGTTTCAAAGAGGGTGAGCCTGGGAAGAATCCCTCATTAAACCAGTCTCAGAGGCAAATTCTGAGATAATTGGAGTTGAAAATGTAGCTAACAGGGACATGCTTGTCATTGTCTCCTAAACTATTTTTCACTGTATTATCTTCCCATATCTCAATCACTGTTTTTAATTCAAAATGTGTTAGCACTCTTTTTGCAACTAATTATGGTCATCATAGCATTCAGTTCTGCTAAATGAATAAAATACCTTCTAGGAGTACGAATGACTGAGTAAACTGGATTTAGTCTGGAAAAAAGAGAACTGGGGAGGTGGGGGATGGAATAGAAGTTTCCAAAATTATGATGACATAGGCAGGGTGGATAGGGCTTGACTGTTCCTTCTTTTTTGCAAGAGAAAAAAAATTACTGGATAGGAAAGAAAAGAAGAAGTGAGATTCAAGGAGAAGAAAATTGTCTGACACCAGACACCTGGCCGTAAGAACTCCTTGCCAAAGGATGCTGTGGGTGCAAAGTTTATGGACAGCTAAGGACAGTGTGAAGAAACAGATGTAAAAGACATTTGCTGATGGTCACTGAAGCCCCAAAAAACACATATAGCTCAGGAAATTCACAGAACCAAAAATAACTGAATCTTAGGAGAGAATTATTCGGTACTTTTCTTTACCCTCCATTTGCACAGCTGGAGTCTGGTGCTGGAGATGCGTACTGGGCTACCCGTACAGTTACTGACTCGGTATGGGCCTGCTTATTTTCTCTATGAGTACCAGTATGTTTATAATAATGAGTGGCTTTTTTAATTTTCTTCACAACACTTTTTGAAATTAATTCTTGCACATTTAAAAAACAAAAATCTAGATTTCAAGGTATTCATGTGGATGTAAAATTGTATTTAAAACATGTCATGATCTGCAGAACTAGAGTCCAGAAATGTAAAATCTGCTTTGTTTTTTTTTTTTTTGAATGAATGGATGAATGCACGAATGAATAAATTAGTTTACATTAACTACTTCTTTAAATATAACCAGTGCATGAAGCAAATTTTACAAGGTTAAGGAGAATAATCTGGTGCTTTAAACTGATTCTGAAGTCAGATTCTTAATGGACTTTGCTGGTTTTAACACCAGCAGGGAAATTAAACTCCAAACAAGCCACTCCCTTTCCTTCATCCCTTCCGGTAAGGGAGGGTCAATAACTGAGAGATTATGAGTTGAAATAACAATTTCCTAAAAAGCACAGAACAATGGAATGAAATGCACACAATAACAACAGGAATATTAACAGTAAAAGTACACAAAAGGGAAGGTGTTTTACCAACACAGGGGTATTCACCACTGGGAGCAAAAACAAACACTTCCCGAAGGTCACACCCGCGTGGTCTCCAGACAAAGGCAATATGGCGACTGTTCACGCACACACGCCCCATGGTATTCGGCAAATGGAGAACTTCCAGTTCTGGCGCTCCTTTTTTCCTGCTGAATCCACATCCCGAGCGATGATGTGGATGGTATGGAATAAACAACTCGGTCACACCCACACAGTGCTAAAACTCCACCCCTTTCCCAGTAACCAGGACAGAGACTTATTTCCATAGATCCATAGAAAGAAGGAATCCTATGGAAATTTTAATGCATATCACTTAGTGAAAATCATAAATAAACTGCTTGATATTTGAAACTGAAAAACTGACCTCCAAATAATCTCCAATATTCATAACATCTGAATTATTACCTTCAGTGAATATTACCAAATACAGATGGATAAAAACAATACTTTACACTTTCTAAAGGTCAAATATGAGAGAAGTTGCGCCCAAATATCTGTATCTTTTCATCAATTTTCTGTGTTGGATCACATGGCTTGATCACATGTGAAGACCTGTAGGGTGTCCAAACTAGGAATGGTCTTTTCAACCTCTCTCAAGCTGCTGCTGTTCACACTGACTCATTAACTTTAAAAGCTACTGACATCTCTCTGCCTGATGTTTCCATTGCTGATGCTAAAGCACATTAAAACAAAGTTGCTTTGTTTTGATTTCTGACTATTAAAGTCTCACTGAGACTATAGACCTGATTAACCTGTCAAGGAATGTCAAGCTGACATGATTATAAATAGCCTTAGACCAATGATGTAAACACTAAAGGATATTTAGATCCATCACAAAAAAAGCAAATTTCCTCTGGGTAAATCAGAGCTACATTTGTCAAGTGGTCAGATTCCTTCTTATCAAATCGTGCCCTCCTTTTCTTGCTTTTGAAATGCATAGGTTGCTCCTACATATACATCTGGCACAACGCAATCCACCTTTGTGCCTTACACCCCAGGTCTGCATTATTGTTTCTGTAGCCTAGACTGGGTAACATATCCTCTTGGAAAGAGCAGACATTTTGCTGTTTTTCAGGTGTTCATACCTTTGAATGAATGCATTAATGATCACACTTTATACAATAATGATCCCACCTTTCCAATTATAAACAACGTGCTTATTATCAGATCTACATGTAGATTTAAGTGATTGTTTCTACATGTATTAGAAACTGTGCTATAGTCACTGAACTTTTATCATTACTACAGGCTTCTCGCATCTCCTGTATATTATCCACTAGTTATATGCCTTCCTTGATATATGTATTTGTAACTTATTGGATTTGACAATTACAACAAAGTGTTAGATTATAAAAGACATGCCCAAAGGCAGGACCTGGGCAATATTTAGTGATCTGAATCTCAAACCACTGTTATAAAAACCTCTACTCAGGCAGTAATTCTACTAACTATGCCAGCCCTTTAGATGCATACACTTGATAGCTCTCCTTCCCTTTGACAGTGAGTTCTCAGCTCATACCCATGCTCTGATCTGCCTGAGTAGCCTAGAACTTACCTCCTTAGCCAGTCACTAGTCAAAGACAAGGCCTCCTTTTGGCATGAGTGGGGCCTCATCTGATAGGGGCAGACGCCTAAAATTCCATGAGGAACTTTTCTTTGTTTTGCAATAGAACTTCTGGTGGAGGAGATTGGAGGATGTGAAACAACTTCATATTTCAGCTTAGCAATTAGAGTACCCATACAGGAAAAACCCTTTCTTTGCCTGATGGGATTCAGATCCCCATGCCTTAAGTCATTATTTTGTAGGCAGAGCACTATCAGAGTTGTTCCTGTAAAAGCTGGTGCACGCTGAAGACCATATGTCTGATGAACAGAGAGAAGGACTGTTTAAATCAATGGTTGCAGCCTTTTCTTTTGAGAAGCTATGTGGATTTCTGATCTTTGTTCCCACTGCTCTTTTAGCCCTATATTTCAAAATTGCCTAATGTAAAATACATTAAAAGCCTAAAATTCCAAAACCAGCATCTAACTTACCTTTCCAGCCTTGATGGCCCATGCTGTGTTGTGTCTTTTTAGCACAATCAGTCTTGAACTACCTTCTTAATAATTCAGCTGGAGGAAAAGGCATCATTTCTGGAGATAAAAAGAGTGAGTTCTTCTACACCTTGTTAGCAGTGATGTTGTTGTCTAATGTTTGAAGTGTCTGAAATCCCTCTGTTTTCCAAGGGTGCTAAGTTCAAAGCGGCTGTGGGAGAATGTCACAGATGCACAGATCTGAAAAAGGTCAGTGTCACTCTTCTTGATGAATCTCCCAAAGCCTTCCCCATGTCTTTATTTCTGTTTCCATCCACTCTTACCCCAGGAATCAAGTTCCTGAATGGAGAAAGGAGCCCTGCTCTTTTGGGGCTGTCAGGTTCTGGCTGTCCACTCCTGCAGCCTGCAGCCCTGTGTCCCCGGGAGGTACCAGCACCTCACCACATCCCTCAGTGAGATACTTGATCCATATTTGACCATATCACCAGTACCTGGGTTTCCCATTGGATGGTTTCAGAAATCTCTCTGCTCAAGGTGATTATGCCTTAAATGTCTCCAGCACTCCATCTGGAGCTGAGTCTTCCCAAGTGGGTATTATTTTGCTTTCAAGCTTTTGTTGTATGTTCACTGGAGTTGTGCACAGAACCAAAATAGTGCTAATTTTATGGGACAGACTTTTAGATTTTTATAATATTTTGTTTCTACTCCTAAGAGGCTTGAAGCATACTTTTAACCACAATGAGTGGTTTGCCTCATTGCCTAAAGAAAGAGAGCCAGAAAAAACTTCAGGTCTGATACTAAGATTGAAGATGCATTTTAGTCTGTCTTATCCCAACTGAGTAAGAAACTCAGAGGACAGAAACCACAAGCATGTAACCAGAACCATCACAAAAGGTCTCATCTGAGGTGCTGGGTACAGTCATAAATCCTACTGTCCAAAAATGGCTTTTCCTCTTGCATTGTGGCTGATGAGCAGCTTATCCACATGACATATTATGAGCAGGCGCAAGTTGGCTTTAAATTACATTGCAAATATTTGGCTGTTGATAGCACTGTGATAAAAACCCAAGGCAAGCTATACCATCTCTGCAACCATTGATTTATCCCATTAGGGTCAGGGATAAATTCTATCACACCAACAAATCATTCCATTTAAGCTGCTTGTACTGTAATGCATAGCCGTAAATACATATTTCACAAAGGTATGGCATTCAGAAAGGTACAGTCTCTTAAACACAGTCCAAAGGCAGAAATTCATCTTTCCTTTGGCAGTATCATCTGATGATCAGCTGATCTCCATTGTCAAGCTGAAATGACAAAGCATAATTGTTCATATGTGCACAGCTTCTTATTAACAACAGCAGAGTCTAGCAGAAACTACTGCAGGATACTTTCAAAGAATTATGAAGAGATGCAAAATTCAAGGCCTACATTCCACTTCTGATCTTCACCAGTAAAACTTACTGAAGGAATTCCCTTGATAAAATTAGAAATGACATGTAAGAATTAAAAACAAAAAACCAAAACCCATCTTTGAGCTGAATGTCATATATGATGTTTACTATCTTATTGATGATATTTCCTCAGTTTTTTTAGGAAGAGAATTGGGAAATATCTTAGACCAGAGCCTTCAGAGCCAGCGGTAAAACAGGTCAAATGTATTCGGGATGATATACATTCTAAGGAGCATATAATCTATTAGTTAAGCATTTCAGTTTCTTATGAGTAATGGTCTTTGATATTCCTACACAAACAATTAACTACTAAGTGTTTTATAAATATTGAAACATGTATTTATGGAAATAGATCAATATAATACCTACAATTATCCTCTCTTGAGGAATCTAACTATAAGGGCAGCATTAAAATACCTTCAAGGCCACGTCTTTGAATGTTCATATAACATATTATATGAACCGACATCTAGGTCAAAGCCAAAAGAACATTTTTACAAAGAAAACAAATCAATCATTTCTATCACTGAAAAAGGAAGGAGCTGATCTAAGTATTTGGTGTGCACAGGGAATTGACAGAAAATTGCATTATATTGCATCACAAATTGCAGTGTTAGGAAGGGGAAAGATGCCTATAAAGACTTCTCCCATTATGGGCCACCTTGACTGTGCAAGAAGGGGAGCCACATGCAGATGTAAATAAGGAAACAAAGAGGTTTTTCCCTTCCAAAAATACATTCAGCAAGAAAATACCAGCTTAAGTTCTGTGAAATTAAGTCTCATAGAGGAAAAGCAAAGTATTATTTCTGCTTACCCTAACTCATCACCATATTCGACACACTGAGTCAGATCCCCAATTTGCATAAATCAGAGAATGTCGATGAAGCTCTATTGATTCACACAAGCTTATTTTCTAATCCAGTGGTATTTCAGACCATATAACTATGATTTAAAATGGAGCATGATCTGTTACATATTCCTAAATGAAAAAGAAGGCAAGGCAGTACAATGAATCAGAGTAAACTGAAATATGTGTAACCACATAGCCGCACTAGCCAAAAGTAACACTTCATTATTGCAGTTGGCGTTACATTTATTAAGTTTGCTCTTTTTCCTGTTTCTTTTAAAACTCTGCAATGATATGACAATAAGATTCTCTTGGAGAATCAGGCACGCAGAGAACACAGACCTTTCCACATCTCCCCATGGAGCACAACACATTTTGATACAAAAACCCCAGCTGTAAAATTTAATCTGGGGAAGTAGAGCGAAGACTTCTGAATTTTTTCCCCTTGTGTCTCTTTCTGTCAGTACAAATCCAAAACTATAAAAGCTTTTAATGCTTTGAAATACCAACAGCTGTGTATAATTAGTCCATTTGGGTTTAAAATATTCTCTTTCCGGAGTTCCAACCTTCTTGATATTCAAGTTAAAGCAACATTCTGTTGAAAAATATGAGTTTCACTGAGAAAGCTGGTTAAAATGCACGTGTGAAATTGAGTACCAAAATATGGATCAGTCCAGGAGAACATGACTGAATAATAGTAGGGAAATTATTTACTAAATGGAAAGCAAAAGTTGTCAACTTTCCTCAACCTATATTTCTGCTTCTTACTTTTTAATGTGTTTGACCCAAAAATGTAATCATAAGCTGTTAAAAATGTAGTTCAGCTAAAATCTTCCTGGTTCACAGAAGAAGTCTGTAGATATTCCATAAAATATTCAATTAGCCTGGGGTAACTTTTATCTGTCATAGTGAGCCTCTATTAAAAACTCACACTGCAAATAATGGAATAATTTCATATTGTGAGGGTCCAAATTTCTGAAGTCTAAATGGACTAGGGCACACTATATAAAGCAAGAAATTGTATTAGGCCAAGGCTGTGCAGGTAGCACTATGAAAATATAAAGGAAAAGAACAAATGATCCACTAAAAGAAACTTTAGAGCAGAGTAATAAAGTGAATGGTATCAAACCGAGATTCCAGATGGCATTTATCCAAAAACTCAGGAAAAGACCTGGTATGTGGAACTGGTGAACTAGTAACCACAGCATTTAACCTATAGCTTAAATCACTAGAAGGATCAAAGCAGCAACAGTGACAACAATTCTTTAAAAAACTTCATGTATTATCCTGAAAACACTGAGCCAGCCTGATAGGTAGGTTAAGCAAACTGGTAAAAAAATCAAAAACCAATAAATAATAGCAATAATAGATAAATATGATCTATTCAGTCTTTAACCTTTTGAAGAAAATAATACCTAATAGAACATCTTTGAAGGAGCCAAGAACAAAACTCTATTGGCAAAACCCCTTGGATAACATAAAATTATCTGTTAGGACCCTCATTAAACTATTAAAAATATGCAGCTGCCATTGGATAAGAACTAGGGTGGGTTCAAAATAAAAAAATAGGTTGGGAACAAGTAATTTTATAGTGCAGGCAGAATCTGCAGAGATATGTCTCGTGATACTACTTGTGGGTATATTGAGGTGCAAGTACTGCTGGTGAGTCACAGTTAGTTGGGGGAGTTAAACCTGTAGCATTTTGCAAAGCACTGAAAAATGTACAATATTTCAGATCTGAATGATAGATGGCAGATGAAATTCACTGCTGCTGTGTGTGGAGTCATGGACAAGGGAGAAAAGTTGCCTCAGACTACATGCACGTTGATGGACTTTTATTTAACAGCTCTAGTCAGCAAAAGGATCTTTGCGACACCATCAACAGCCCTCTGAATGTCCTGGCTCAGCAATGATCAGAAAGGCAAAAAGAAGAGGGGGGTTATTGGGCAGGAATGAAGAATAAAGCAGAGGATGCCAGTATTTTACTCTACATATCCATGTCTGGCCAACCTCTGAGCAATGCATGCAGTTATAAACATCCAATTTCAAAAGGGGTCTAACACAATAGAAAGATTTTTAAAAGTAATGACAAAAATGACCTGAAGAATAAAGCAACTCCTGTAGAAAGACATAAAACACAGATTAGTACTCAGACTGGACAAGCAATGCTTTGGGGCAGAGGAGGAATATAATGCTATATCCAGTCACAAAAGGAATGAAGGCAGGTGACTGGGGAATCATGATTCATTATTTCTCATGGTCACATCTGGCCCATTGATTGCTCACAGAAATTTTTGTGTAGTAAGAGAAAACAGGAACAAAAGGAATGGAAAGAATTCTGAGAGGTCTGTTACTTAGTCTTGTCCCAGATTTTATTCTCCTTCCCTGATGGAGCCAGTGTTTCAGGCTAGATTAATCTTTGGTGTGATCAAAGCAGGCAGTCCTTATGGTCCTATGTTCCATGTGCCTCACTAATTCCAGAAAGTAGCTGGATATAGCAACACAGGAGTATATGGAAATCTTCTTTCAGAAAAGACTGGAAACAAACAGGTTAAATTCTGTTGCAGCTTTCATTTTTAAACAAAATTCTTTCCCTGTCACAGAATTATTTATTCAACAGTACGGTTTGTTACATTGCCTTTTTCCTATATTGTACACGTGAATGTAATTTTCACCCTCAGTGCATTTATAATGTAATTTTTCTAATGGATATTATTGTGTATTTGATTAATAATGTTTTATCATCTGTCTTAAAAATTGTGTCAAGATAATTAAAGTACCAAAATGGAAAACTAAAATTGGATTGTCATTTGTCTTCTGTCCTAAAAATGAAGTATCCATTGCACTACATAATCATTTCCACAAAATAAATTTCCTTTGTTTTATATTCCCACAGTACTAGTATTGCAATCTTAAATTCTATTAGTTCAGTTAATGTCATGCATCCTTCAAACTGTAAATTATTGTCACATTTTGCAGTTTTATCACATAGCTCTCTGCGAAAGCACTTTTTAACATGGGCCAAAACTATTCCTACCACTAAAAAGGACCACCAGTGGACTATATAACCTTAAGAAGAACTAACGACAAGAGTCACCATTTTCAATGACATGCCAAAAAGACACATTTGGACATCGCTCTGCCTCCAACTGAAAACATTGGTCTAAATCAGTGTGACCAAGGGGTTCCAAAGGATTTATCCTGAACTTTGAATGTATAAGAACAACAGTAATTCAGTTGCTCCAGTAGATGCAACCATACACCCCATGCTAGACTGCAGGATCCCACTAAAAGCATTGAAATTTGGAAAATGTCTCTGTTCGCATTGGAATGTGCTTTTAGATACAACCATAAACAAATAGAGTAAATCAGAAATGTCTCTGGAATTAGCTGCCATCCTGCAACAGATTTAAGCATGACCTCGGTTTTAATAATGCAAATAATCCCCTTTATAAAAAGACAATGCATGTGTGTAATACTAGATTCATGCTTGCATGCTTCCGTGCTTTGTAACATCACCAAGATAACAGCTAGTGGAACTATGTATGATTTTAGGTTAAAGGTTTGGATTTAAGTCAGTAATTAAATTAATTGTTGGACAAAAACATAAACTGTAGCTTATTTATTATGTCATGCATTCCAACTAAAGATTGGAAAAGTGTGGAAAACCATGATGGGATGGTAGGTGTGCATTACTTTCTTAAACATGCGAGTGGAACTGCTATTCTGTTAACCCCTGCAAGGAGACATACAAGCTGGCTCCTGCTTTTGCCTTGAGTAGGGCAACAGAAATCTTAATGCAACTAATGCTGCAAGTGGAAAATGTTTTCCACATTTTTGAAATGAGGTAGAATAATAAAGTCAACATTTCTCTTCTCTAAATACCTCAGCAGAACTCCTGCTGTGGGACACTGTAATCTGGTCACATAGTTCATTTTGACCACCGTCTCTTAATTAAATGCTCATAATAATGGTCAAAGCAAGCGACAGTAGAATTTATTCATCACCAGACAAAAGCATAACTAGAGGTGTTGTGCCTGATGGCATATAATACATGGGCTTAGTTTCCCCAGTTTTGTTTCCCTTCGTCATTTTGTATTAAAGAACAACAAAATCCAATAACGTGTTCTTTCTTCTTAGCATTTTCACTGCAGGAAAAGAACAATTTCTGAATAACATTTTCAAGTGAGCTTGTCTCAGAAAAGAAAGAAATAAAAAGTCTCGAATCAATGAGGTTATAAAAGTAATTTTAATCCATTCGTAATGGCCCATGGACACGGTTCACTGAGGTTCCTGCCAGCAATTTTCTGCTGCTCCTTTGGGGAAAAAAAAAGTAATTAATGAAACAAGTTGAAGCTTGTTGTGTAATCCTCTCTTGAAAGTTGTATTCGTACATTTTTCAATAGGAATCAGCAGCTGATTAAATATGTACGTGTCTGAATGCTTAGAGCTGTTAGAACAGAAACTGCTGCTGAATATTAGGTTTATTAATACTGCATTAGACTTCTTTTTTCTTTTGCTTTCTTCTCTCCTGCTCATGATAGAATGTGATTTGCTTTCAGTGAAGACATCCTTGGATGAACTAAAGTTCATTAGAAAACAAATGTATATCAGGGAAATCTATTAAATATAATTACAGACAGAGAGTTTACATCTAGTTTGGATCCAAGTTTTCAGAGAATAGAAATGTCCCTCCTGGGAGACACGGACATGATCCTTTGATACAAGGAAAACAGAAGCTGAAGATACCACTTCACTTGCAGGCGTGTTGGTTGAGAAGCCACAGTAGCTCAGTGTATGCCCACTGTCCCCTCCCAGGTTGCCCACAGACCTGTGAGAAGTAGCATCCCCTCTGCCTCCTCCACTGCTAGGGAGGAGACACACCTGGAAGTGCAGGCAAGCACTGAGTGCAAAGCAGAGACCCATGCTTCTGACGCCTCTGCTCCTTGTCCTGCTGCCTGGCTAACCTAGGTCTTGGCATTCCCCAATGTCCTGCCACACTTAAAACAAAAGAGCAACACCTGCTTGGATTTCCTGAAAGAAATATGACATTATCTACCCAGAGAAGATGAGCATAGATCCTTGATTCAAAAGGAACAGACCTGTCACCAGCATCTCTCAGCCATACCTTCAAGCCTTGGAGTAGAGGAAGAATTTAATATATGCAGGATCTGAGTTCCTGTATGTTTGTAATCTAATACTGTAATTAAGCCCATCAGGAGCCAGAGAGCTGTGCTAGAGGTTGACTGGGAGACTGAGCTATGTACATTCTGTTTGCTTGTTAAATGAAAGAAATGCAGTGCCAGCAAAGAGAGGGATTCTTTCAGTAATGTTTTCCCTTGCACCCCACTGTCTTAAACATCCTTAAAAGGAGAAGATTGATGCTGACAGAGCTATGACAGGAACATTTTAAAAGGACAGAAATGCAAATCCAGGTCGAGAATTGATATATATGACTCAAGATGGCTTTTTTCCACCTTTTCTGGAGGTACTTGTTTCTAGAACCAGCTGCCTTGTCAAAGGTTTCTGCATTATTCTCTCTGATCCATTCAGCTTCCTTCGTAGAAGGATTCAGTTCTTGATTTCCACGATGCAGTTTTATTTTCCATGAAAGACTTGATGGGGGGGAAAGAAATTCAGAAATCCCTTCCAAAGTGCTGGTAACTGTTGATCAGCTGTGAAGATTCATATATTCCAGGTCATCATTAAATCTTGTACAGAGATTTTCTGGAAACTTGAAAAAGCCAAAAACTCAGCAGGGATTTCTTCCCCCGGCCCCCCTGCTCCCAGCACCTACTCAGTCTGCACTAGAATCATTTCCTTCCTTCTTCTCATGACCTAAACATAAGTGCCATGGATACATAAAGCTCTCTGTCAATGCTGTTATAAGCAGTAGCACAATATTGACAAGGAGAGAGGTAGAATTGATTTAAGGCTTGGTTTTGCAGCTGCTCAAGTTTGGAACTACCACTGCCTTCAAGAGGAATTCTCAAGAGGGAGTGGCCACAAATTCAGGCCCAAAGAAAGCAGTAGCACATCGACAGCTCAGCCATCCAGCCAGACTCTCCCTCCTCCCCACGACCTGACCTGACCCAGCTCAGGGGATCCAGGCAAAAGAAACAAATGGTGGCTGGAAGGAGAATTACAGGAGACGGAGTTTGTCAGCCATCTCCCTATGACACCAGCATCACCACAGACTGAAAAGACAGAACCAAATACTGAAGAGACAGCTGGACAAAATTATAATGGAATAAACTTTTATTCCAACTTCGGTAATTATGAGGCATTAGAAATTTAGGTCATGTCCTTTTTCTCTTTCCCAGTCATTTCTTGTTTGCCTCTTTCTGCAGTCATTTTATAGTCCAATTTGAAGCAAACCTTAAGATGCTGGAATATACAAATTTGAAAGAGCATCAATTATTAGACTAATTAGCAAAAACAGAACAAATGCACTGAGAGTTCATAGAGAGTGACCACTTTAAGTTTTTTATATCCATGTATTGCAAACATGCCATTCTAGTTTCAGGGCTTGGACAGACAGGGATTCATGTCAGAAAAAGTCCTGTATTTTTGCTGAGTTTAGATTCTGTTATGACCCCAAGGCTGATACTGGTAACAGATAGGTCTATCATAATTCAGACAAAGCATTGGAATATTCATTGTGCACCATTATTGGGTTACAAAACTGACCTTGTTTTTTTCAAAATGGGACTAGAGCTCTGCAATGAAACTCAGAGCTGTTTCATACGTGCCAGGATGTGGTGTGCTGTGGACAGTGGTGCTAAGACTGGACTTCTTTAAGGGGACCTGGTGCAAAACTTCAACCAAGGGATTTGCTCACTGTCTTCCACAAGATTCATAAGTTTCAACATTCCATCAATTCCCTGTGTTCATCCCTGTGCTGAAAGCTATAACTTAACTCCCAGCAAGCACATCCTCTCTAAGGTATATCAAGACATCCTCAAATATTTCAATCTTGGTTTTCTCCTCTTTGCTGTACCCCTTAGTTGGAATAAAGAATGTTAAAAAGCACTGATCAAAAGCAGAAAGTCCTCTGTAAACTCAGCATTACTGTCTTGTCTAGGCCACTCCATGAAGAGATTTTGACTTTTGCCAGTATGATCACTGTCAAAAGAACTCAATAGCACCACCCTCTAATAGGGTAGTTTATATTTAGCAAGACTGTACATGTAATTGGGCCACTTTGCTGTGTGTCATAGATCTTCAAAAAGCAGAAGCCAAAAAAAAAGTCTTCCAGGGAAAATACACTGGGTTATTGCAGCAAGACAG
The DNA here is from genome assembly GCA_013397865.1 of Struthidea cinerea. Classification (NCBI taxonomy): domain Eukaryota; kingdom Metazoa; phylum Chordata; class Aves; order Passeriformes; family Corcoracidae; genus Struthidea; species Struthidea cinerea. Next base: position 1,880,999 of record VZTI01004934.1, on the reverse strand, counting down.
ATATAATAATGATAAATTAAATATATGGTCGGAAAATGTAGCAGATGTCATCTCACTTTCTGACTGAAATTTTTCCAACTGGTTTAGAGTATTTTTTTTTAATATTTCTGTGATCAAATTTCAGCCTATCAGTTGTGAATAAACTGTCTGTAATTTTTTCACATCCACCTGAACTGTGCTGTTGGTTATTCAAAATCCACAGAGCTTCACAGATTTACGCCTGTTGAGGATTGAGCAGATTGTTTAATTTGAGTTTCCTGACAGATGGCCTAAAATCCCTCTTCTAATAAATAAACTACTTCCATTTCTGCCCAGAATTAATTTATTTTTCTCATGAAGTAAATTTGATTTCCAGATTAACCAATGCTTGCTCACAGGCTTAACTTAACTTCACAAACATTCATACAAATATTTTTATGAAAGTTCTTCAAAAGCAAAGATGTTTATATCAAAGAATGGTCAAAGTGGAGATTTCCGTAATAGCTTTTCAACGAACCATAAGTAATGTTCTTATTGTACACAAATTTCAATTCCCTCTGCACTCAGCTGGAGTCTTTCTGTGGACTTCAGGGGGAACTAAACTGGATTATTTGAGTCTAGTCACAACAAACACCGTAAAATCTCAGGACACCATGCGTTTTTTTTCTTGAGGGCTTTTGTCTAAGTCTTTACCTCCTCATTTCTGTTTTTTATATATCATATACACACCTTAATTGCCAGTGGGTAGCAGCTCACCCCTGAGGCAGCTGTTTCTCCTTTGCATTGGATAATTCCATACCCAGATATTAGAATCTGAATTTGCCCCCTTGTAGCGACTCCAGCAGACTTGGGTCTTTCACCCTACTCATGGAGGAGGAAAAGCAAGGGGCTCCCAAAAAAGGACTCCACCACCACCTCCCTGGCACCCATCTGCAGCTTCCAGGTGCTTGCTTTCCACATTGCCTCCAGGCTTCCCATACCTCCCCTCCTGCCCACTGATTCACCCCAGTTTCATGAAATTACTCCAAGCTGTTTTTTCCTGCTTTAAGCAATGGCACTTCACTACCATCCCAGACAGAATTTCTGTACTAAGCAGGTGTCTGGAGCCTTGTGTGGTTCCTACAGGCCCTACGGTGCCTCTCCCCAGGCACGGAGCTGTAGCCACACTGCTCTGACGCAGGCAGTGGCCAGCCCCTCACTGCAAATGCACACGTCCCTTCCCTTGCCTGGGCCACAGCAGAGAAGCTGAGCTGAACACAGATTGTACTCTTTTTAGGCCATTTTTTTGAGGATTGACTTGTCACCTGAAATTGTGATCAGTACCGGCTGTCACCCTGTGCAATGCAGCAAGAATTTCCTCCTATCCAGCCAAGTGATGTATGTCAATATGTTTTTAACAGCAGTCTGCTTCACATTAAATATTCAAAGAGGTGTAAAACTGAAAGGAATTAATAAAGACAGAAAAGCACTGTACTTGTAGGCCTTAATATGTCTTAATTGAACAAAGTATGAAAGACAACATGTTTTTTACTGTCATAAATTAATTATTTACTCTTATTTACACAGGTTAGCTGTAATTAAATTATGTCTGTTTTGAAATACACATTTTTTTCTGTAGCAGGCCTTAATTTAATTTAATGCTACATTTTAATTTAAAACTGCTTTAGTGTAATAGAAAACAAGTTGGCATGACAAATAAAGGGCTAATGTGCAGATATGATTCATTTGCTCATAAATCAGTTAATCTCTTTTAATGGAACTCCTTTAAATAATGCCTTTTTTCAATCAGCTATATTTCTGCTCTTTATACTCCTGTTGTTAAGGAACCAGCGTTTTCCCAGTGACGCACCAATACTGGCAGGAAGCACATCCTAAGTGTATTTTGTGACTCATTTCAATTTGCTCTTTGGTGCATTCACAGTTTGCTCATTAACATCAGCATTGGTGCCTAATGGATACTCAGTAGGAAGTTGGGGTTTTTTCATGAATATTTAATGGAGCAACAGAGGTGAAGGTGAGGGAGTACTTCACTGGTGACAAAGAGAGCTTGTGGCTGGACAGCCGGCCGTGACCCAGTGGATGAGCACCACTGCCTCCCATGCCGGGAGCCCCACCATGGCTGGTACCTGCCACGGTCCCCACCTCTCACCTGCACACAGCTCATGTGCCTCACCAGCAAAGAAAGGGGAACAAGCTCTAGGCTAAGGGAAAATTATGTATTTATACACTGATCCTTGCCCTTTCTTCACAACTGAGCTCTCTGAATACCATGGTTGTTATAAGCCTGAATACAGAGCACACTTGGTTGAATAATTTTGCAATACTGCACTTGGCTCATTTTTTTTCTTAGCTTTTCATCTTACTTTTTTTTTTGAGACACTGGAAGAGACATTATTTTTTGTATTACCCATTCAACACAGAAACCTCATTTTTTTGCCCAGGTCTTCTGTTTCTGCTTGAGACAAAAAGCAGAAAAAAAATCATTCCCTTCCTCCCTATACACATACACACACAAAAAAAGGTAATCTGAAGGTCTGGCTCATTCTTTGTCAAAAATTCCCCTCAGGTGAACTGGTCATAATGTTCAGCAGTGAATGAGTTCAGGTTTCTGACAGATTCTAGCTCTTGAAAAGCCTCTTAAAGGCAACCATTTCCTCCCTCTGTCTTCAACGGGAGTCCTGAACAGCATCCACAATCTGTTTGCATGAACTGGACTGATGTTACAAGTACGAATATTTCCCCTACTCAGAACACTCCATTAGGGCTTTCCAGGGACAAAAATACATTTCCATAGGCTCAGGCTCCTGCAGAGCATGCAGCACATACAAAACACACATAAAGTGTGTAGTGAGGGGCACAGGAGGAAGCCTGAAGCTCAGAGGGGGAGATGTCAAAGGCAAGCTTAGGAAGCCTCTGAAGCTGTGCACACCAGGGACACTTTATACACAACCAGGCTAGCAGGCTTACAAGCATTCTCGAGAAAAGCAGAGGTTTACATTACAGTTAGCATTATTGATTTTGTCATACCCGGAGCAACAACAAAGTCAGTATGTACTTCAAGGTGCACAGTGATCTTTATTATGCTCTCATATGGTTTTTCTAGCCCCGAGTTGTTTCCTCAGCTTTAAAAACAGTGATATCACTGCAGGAAGCAAAAAGGAGTGCATTATACTAGGTAGCAGGAGAAAAAAACACTGTAGTCCAAAGGCAGAGGATGGGCCAAGTGCATAAAAAGTACATATGCAACAACTCATGTCATGAATACTCCACTGTTTGACACATTTAATATTCATTGCAAAACAGTTGCATGGTCATTTAAAAACAAAAAGCAGAGGCCAAAACAAATGTGAAGAAACAGTCAAGTGCCACTGATAAAATCAAAATACTCCATATCCTGTTTGATTCATTCCTTACAAACACACATAAAGAAAAGAAAACTTCTGACCATATGTGTAGGATAACTGACCTGGTACAGAAATGAAAACACAGGAAGAATAGGGACATGAGAGCTCAAAGAATATTTGGATAAACTAGTATCATGACCTGGTACAATTTACCCCGAAGTACATAAAACTTAAAGAATGATACGAAGTGATTATGAAACTGTTGGTCATAGAGAACAAATGGCATCCCAGAAACTGAAGGTGAATGAGTACAATATGTACTCTTACAGGGAAAAGACAAATGCAGGGTAATAAGTGCAGTCAGTCCAGCTTGGGTAAGGGGACATGTGCTAGAAACTCTTTGAAAGCCCCAAGAGTAAGCTTAAGTCAAGCTCAAAGAACGTGTGTTAGTAAAATGCTATGAAATTGGCTGTGCAGATGAAGTTGTGTCCTAGAGGAGTCCACTATAAATACACTGCTAAGAAATCTTCTCAGCTAGATGCTGCAACAGAAGTTGTTTTTGCAATTAAAACATAAAATCAGCACATCAAAGCAACCTGGGAGGTCCTGAACGTATTTTTGTCAAGAGTGGAATTCACAGTGCCCCTACCCTCTGGATAAAATCTGCCCTTTGCCAGGTGGAGAATGAAAGTGAATGAAAGAAACATAAGGACCAAAGCTGAATGCTTGTGTAAAAAGCAGGTGATAATGGCTCCAGGGGATGTTTATGTTTTCATTGGGTTTGCATGGCAAGGTTTTGGTAGCAGAGGTGCAAAAATCCCTTACTTTTGTGTAGTTTTAAGAAAATAAAATCAAATATCTGTTGAGAGACTGTCTACATGAAACTGGTACTGTCTCAGACTGGCAAGGTAAGCTCTACCTCCATCAGTGCTATGATTTTGCCAGCCCTCAGGCTTCATTGATATGGTAATCTTTGTTCCTTGTTCACTCTCTCACCTTGTCTTTTCCAGACTTGTCTGCACTGCGGGACAATTTCCCATAGGATTAGCCAGTTACTAGAAACCAAGTGGGACATTCACACATTTTTCTTTTTGCCAGATTCAAACACAGAGAAACTAAGTGAATAAACACGGCTTTAGCAGACTGTCAGCTATGTTTTTCTCCCTTCTTGCTTCAGTATCACAGGATATGTTACAACACATTTTCCACAGGTCTTGCTTCCCCCTCAGCTTGCTTTATGATGTTCGGCTCTGTACACCCGTGTCCTGGCAGCACAAATTCCTGGTATAATGCAGTGATGCACTTGTGTGCCAGTGAAACTCTCAGACCACAGTTTTCTTCTGGGTGACAGCAACTTGTAATCTCATCTCCCCCAGGCTGCATTTCCAGAACAGGAAACATCTCCAAACAGATTTCGGCTGCAAGCAAATACCAACGGTCTGGAAAGGAAGACTGTTCTCTTACTAGAGAGCAGAGTCAACAGAAACAGCAGCATTCTCTAGCTACTGAAAAATGGAAAAATATTTGCTTAGAAAGGGAACCAATTATTCATTCGACAGTTCATTCTGCTTCTTTCCCAGCCTGTGCAGGAATTACTACACACTCACCTTAACTGCTGCGACAGATCCATAGCTAATCATTGAAGGCAACATGCACTTCCTTCTGCAACTAAACCAATCTTCAACATAGTGGATGTGCCATATTTAAAAGCCATTACCACCCTTATCTTATTCCAGCAGCTTATTCTTATCACATAAGCACGAGATGGGAGGAATTCTGGACTAATTTCATGCCCTACAATTTTTTGCTGTGTTGCACTCTATTCACACTACTGGAGCCCCATTATCTCATTCTAACAACTTCTTACACAGCTAAGGAATCATGTACCAAATCAGTAGAAAATATTGAAGTTTGATAGTAGAATGGCAGTACTAATTGTTAAAGTCCTAAATTTCTAGGTTTTCTCTTCAGGATGTTCTCTTTAAACCCCTTTTTAAGTGGCTATTTTAAATTATGAAGTTTGAAAGAGACATGGAGGAATTTAACATTTAATTACCAATATTTTTTTTCACCAGTAATGATAAAAAAATTAAGTGCTCTTTACCCATCTGTTTTAATATGTAAACGCCTCCCTCTGAATCTGCAGCAGTACTTCATTTCTGGAAGCACTGTGCATATTGCTTTCAGAGTGAAATTGTCCATGCAGGTGCAGAAAGGAAAAAAAAAGTAGTTTTCCTTTTTTTTTTCCTCTGGGCTGACATATGCCTTTCATCATTCATTTCACTCGTAATATATCACACAACAACATGTTCTTGTGGCATTGATTTGAATCAGGTTTAGCATGGACAGGTGCTGTTTAAACATTCCCTGCCCACAAACAACTCTGCCAAAAAACACTGATCCTTACCTGGAGCATCCCTCCTCTTTGCAGCTCAGGGCAAACCCTGGAGCAGAAATCATCAATGCCACTAAAATGAATTACAAAATTTGATGATTAATTTTTTTAAAGCAGTGATTAATGGAGATTGTCCTACAAAAATCCTCCATTTTCTAAGGTGTCAGTCAAGGACTCCCATTAAGCTTCTTCCTCTGCCACATGCTTTTGTCAGGACCTTGCAAATGTCACATCGGTAAAACTATCAGAACCAGTTTGATAGTCAGCACCTACACAGATAATCCTTTTCTGTGCTTTTTTCACTAATGGATGAATAGACATTTCTAGGAAGCAGATAATCACAACATACAGATGTCTGAAACAGACTGACAAGTCCCACCTCAAAATGCCTGCTGAGCTCTACTGACTATCAAGAGATTCCCCTAGAAATTTTATCAGACAGCGATCAGGAGCTCTACTTTTTCAAATGTGAACTTTAAGTTCCAAGACCTGTGCTAGCCTTCTGGGATGCACAGAATTAGAGCTATGATTCTTCTACTCTGTAGCTTGCAAAGTCATTGAAAGATTGCCTACAGGTAAAACTTAATGTGACAGCAAAAATCCAAAGAGATTTCTTGAATCTAGTATTTAGAATGCACATTATGGACTGTATTAATCTGCCTATGAGTCTGATAAAGTCAGCTGAGATGTTCCATTGTGCTAAGCAGAGGCAGCCTCTGAAATTCAGTGACTGAAATCTTGCTGCTATGTCTGCAGCACAGCCTCCTTTTTCCAGCACCTGCAGTGAACTACAGCCCTGACCAAGACTGGGACAGCCCTTTAAAAGCAGGGGAATCCACTGCCAGTCTTCTGTGCAACTGCATCAAGCTACAGACATTTACTGTTTGCCCTCGATATTTATGATATTGACTGAAGAGGTGGACAAACTTACGGAAATGATAAATACAAAGTGAGGTAGACTTGTCTTCCGTGGAATATTTTCCAGTTTAGTCAAGTGGGGCTCCCTGCCTCTTCCTGGCATCTGTCAGAAATTTACAAGCCAGGATAAATTGCAACTCTGGTTTAGCACTTCATTGTGATGCATCATTTAAAAGGTATGACAGCTTTGCAGTTTTCCAGTAATACCAGGAAAATGGAGAAAGGTTACACTTAGGCTTAGCAAAGAGGATTTTGATTCACCATTTGTTCTCCAAACCAAAACAAAAAGAAAGAGAAGGAATTTTGAACGGCACTCCGATGTAGGAAGCTGTTTAGCTTCTGCAATGACTTTCAGGCGGCACGTCCCACAGTGCTGGGGGGAGCAGAGGGGAAGAAGTAAGAAAAATAAATTATTTACCATTGTGTGAGACCCAAATCACTGAAAAAGACCATAAAACTGAAGAAAAGTTCTAGTGCTCCTACAGAGACACAAGGGACCTCAGCAGAGTCTCTTGCAGCAACAGTGCTCGTTCTCACTCTGGACTCATCAACATCCATGTGAGAGGAAGGTAATAGCAACAGCTGAGTTATCAAAGCACTCTCTTAATGAGGAAACAGAGAAGCAAAGCAGAAATCCTTCCCTTCACCCATAAGAGGACTTAAAATGCTATTTGGAAGGTATTGGAGTCAACATGCTCAGCCAGCATCACACCCCTATCACACAGCAAACATGCATCCCACAGGCAGGTGTGTCCTCAGAGAGTGACCCAGCAGGAGGCTCATCTCACGGTGAGAAACACAAGGCCACCGACACTGGGTTAGGAACACTTCAAGACTCATTAGGGCAAATAAGGTAGATCTGGAACATGTGTCTCAGACTGCACAAAATGTCCCAGTGGACTGTGCTTGGCACCTGGGCCAAGATTTGCCACTGTTTCCAGTGATCATCACTTCCCCACACATAGTCTCACTGAAAGGTCCAAGCCATATAAAGAACCCTGAGTTCCCTTGTTTCAAAAAAATTTAATCCCACAGTTGAACAAATGAAATGTTACATCACCTATAGAGACACAGATTTCATAATAACACAGAAATCCAGATTTAATAGATATATAAACTCCAATTGAATGTTTAATCCTTTTCATTAGACTAATAAATAATTCAAGAGAGAGTTCGTAGTTTTACTTACTTAATGAACAAAGTATACTTTCATTGTGACACATACCCCACTTCATCATGCCAGGCAAATGGGACAAAATACTCCAACTTTCCTTCAAAGAAAGACATTTTTAATTAGAAGAACATAGATAATAAATGAAGGTCCTTTGACTCCTGTCTCACTGCTGCATTTAATTTGAATTTCTCCTCTTCTTACTCAAGGTCCCACAGAAGTCCTTCCCTCTGTTTACCCAGCTTCACTGCCTGCCATGATGGTGATGTCTCTACTAAACCAATGTTAGGCTGGATGCCCAAATTTCTTCAGCCGTGCTGTCCTCTTAATACCCATTAACTCCACCGATCACATGCCCTTGCTTAGACAATTTGCCAAGTCAAGGCTCCCACCTCATTTGTCTCTCATTTCTGGTTCCACCATAAAGACTATGAGAAACTACTCTATTTTTACTTATAAGAAAATCATTTAAGGCCAGAACTTACCACTAGAACTTCTTTATGTTTGAAAAACCCATCAAATAGGAAGAATGGCATAGAGAGATTAATATATTCATTTAAAAACTGTAACATTCAAAGCTGCTCACTGAGCAAGTACACTTCTAAGGGTAGTTGAAAATTTCATACAAGTTTGAAAACCTCTCTAGACCCAAAGGACCATTTGGATACTGCAACAGGATGCCAGGAGATACTACCTGTCCTTCTGCAATACCATTTTCATTTGCCTTCTCTTTGACTCAAGGAAAATGGTTGCCATTAATTCATTTGACAGCTGACAAACAAAGTCTGAACCGGTTTAGTTAACTGAAACATGAATAATCCATTAACAAAGACTACCTGTTTCTGTGATACTATTCTCATTCAGTTCCATAGGTGTCTTCTAGCTGATTTCAGTAAATAGTGGATTCTGGCTGCAAACTGGAACTGCACACATTTTGATTACCAAACAACAAAGCACATGGTATATCCATAATATTTTTATGTGATAAAACTGTTATGTAGAGCCAAAGATTGGTAGTGAACTAACATCTTGCAGCTGGGGTCCTGTAATTCAATAAACTTGAATGTGATTTTTTTTTAATTGAATTACATAAGTGATGATATCTATCTTGTTTACAAAAACATTGACTCTCGACAGTGCCAGTTGACTTTAGCAGCATTTTCAGGGCAGGACAGCTCTCAGATTAAACTGAGTTAACATCCAGTGATATATAGTCTCCTCTCTTGTCGGCAATGAGGGTTTAAATAAGGCACATTGTGAGAATAACAGGTGTCTCTTCAATTTCTCAGTGACCAACTTGCAATTTTTTTTAAATTATTGAGTAAGTCAAACTTTCATGCTAAACCGGTTACAACAGCTGTCTCACAAAACTGAAGCCTCAGTGAGACTCTCTGTTCTCCATTCAGGGAATCATCACGCTTGTCTTTTCCCAGCGGCCCGCTGTGACCAGTTTACCATGGTAAACTGAGAGCAGAACTTTTCAGGTTCCAGACTCTGCTTTAGGACTCATTCATTGTATTTGGGTTGCTCATTTTTATCCCTGAGAATTCTGCATTCACTTTCTATTCTAAATTCATTCTCTCCCTTTTTTTTTTTTTTAAATAATATCTTGCAACTTACTAAATATAAGGTATTAAAACAAGAGAATGAAGACAAAATTAACATCATCTTTGTGGATGGTGAAAAGAGAAATATGATTTTGTACATGACTTCCTGGATACGCACAATTTCTATAGAATTCAGATGGGAGAGATAAAAAAAATTGTATTTATTTGCAGTGACATGGGAAAGATTCTGGGATAGTTTGTATAATTTCTGTGGTTAGCTGTAGCCCATAGGCAGTGGGAAATTAGATTCACAAAGTTTTCACAGTTGATGAAAGAGTAAGCAGTGTGTTTAAGTGTGTTATTTAAGGAGAAAGAAAGCTACTGATGGCAAAAGTGTTTCTATGGTGTCCCAGTTTGAGTGAGACGCATGTCTCCTGCTTTAGTTATCAGAAACGAATTTAAGTAAGGCTAGGCTTCTGCCCTAATCTCTAGAGGCACTCCAAACAAAATTCATGCCATACAAATAAACGGGGGAAGACGTATCAATTGGCTGTGCCAATTTTTTCTGTACTATTGAGGGAACTTGGACAAATAGGTTTGTCTAGGATCCAGGTTCATCTCACCTAACATCCACTGTGTTACATCTGTGTATCTGTTCTACTATAATCACCTACCTCCCTTTACAGTCACAGCGTAAAAATAAAATTAATTCAGCAGATTATTCATCTCAAATTAAGCACCTGAAACAGATGGGACAAATCCATCTCTGGATTTTCCTGTTTCTCTCAACTGTGAACAGAGGAAACACAGAAGACCCCTCTCAGCTCAGACACCTAACTTTTAAATGGCAGAAGTTACGTAAATGTAACCCTGCTCTCAGGAACAAACAGTACATTTATGTAACAAGGTAATGAGCCTAGACAATGAAACAGAAGAACTTGAACATCAGGTACAGAATATGAAAGGGAATGGGATAGGAATGACAGAAACTGGGAAATAACAGCCACTGTTGCAGCACAGCGCTAAAGGGCATACAGGGCTTGCATGAACTCAGGTCATAAAGAGCAGTATATGTTGGTGATTCGATAAGACATGATGTGAAAGATAGCATGAGCAAAACACGAATGGCTTTGTTCACAATCCCTTAACAATCGTAAAGAAATTATGCAAGGCCCTACTACTGGACAGCCCCATGGATGAAACCATCCAGTTACCTGCACAGAAAATTACAGTGCTGCTACAGAATTGTCTGATGAGGTCTTTGAAAACCATGACATTCTGGGAAACATATTATCTTTCCAGATATGGGACAGAGAATAAATGCTCACCCTGATAGAGGTCCAGTTAGTGTGACAGTCAGTAGGTTTCTAGGCCAAATCACAGGGAGCAATATTCTAGCTACTTACTCTGGCATTTCAGCAAACTCTGTTTCTATTGCAGCATCTGTTCAAGAGTGAAATGCGCATTTCAGCACACTTCTACCCAAAGCTTCCAAAAACTGGCTGCCTTTCCAAGTCAATGAAAGAAACAGGTTGTGAAGTCAGACAGTTTGCTGTCGAAGCCAAAAACACGGTGTGGTCGCACCTGGATTTTGCACCTTCACTGCTTCGAGGTCCGAGTGTAGCTGATTTGTCATTAACAAATTAGGGTTTATCACTTACTTTCCCTTTGTTCAGAAATAAAAAATTAAAATCTGTGGGTTTTGCAACCAGGATGAAAATGAGATGAACCACAAATTGGGAGGGCAATCAAGATTCTGGATATAGGTCTTTTGCTCCTAATTTCTACATTCAGACCTGGCCTAGGCCACCAGTGACTGGAACTCTACTGCCTGGCATCTCTTTGGCTGTCCATAAGGAAAGAAAAGGTGGTCTCAAGCAGGGTCCTCATGGACAAGTGTCCTTAACAGAGAAACCATAACCACAGCAAAAATATCCTGAGGTCATTTTGGACAGTTCCTGGAGGCACGAAGGAGGCTGAATGGGTGCTGAAATGGAGGTCTACCTGTCTTTGTTAGGATAGTCCCTCCATACCTCCTCTGTGCACTTGGACAAGGTAGACCAAACTACTAGTTCTCGTTAGGGACATCATCATCATCATCATCATCATCATCATCATCATCATCATCATCATCATCATCAAATTCTAGACATGCAATGGTGGGACAATAAAAAGCTTCATTGCTGATACTGTTTCCTAAGTAGGCTGAAGTCTGCTTCTAACTGTGACCTGTGACAGGCAATAAAGAAAATAAAAATTAAAAAAAAAATTTAAAAAACCAACCAACCAACCAAACAAACCCATAAACAATAGAAGTCCTTCTTTATTGTATATGCATATATATATTAAACACTGTTGTATGTAGTCAGACCATTGCCTAGAAGTTCCAGTATTAAATCTGGTTGTTGGTTTTTTGTCATTATGGGCATCTGAGAGACTTCTATTTTTAGTTTGCCTAGTGTGACACATCTTCTATTGCAGCTACTCCAAAAATTTCTTTGGTGTAATTCCTGGGTTTGTAGCTTTGAAAGGAAAGAAATATGCCATTCCCTTTATGGGAAATCTCCAGCAAGAGAAAAATAAACAAACCAGTGGGATTTCTCTGTATGTCCAGCTGAATTAGGCATTCCAAGATCATCTGAAAATTCATCCTTATCTAAATATGTAGGACAGAACCTATAAAAAATTATGGTGCATTCAAAATATAACTTCTTTGCAGGAACACCAAATATAAGGTCTATGAAATAAAAAAAGATCTGTCTGAAACTGTCTGAATCTGGACCTGAAGTTCTCAAAGAAGAGTTGTTGACTAATTACTTCTAGCACAGGAAAATAGATTAAGATATAGATTAGAAACTACAGTAGTCAAAAGTAAAAAATGCATTTTGTCCATCTCCCAATGTCTTTGTAAAAGTAGATAAATTTGGCACAGTCATCCAAACTCTCTCTGGTTTACATTTGGGTCCGTGATTGTGATAATTGTTCTGAGAAATTGGGATCTAAATTTAAATTATGAGAACAACTCCCAAAGCAGGGTATGGCACACTTAATCTACCAATTTAGACATCCCCACCTGAACTTAAAGCCCAAGGCTTCCTTTACAGCTGATTCTGTCTCTGCTTTAGGATTACCTGTACCACCCTGTATATTATTGATTTGATTCACTTATTTTGAAAGGATGCAGCGGCTTCAGCATACTGGGAGAAGAGTTTGGCAACTGAAAAAACAAATTCTATTAATTTACAGGGAAAATAATTGGAGTCATTAAAAAGGTGAATGAAAAACTGTATATGACCACTCATCATTAATGTCTTTGTCCGTTTTTTTTCCTCACAGGTTATCCACAAATTTCTTTTATTCATTTATTTAGTGCTTTCTCTTTGAACACTGATTCGTGCATTCCTTAATACCAGACATGACAAATTTAGGCAGAATTAAAGAGAATAATGAAGTTCTTTCTTTATTATATCACATGGCCCTGACACTTTCCAAACAAAACCAAACAAAAGTTAGCTATTCTAGAGGAGGTGGCCAAGCACCAACTAACTCACATAATCGAGAGATGTTATTTTTTCCTCTTGCTGTTATCATGTTTCCTCCAAATGTAATTAAAAATGGATATAAGCATGTAATCCAATATGACTTAGTAGACTACTTTCTCAAACAGAACAGCTGATAGTTTGAGGAAAGAGCATTCATATTAATTAATAAAGCAAATGCTTTTAGCTTTACATAAGATGTTTTCATTTCATTAAAAATGTCCTGCCTGCTGAGTAGTCAAGAAATACTGTATTTTCCCTTCACCATAAAAGATTTGGTACTAATTTCTCAAAAGTGCACTGCTGGGAATAAAATCCATCGTGTTTGAACAAGGAGTAAGCATCAGTTAGCATGCAAAAAGCATAAGATTGTATTAGTTACTAATATGAAAAATAATTATTCTTACTGATATTATGATAACCATTAATTTCTCTACTGCAACAGAACATGAAATTTATAGGCTGGTAGCTTGTAAAGCACAGTGGTAATGTTTTCACTGAAGAGATTATTTCATTTAATCTAATGTGGATAGGTAGAAATTATACATAGAAAAAATCCAGATGTTTTTTCCCCAAACAGTCTATGCTACTAGCTTGTTTAAATAAACCAGTTTCATCTTAGTACTGGGAAGTTTAAGCACCATGGGGAGAACTGGGACAAAATTTGACATAGAATAGACGGTTCTATAAACTGATCTTCATAGGTAAGTTATTTATATGATATTTTCTGGGCAGGATCACATAGTTCCCACATAAATACTAGTCATTTCTTACTTTGCAAATAGCTCAGAAACACTCATAGCCACAGGCCACAGGCCACATGCAGGCTGGGATTAGACGACCTGATGAAAGAAGAGAAAAACACATTTGTTAAATTCAGATGTCTGGTGGTATTAAAAGCAATAATGGTCACCACTCTATCTGCTGACCAAGAACAGTAATTTTCAGGTATCATGATAAAAGGGGTACTTAAGTTAATATTTAAATGAGAAAAAGTTAATAAATACACACATTTTTTATTGAGAGCTCCTCCCAAACATAGGAAATAGGTGGTTTGAACCTCAGGGGTCTCCAGGTGCCCACCAAAGCTGCTCTATCACTGCCTCCTCACCTGCATAGGGAAGAGAGAAATACATTGAACAGCTTGTGGGTCAAGATAAGGACAGGGAGTGATCAATCAGTGGTTACAGCCACACGAAAAACAGACTCAACTTGGGCAATTAGTTTAATTTTTTACTCTGAGTTGATTGGTAATGAGAAAAATTAAAATTAAATCTTAAAACACCTTCCCCCTGCTCCTTCCTTCTTGACAGATTCAACTTCACTCCTGATTTTCAATACCTCCTGCCCTCCAGTGGCTCCTGACCAGTTAGTGAAACAAAGCAATCCTAAATCTGCAACTTAGTCAAATCCTCCCAAAGCATAAAAACCTCATTAGGCTTACAACATGAGAATATGTTACCTGACAGCCTGCAGTGTTCCAAGGAGTTTCTTATCTCATGCTTTTTTTTGGTCTTTTATGGAAATGACTCCAAATGAATTCCATCTAGTCTTCTTATTTATTGATTATTCTGCCCAGCAAAATATTTCTCTGCTTCCTTTAGTCTGTTATTCTTAAACATATGAGTTCTAAGAGATTCTTAGACAATGGGCTAAACTCAAATCTTTATTAGTCTTTGAACATAAATGTTTTACTTCACACAGCAGGTCTAAAAAGGAGGGGTTCCCTCTTCCATAATCCTTGCCCTTAAAATGCTCAGTGAAATGAACTTGCAAGTTTATTAACACCCATAAATTGTGTCCTTTCTAAGCTAACAACAAAGCAGAAGTGGAAGGCCTGGAAGTGGTGCTTCTTAGGTTCACAACTCTATAGCAGCCCAGCCTCTAAAGGTCTTCTGAGTCACACAATTCAGGGTGGCTCCCGAGATACATCTCAATCATGCAGATGTAAAATACTCTCGACTCTACATCCCATACTAGATACTGATGTCCGTACAAGATCTGAGTGGACCCTCTTCCTTTGATGCATTCCAGTTCCTTCCAGAAACAAAACTAGACACAAACAAGGAGGACGGTAGATGTGTACTCAAATGGAACCCTGTCTCTGTGCTCTGAAGACTAAGTGCTGGATTCTTTTTTGTTTTATAAAAGCTTTCAGAAATATTGGAGACTTAGTTTTACCTGGTCACATTCTGAAGTACTGTGTAGCAAATATTCTCCTTTACTCATTTGCTGTTAGGATAAGCATTTAGGATCATTCTCAGACAGAAAACGCTAAATAAGGTCTTTGAAAGAAAAGGCAAACAGGCTACCAGTATGGCTGAGGGACGATTAAGTATTTTATGAAATATCCTCTTACTGTCCTTCGTGAAAAGCCTGTAAGAACAGTACATCCTTATCCATGATAACCTGGCAACTGTGGCTAGTCTCCCACGTTACCTCATTAACAATCAGTAGTCCTCTACAAAGCTGTTATTTACAAGGAATATTTCCAATGGGACTTGAAGGAAACCACAAGAACAGACAGTCCTCCGTGCCTTCATGTTATTGATGGAGCTGGCTGAGTAAACTCGAGGGTGTTGTAGAGTCCACTGTAAATAGTTCCCCAGCTGCTGTGGAGATTCAAGAATTAAAAACTATAGAACAAACTGGTTTGGAAGAAAATATACCAAATTAAATAATTAAGATTTTTCCATCCAAAAATCTGAACCATCAGTTATTTGTCAAGAAATTGTGACCAGTTCTATTTCTCAGTCAGCTTTTGATTTCAGCGTCATTGTCTCAAAGATCATGAAAGAAGCTCCACTGACTGATACCAGTACATTCTGCTCCTATTGAAGGGACCTGCATTTCCACAAGTAAAGCACCCACAAAATTCAAGTACTTACATACATTTTAAAAATAGGCAGTCTGAGCTTTTATATCATATCCCCAACACTACCAACTAAAGCAATTTTGCTTAAGATCTCTCTTTCTTAATTTTTTTTTTTTTTTTTAATTTCCTTGAGGGAATCTGCAGTTAACATATTTGTTTTGGGAAATGCACCATGTCAATGCAGGGCAGAGAAGTGTGAGCATATGCAGGTGTTAGCATAGCATCGCAACAGCAATATCTATCTGCAATGGAACTTCTGCTCGACCATTTCACAAAGGGAAGAGCAGCCTACGTAAACGAGACATCACACAAGCACACCAGCTGTATCCTGAGGCACTGTTCTCCAAAGTTTGGAAGGAGGGGAGTTGTTAGGTTTTCTTTCAGTTGGCTCTCAAGAAACTAAGCACAATGGGCAAACCTGAGTCCTGTTACAAGCTGATATGTTCTGCAGCCAAGTTTTCTCATGCCTCATTTAGATTTCTCCCCACAAAACAGGAAAGCATAGCTCTGGAATTTGTCCCAGGCAGCTAGACCACTATATGGTATGGGAAGAGCACCACTTTTGCTCACAGCATGCTTTTCAGTAATACAAACAGCAACAGGATAAATCTGAGTCTGTTATTATGTCTCTATTTAAAGAGAAAGCTAAGGTAACCAGGATTATAGGGAGGGAAAAGAGAAATGGAAGGAGCGAGATAATTCCATAGTAAAAATCACAGTAAAGGAATATCTCATGAAAGGTCGGTGTATGTGGGATGGTATCTCTACTTCTACTTAATAATGATTTCCTGCAAAACTCTCTCTTGCTGATAAAGGAGGAACTTTGAAATACATTGATTTCATTGTCAACCAAGTCTGTACTAAATTAAAAGTGGACTATCTCGAGTAGTGAAAATAAAGACTTTTTCTCACAATTTCTGAATGGAAAAGTCCCAGTTTTAGGGTTCACTAAAGCCTAGCTTATTGAAAGACAAAAATCAACCTTTATGCTAATTTTCTTTGGCATATTCACTGAGCTAGGGAGGTTTGCAGGCCCAGGAAAAGCGAAAATCCATGCAGACAATCCCAGCTGCAGTTTGCCATTGTTGCTGGTAGGCAGACAGGCAGAGGCCCAAGTTTACCCCTGCCCTGCTGAGGAGCTACAGCTGCTCTGATAACCCCAGCTGGGCACAGGTATTCCTCTATTCCCTCTTCCTCACTGCCAGAGGCCAAATCCTGCAGAGGTTTGGGGTAGCTGGAAAAACAGGACTTTGGGGGAACAAAAGTGTGCTCCTGGCTTCTGCCATTACCCCCTCCCTGTAGCATAGGCATGAGCTGGCCAATAGATTTGGGCTTCAGCTGCTCCTCTCATTTCCCTTTCTAAATGTCTTCCTTTTCCTAAGCCTCTTTCTAAAACCCAAATGTCACCATTTCCCACTAGAGTAAATAGCAAAGTCTAAACTAACGCCTCATTGAGAAAGGCAGTGTTGTTTTTTAATTAGGGAAACATTCTGGCCCCATCACTACATCACTAGTAGTTTTACCATCTAGGTTTATTCTTCTAAAAGTGTTCAGTGGAGTATGAGTTTGTCCATTTCTTTTCAGTTTTCAACAAGAAAAAAAGCTTGTCTGGAAAGGCAGTATCCTCTGACCAAAAAAACCCAGCTGGTTTGCTAGGGGTTATTCTTCCTTGTCTCACTCATGCCTGCGAGCGTCCTCATTTGCAAATCCAAACAGCACTACAATTTTTTGATTTAGGCAGTTCTGTGATTCTTAAATTTTAAAAAGCAGCCACTTCCAATGGAGGGAGGTGCAGGGAAAGGCATCAACCGTTACGTGGAAAATCCTTACCTCTTTTACTGTACTTTTTTTGCTTTGGAGTGTGACTGAGGCATAATTAAAAGTCTTAATCAAAAGGATAAAAGCAACAGTGTTTCCCCATTTTTGCAGAGAGTTGTCCATATGGGAGTCATTTACCAATTTGAGAGTACGAGGAGAAGACAGAAAAAGTTGAAGAGAAGAAAATGGAAAGGAGTGGTCTGGCAGTACCACTCTGTTTCTTAATCATAGAATCACAGGTAGTTAGGGTCAGTGTTGGAAGGGAACTAAAAGATCATTTAGCTCCAACCCCCCTGCCATGGGCAGGGAAGCCTCAACCAGACCAGGTTGCTCAAAGCTCCATCCAGCATGGTCGTGAACACTGCCAGGTATGGAGAGTCTAGAACCATTCTGGGCAACCCATTCAGGGCCCAGCAGGGCCTCACCACCCTCCAAGAATTTTTTCCTGATATCTTATCTAAATCAGCTCTCCTTCAGCTTAAGGTCATTCCCTCTCATCCTATCACTGCATGCCCCTGTAGAAGTCCCTCTCCAGGCTTCTTTTAAGCCCCTTTTAGGTACAGGAAGGTGCTATAAGGTCTGCCTAGAACATTCTCTTCTCCAGCCGAGCAACTCCAGCTCTCTCAGCCTGTCTTCACAGGTGAGGTGCTCCAGCCCCCTGACCCACTTAGTANCTTCAGCTTAAGGTCATTCCCTCTCATCCTATCACTGCATGCCCCTGTAGAAGTCCCTCTCCAGGCTTCTTTTAAGCCCCTTTTAGGTACAGGAAGGTGCTATAAGGTCTGCCTAGAACATTCTCTTCTCCAGCCGAGCAACTCCAGCTCTCTCAGCCTGTCTTCACAGGTGAGGTGCTCCAGCCCCCTGACCCACTTAGTAGCCCTCCTCTGGACTTTTTCCAACAGGTCTATATCTTTCTTCTTGTGCTGGGAGTGCCAGAGATGGATGGACTGCTCCGTGTGAGGCCTACAAGAGCAGTGTGGAGGGGGAGAATCACCTTCCTCAACCTCTTGAATATCTTTCATGTCCTTTAATTACCTTCATCATTTGGTGCCTATCAGTGTAAAATGGAAGTGTTACATTTCCACAGAACTGACTTATTAACCCAGCCTTTAGTGTTCCTCTGCTTTGTGTTAGCTACTGACTGAATGCTGTAGCAGTCTGCTGGACCTTTAGTTATGAGTTTATCAAGGACTTTAGTACCTGAACTGAAATTAGACATAATTACTTAGTCAGGGACTGAATGAATTTACAAGACAAATTGGTGCTGAAAATCCCATTATTCAAACAGTGTTTCATAATTATCAATTTAAGATTTCTTTTAAAAATATATTGGCTTGAGTATTAAAAAAATTGAATTCAATATTTATGAAGTCCTGAACTCTTTTGGTTAAAATATCTTTTTTTTTTCTTTTGTGTTTGGCCAGTAAAACACCTGTTTCTTTATTCAGTTGGTGATGGTAGGCATTAGTGAGTTTAGAGGAAACCAGTTGTGGCTTTCTGCTTAATTTTCCATACCTCCAGCCTAGGTGAGTTTAATACAGGCTACATTACATCACCCACCTGATGAGTATTCATGCTCATTCTTCAAAGATTTTTCCCCACAAGACTACTTTGGGTTTTTGAAGCAACCTCCTGAACAGCCAGCATGACATATCTTCCTCTGCCCTCTAACCTTCACAAAAGAAGAAGAAATGAGAGTTTGAGGAAATCAAGGAAAGAGTTATGGACATAGTTGGCTTCACTTGCACATTATGACACTGGAATTTAATAATTATGGAGGAGAGAGGTTTTTCTAGTCCATTTCTGCTTCCTAAAACTTGTTACCCTATTTGTTTCTGTTCTGGTAGAGTTCTTTTCAAACCAGTTGGGATACACAAAGAGAAAACCTGATACCCTTGAAGAGGGGTTTTATGGGTTTTGTATCAATTTAGATGACTGGGCTTTGGAAAAAGACAATTTTTTTCCTATCTGGAGAAGTTCAGCTCTCCAAATACAAGGGCTCTGGGATAGCTCTCTTGATTTAGAACATACAGGGAAAAACTTGAAATGTAATGTCAGAAGGGAGCAAAATAGAAGCATGGCAAGGAGGATCATAGTAATGTCAGAATTCTTCCCCTGCTGCCCCAGTTTCTTTACTTGCAAAATAAATTTAGTCCTGGCATGAGTGAATGTAACACCCACTGCAGTCAATGGGATGTCTGCCATTTATATATAACTGCCAGGACTCTGCTGACAGTTTATGCTTCTTGTCATTTGCATTTGTCACCTGCAGTAGATTAAAAGAGGAGGAAAGGAAATGAAAGAAAAAGTGTGAGGGGAAGAAGGTGAAATGACAAGTATAATACAAAGTTATAAAATTTGAGTAGACAAAAACATACAACTTTTTAGAGAACTGGAGAATTTGGGAAAACACTGGAATGGGCTAGTTATGTTAATGATTTAAAAATGCGTGTTCCCAAAGCAGCTTCTGGCAGGACTCCATGAACTCTGCTTACCTGTGTGACTTTTTAATTACTACTACTAAATCATCTTTCCATTTGCTAAACCCCACTCATTTTATACTGGAGTCCTACAATGCACAAGAATTTCCTGAGTAGTGTGATCAGATCTTATTTCCTCATTACACAAGCCTAGACTCAGTTTGGCTGTAGTTCTTCATCACAGAGTGATTAAATTAAAAGAGAGGAAAGTAACCTGAAAAAAGTAATTAGACATTTACTTGAAAATTTATCCCTTACCAGAAGAATGTAGGAAGTCTGTTTTTTTTCATTTTATTTCCATTACAAACAAATACATTATTTGTTTATTATTTTGAGGAAATATTATGGGTATCAAATTTTGGGTTTGGATGTGATTTTCTATTTTTGCCAGAAAGTTGGAGTAGGGAATTCCTTAACCTTCAGCACTTTTTGCCACAGGAATTCTCATCTGCTTATAGTTTTGAAGACCAATAAAAAATCCCATTTTAAAAGTACACCATCAATACTAAAACTTGAGGAAATCTAAGACTTCTAAAATTTTAGTGGTATAGTACATATTCATAGCCAGGCTACAGCTTCACTTCTCAGGAAGGAATTCTGATAAGCAAAATGTGTTATCATCTTAGCAAAAAATCCCAAACAACATAGAATACCAATTTGGTCTGGAAAAGAAAGATTTCCTTCTTTGCTTTCCCATGGAAAAAGCTGCACCACAAACTGCTACTTGACTCTGAATTCGTAAAAGCAATGATCAGAACTTGTCCCTCCAACACCCAATACAGGTTTGCAGTTGTCGATTGCATAATTATGAATTTCTAGATATATAAAATGAAGTATAATGAAAGCAAGAATAGCTTTCTTGCCACTATGAAATCAAAGAGAGCACAGGGGCCACCCAAATATCTTTAATCCATTCCCACATTTCTAGTCAGGGTCTACCATGAGGCCAGGGCTGTCTGTGACCACTTACAGTTTCCTTGCACAGTTCATCTGTAACACTTCTCCAGTTAGCATATTCCTGCCATACAAGGAAAAAGACCCAAACAAACCAATAAAAAAACCACCCACCAAAGCCAAAAGCAAACAAAAAACAAGTTTACAAAGACAAAGTTTGATGGATTTTGTTAGTATGCAAAGACCTGCATGTAATTTTCATGAGGGAAGAACAAATACAAAAGGCAGAGAATTTAGGTTTGTTTTTTACACCCAAAAATGAGTCCAAAGAAGCTTGTTTCCTTTGTTTAATAGGTACATGCTATTTACGTCTGTCATGGCATATTGACACTGTGGCAAATTTAGATCAGTGTTGGCTTTGTATGAACTGGAGATTTGGATGCTCCACCTCTGCTAGTTTAGTTTGCTTCACTTCACAACTGCCTTGCAAATATGGCATGAAAGTTTCCAAAGAAGTAAAGGAAATCTGCTAATGGCTGATCCCAAAGGAAAAAAAAAACAAAACCTCTTTGTTCTTGCTCACTTACGGATTTATCTTCTAAGTTCTGTTGTTTTACCAACTACAAGACACTGTGCTACTTTGAGTTTCAGTAAAAGTAGGTACAAGTGCATAACACATAGCTCATCCCATGATGTATTATTTTTGGACTGCTCCCAGAGAGAAGGAAGAGGAGTTAGTACAGTGGCAAAGTTATTTTTTCTTTCTGGATAAAAATAACAATATTTTTCCACTGCCACCAGGCTTGTAAAAAAATATTTTGCAAAAGAAAGCTTAGCCAAAATAACATACAAGAAAAGCTTTACCATGATGGCATCTAATTAACTCCTAAACCTAAACAGAGCACAAGGATCTCCCACAGTCAATCATATTTCAGTAGAAATACATTTTGTTTCAGAAATGCACTCAGGACAACTTCATTCACTGAGAGGTTAAGAGGCATTTGGTTTTGTGACTTTGGGTTACTGATAAACTTAAGGTCCCAAGCATGTGTTACTTCATTTTTTAAAACCATCATGCTCAGCCAAGCTCCATGCTCTCCACCCAGGGTGGATCTCCCTGGGTGCAGTTGAGAGCATGCTATATAATACAGGATAATGCTATATTATTACAGTACTTGCTATATACAGCCAGACAAATCAAATTACAAATGTATCTATCCACACCACATCTTCTAGTAAACCATGCAACCAATTCCTTATGTGTCTAAAGTTTGAAGGAAAACAGTGTGAGAACTTGGTAGACAGCAGACAGACACTTCGTACTGCATATTGAGCCAAATTTTTAAGGGATTCAGATTTTTTTAAGCCTGATTTTTTTCCACCCTTCCAAACAATTTCAGGTATGTCTGGTTGCCAGATGGGTAGTAGAGATGAAACATAGGCATCTGTCTGGGGGAGGTTTTCTCATAGTTTTGTCAAAACGACAAGTAATAAAACATCCAGATTCAAGAGTGTGTGCAACTGACTGTTCCTCCCAGACTTTCTCTGGAGTCTCTTAGAGGCTACTAGGGCTGAAAAGAGAAAAACGAGTCTTGAGCATTGTGGCATAAGACATTAGACATATAAAAGAAAGAAATTTGACTGGAGCACACCTGGCAAGAAAAATGACAGAGAAGGGTGAGCCAGCACAGCACTCTGGCTGTTTTATGTTCCCAAAATGTATGCAGTCTTAGGGAATGTACATTTCAAGCACATTTTCAATTCCTGGCCAAATGTCTTTCCCAATAATGAAGAGCAGCTAGACTTCTGGACAGGTAATGATCAAGGTTTATATTCATAACAACTTTTAACTTCCACAATCAGAATCTCATAGTCACGATCTGGGCTTTTCACAGTGCTTCACCAGCCTCAGCTGTTTCCGTATGGATCTTCATTCCATCTTAGTAGGTACTTATTTGCAGGGCTCCGATATCTAACATGTAAGTGTCCCATGTTCCCAGTGAAACACTGCAAAGACAAGAAACATTCCTTCACTGGAACTTCTTAGATAGATTTATTACACTGAGTGTTGTCTCATTATTATTGGGTTCTAACTTTGCTTACTCTGGTCGTTTTCAGAGTGGATGTATTGTTGTGGGCTCTTTCTTCTTTTTTT
>VZTI01004934.1:1810339-1857813 GCA_013397865.1 Struthidea cinerea | reverse complement strand
GGTTTCTTTTTTTTTTTTTTTTTTTTTTTTAATATATCTTGAAGTGAAGTCAATCTGTGTGAAGCTATCCTCTATTTTTGTCAAATTTCCAACCTGGTTTACTATCTTTTTTGCTGCCCAGCTTTATATGTTATAAGATGACCTCAAATGGGTTAAAGGCTGGCCTTTCTGACGGAAACCTTAGATAGAAGTCATTACCCTTTCTGTGTCTTGGCACCTTGGGCTTCAAAGTGTTCTGTCAAGTTAACGAAGCAGTTTTCTCTTTTTGAAAATGAAGTAGATAGTCCATCTTCAAACACTGATTTTTCAAATATTTCTCCATTTGAGGTCCTTAAAACACTTCCAACACTTTTTGTATTTATCAGCTAGTCTCTATCATATTTCATATACTCTTACACTTTTTGAAGGTTATCCAGTTCTTGTGACCAGTCCTCAGGAATGTTGCCTAAACTGAGTGAACTTGTGAAAATATCTGTGAAAACATCTGCTCTTTCTGTTTCCACTTCCTTAAGATCTTAGCAATATTTTCTTTGACAGAACACCAGAACACTGTTGTCAAATTTAAAGACTTAAAACATTCATAAGGGATTTTTTTGCTGTTGTCCTCACCGTTTTGAATCCCTCATCCCAGGAAAAAAAACAAACAAACCAACCAAAAAAAAAAAAAAAAAAAAAAAAAAAAAAAAAAAAACACAACANNNNAAAAAACAAAAAAAAACCACACAGAATTATGCAAACAATCATCACTCTTCCCTGCACAATCAGATGCCAGATGGTTATTGTCATGATTTTCTGCTTCTCTCATGCCAATCTCTGTTTCCCTATTGTCATCCTTGAAAGTGATGGTGCTTCTTTACCAATTGTATATTTTATTTTAAAATCATTTGAGTTATTTAAAAGTATCCTAAAGATAGCCAAGTCCAGTTTGCACATCTTTTTTCATACCTTTTCTATTTTATTTTAGGCTTTTTAATAATCTCCTCATTCACATACACAAAGATCTTTCCACTTTTAATTCACCTCATCATTTGTGTTTGATTCATAATAATAATGGAATGTTGTTTTTCTGTTTTCATTTTCAATTAAAAAGCATTCAACAGAAAATAGCATTTAGTGGTTCATGTGAAAGCAAAAGGGTCCTGATTATTCCATCAAGTTCGAAAATGCTTTCACTGCTAAGGACCAGAAGAAACAATACGACTATCCTCTAATCTCACCTCCCATCTAACAAAGAACTAACTCACCTATTCTGAAAAGGCCCTACTCTTTCCCTTTCAACTATACCATGTCTTAAAAAAAAAAAAAAAAATAAAAGAGAGAGATATTTCTCCATCTAGATCAAGACAGATAACTTGCTTTAAAAGCAGAGAAGGCACTGTATTTCAAGGCACAATTTTTTCAGAATTTGTTCACCTTCACTTCCAAATTTACCTTCAGTCTGTAGCCTGTGGATCACGCTAAGCTGCCTTCTGTGGAAATCAATATTCTGTTATTATCAGAAAATATTTCCCTGTGTAGCTGTTTGTAAATTATGATCATATTATTCCATAAGGCATTTTAGAAGAAACAGGCAGCTTCTTAGGAGCTTTAATATGTAAGTCTATCCACTGTATCCTGTCTAATGTCTCTGTATCTCTTGAGAAGGGTGGACACCAGAATAGTGTAGGACAGTTATGCCAAACCTTCCCGTTTCACTGCGGAGCTCTGGTCCCTCAGAGCTTGGAACTGAACACAGGTTTGTTCATTCCTGTGCTATGATCTGCAGGGAACCCCAAACTGCTGTCCTCAGGGAAGCTAGAATAATGGAAAGGGCATGGTTTTTTCCAGACTGAGTAGCCTACAAGCAGCACAGCTGCAGACTGCTAAATTTCGCTTCTTCGAGTCAGGACAGTCCTCCAAAACGACCTGAGCAGAGTGTCACACACTAAACCATCACACTGTGCTGCTCTTTGAGGAGAACAAAGCCTCTGCAACAGAGTCTCAAAGAAAAAGTCATCTGGGCTATGACGGCTGGGCATCTGGGCTTTTCCTCATTTTGCAACAAATTCTAACTCTGAGAAAAAAACACAATAAAACTCTGCAGAGCTGAAAGTAACAGCATGAGATACAACAGAAATGATCATTGTAGTCAGTATCTGTAGGGGAACCATCCCACACCCAGCAACCTGCTCCCCAAAAGACACCATGGAAAGAACACCAGGAAAATAAGGTCCTGAGATGCGCCTTTATACAACTGCATTTGTATCTTTAGCCTGTCGCATAGCTCTTGAATGGGTTAATATGACGTCACCACTGTCAAACTGGCACCAGATGCCCAAGGAACACACATTCACTGCACATCCACAGACAGAATGGCTCATTTGGCCTGATTTTACCTCCTGCCCTCCCACTACCCCTTGTGTACACTTTTCCTTCACTCCTGCATTGGAGTACCACCTTCAGCACCCAGTCCCAACACATGATAACAGCAAGGTGCAGACATTGCACTGAAACACAGCTTTCATGCTAAACACAAGCTATTTTCTCCCCTCTCTTCAGCTGTTATGCAAACTGACAGGATTTCTTTCTTCCCATAATATCCCACAGAGATTCCCAGAACAGTAAGGAGGCCACTGTGATGCCAGCCTCTTTAATGTTTGAGACATTTACTGCTAGCAGGTGTGTTCTGAGCTACCTTCTGGGAATATATTCTGCCACAGAATGAGCTTAGTCCAAGTGTCTTATATCAAACCCGTGTAGCCTTGGGATACTGTCAAGCAACACTGGAGAATATTATGTTTTCCAAATATCACTGTGTGCTGTAGCACTTGCTAAATCAGTCTCCAGACATACCCCTGAGGAGTAAGACATTTTTTAGCACCTGCCAAGACTAACACCCGCTGGTCAGCCTCGTGGCTGCAGCAGATTGTTTGGCAGAAGACACTAGAGGCAGCTCTGGACAAGCTGCCCTGCAGTCATTTACCCAAAAAAAGAACGGGGATGGTATGAAAAGGGCAGCTCCACTGGGTGCTACAGAGCAGGGACCTCTTTGCTGCTGCTATTAGAGCAGCTCCACTGCTTCCCTCCGTCTGCCATCCTCCAGTGCTGCTCTGACCTTCTCTCCGAGCCATCTGCCTCTGCAGGCTTTGGCACTGGTAAAATGCATATTGTGCATAGGAGCTCATGAGACAAAAACCTGTAAGGAAAAAAATGTGCCCTTTGCAATTCCTTTTTGAACAGCTTTCAATTAATTTTATGTGTTGCTAAGCCTCTGGTAAGAATATAATTGTGGTTAAATGAAACCTCTTACAGGAGTCTCCAGTTAGGGGCATGTGCTTGACTGTGACTGAGTATGGAAGTTTAAGTTATCATGCTGTAACTCCTTCACAGTTTCCATCTCCAGGAAGTGATATATCTTAAATTTAAGCCAAACTTTAGCTCACGTCTGGAATAGGCTACAACGATGCGATTTTCAAGTGAGATGATCACCTAAGTTAATTGAGTTTAAAAAAGAGCTTTTATTTTAAACCTGTTTTATACACTACTGTTTCAATCTAACTTGTAATAGCCTCATAAAAAACTTTATCTCAGAAAAAATTACAGAGATTAATTATCCATGCTGTGACCCTTTAATTTCTTTTTTATTTGATTTTATAACTTCTTTTCTGTAATGGCATCAAAGGCAAACATCAAGTTATCTATTTTATACTTATATGGATGATATCCTTTTCCTGTCATACATAAGGACACAACATGAGCCTCCTTTTCTCCAGGCTAAACACACCCAGCTCCCTCAGCCGCCCTTCACATGACTCATGCTCCAGAACCTTCACCAGCTCCACTGATCTTCTTTGGGAGTGACACTGGACTTTACCTTGAAAAGTTGATCTCATGGGTCTAATTTCAATTTGATTTATACTAGTCACACTACTGTAAGTGCATTGGCTCTTCTGATTTTGGCCCTATCTGAACATATGTGCATTAAAAGAAAAATAGTTTCAAATTCCTGTTTGCTTTCACTCAGCTCATTTTACCTCTGCAGATAACAACAATTTTATCACTGTTAATAATGCAAATCCAATACACACAGGAATAAACAATTGGTATGTTATTCTGCTTCATGTATTATTGAAAAAATTGACAGTCAAATTTCTCATTACAGTTTGTTTATCGTAAGCAGTGGAGGTAATAAGTTTATGTTTTTTATTCCATTTCCTCAAGTGGACTTTGTAGTTCTGGTAGTAGTAAGAGTATTAAATTTTAAATTGGGAATTCAACACAAGTTATAAACTCAATCCTTGACTGTTTTTCACAGCACCAAATGGATCTAAATTTGTCATGATGATTTATTGGTGTTTTACATGCTCCTTGCATGCAGATTCCTAGTGATATAAAGACAGAGTACTTAATTATTAGAATATATTTGTATATTTATGTATTTGCATTTATTTGTATCTGTATTCACTTGATTTGAGATGTATGTCAGAACAAAGCCAGCTGAAATTCTCAGTTTTTTCTTTAGATTTCCTTCTCACCTGAGAATCAACGTAGCTGTTCTACAGTAATACATAAATTTATGTGCGATAATGTATAAAAAATGTTATAAATTTACAAAGTTAATAAAAATTAGAGACTTTTCAGCCCTACAAAAATGAAAAGCAGGTAAAGTTCAAACAGCCTCTCTCCTCACCTTTCTTCCTACTTTTGTATTTCATTCTTTGGCCCAAGCCTGGAAAACCTTTAGATGGCATTCATGTTCTACATCTCCAGCAAATATAAAGCTGTCAAATGCTTGATTTTTTGATCCTGTCAAAAAGCATTTTATGAGGCTTCAGGGCAGGTGTATTTCTTGTAATTGCTTCTATAAAAGAAACGACGGTTTTTAGGATAGGTTAAGGGGCTGATTTCCCCAGTCCAGCAAATGACTTCACATTTATACCTGTGTTAAGCTAGAGTGAAGTGAGCATAAAATGTCATGAGTAATCAACAACTACTGTGGGAGACTCCTGGGCTAAAAATCAGAAGACCTAAAACAACACTGATGGCTGCTTCTGTCACTCCATCAACCAGAAGTATCAGGCAAATGCATCATTCTGCCTCCAAGAGGTAACAGATTTTTTACCTGTTCAAATAAAGCAGCAGTCACTCCATAACCTGGCTGCACAAAACCCAAACCTGTATCTCTAGTACAGTACCCAAACCTACATCTCTAATACAGGATGACTTCCATCTGCTTTTGCCCAAGAATGTTTCAGTACCATGCCACTGTTTGATGGTGTCCATTTTTGTGAACTAGGAGAAAATGATTTTCAGATAAACAAAAGCTTTTCCCTTGTTTATATATTTTTCTCCTTAATTGTAATGCAGACACCTGAAGTAGATAAGAAATTTTTTAATTGAAGTCTTTAGCCTCACCCTTGGCTTGTGCTATCTGATCTATGGCCAAGTCCTGCTCAAGCTGCTGCAGAGATGCTTTCAGTTAAATCCTCAGAATAAAGTTTTCATGCTGTTGTTTGAAGTGGCTGATATATTATAACTGCTAAGTGACTTCCAGTAAGTGCAGTAAAGCATACATTATGGAGTGACGTTTTTTTGTTCTGTTGTTTGGGGTTTTGTTTCACAAAAGCTGTTGTCAAACCTAAAATAAAAGAAATTTTTAAAAACTGCCCATAAGGTTAAAAAATTGCATATTCAAGGGGACAAGACTACCCTGTTTGCCTGGTATCCTTCTTTAAAATATCTAATGATATGAGATATTACTACTAAGCGCAATGAGGAAAAAAAATAACTGTAGTTGGTTCTTTAAAAAATGTTATAATTGAATAAGAGGGACTAATGCAGTAGAATCACTATATACTTATTTTTTCTATATTTCACTGTTTCAAACATGCTGTGCATTGTCAGAAAGAGGACAGTGGGCCCTTCACTCCTAATTTTTGGACGTACTCTTGTGTTTTTATGTTTCATTCTAAATTTTTAATCAAACTTTCAATTTCATTCTTGCTTACTGTATCCTCTTACTACATAATCTGGCAAACAACAATTTCCAACACACAGTGCCCCTGTATTTGACCCCACTTAATTTAAAGTTGAATAAATCTGAGGATATGAACCCAGTTCACAGGAATAGACATCAGAAGAGAAAGGGGTTTCGCTGGTGCTTTTGATCTAGCTATGATATAACTTTCTGACCAAACCTCATTTCAGTATAAAACATGACTTGTTCAGCATGTTCAAACAGCAGCGTGGTGACTGAAGAGCCATGAAGAGAAGCCACATGTTGGTTAGAGGAAGGCTGCTGGTACGGGGCAGGAGGGTAAATGATTACAGTGCTTAATTAACATATCCTGACACTGCGTTGGAAAAGGAGGAACATGCTCTTGTCTCCAAACAAAATTGCAAGCAATAACATACATTACAATTGCCAGAGAATGGGCTTAGAAAACAAAGGTTAAATGCTACCAACTGACATGAATAGAAAGATCAATATTTCAGCTGAAATTTCTTTTGGGGGGTCAGAGGGATGTTTCTGGCGTCGGTGGGCACTGGTGAAGAGATGCCCCACAGCAAGCCCCAGAGGCTGCCTACCACAGCCCAAGCTGCCCAGGGCTCCCTCCCAAACTGCTCAGGATGGTGCAGGCAGAACATATAGGGCTTATAGACCACACATACAGGGTGCTGGGCTTCCTGCTGCTCTTGCACAGACTGTTCTGGTGCTGCTGCAAAGTCCCATAGCTCTGAGTTAGTGCAAGCAGGTGACAGGCAGCCTGATCACCACCTCACTTTTATAAAGAGTGAGTTCTGCAGGTCTTTTGAGCTTACCAGAATATGACTGCACACAGAATTATAGGGATGGCTAAGAAAAGACTGTGCCCTAAGGTGTTACTGATGATCAGAGGAGAAATACATCTCCACAGGATCATCCAGTTAACCTTAAAATAGGGAGAGTTAATCACCCTGGAAAAGCTGTTTTCATTCAGTGTGCCATTAGACACTATGCCAAAGTTCTGCCATCTACAGGAGGCCATGACCCATTTCCAGCTACAACTGGAGTAAAATAACCCTAATAACAAGATTTTTACTGTAAAGCAAAATGCAAACAACCGATATGTCATTGTTTCCAGATTTTTTTACACTACTCATCTATCTAAAAAGTAGCTTTTTCAGTTATTTTTTGTTTCCCTCCAGCAGCCAAAATGCAATGTGTCCTCTAGAAAATTCTCTTTCTATTTAAAACTGCAGTGCATTTTTATCATAAGTTCCGAGAAATTATTGTCAATAATGTTTTCCTTCCTACCTTCACTTAATTTCATATAAATCAAAATGCTACAGTCAAAGAGGCTGTTTTATATCATTATTTATTAATTACCCCATTACACACGGTGCAAAAACATTGTTTAATATGTCTGTATCGAGTTATTTAAATGGATGCTCACTGTGCATGGTATAATTTACTACAACTTTCACATGTAAAATTGTTCTTGCTCTTGTGGGAACAAAAACTTTAGAAGGCACTGATTCAGGGGTGTGTTGCACAAATTTTATAGCTGATAATCAACAGGTTGTTTAGCTTGAGGACTCATGAAAATATGTAGGTGAAGCAATTTTGCGAGACATATAAAAATTCAACATTTATTTTATTATAGCTAACTTAATTCTAGAATTAAGGTAGGGTGAGATGCTGGAGTAGTACGGTGAACATACATCAGTGTTCAACATCAGAAGAGGTTGTTTTATGTCTTTTGCAAATATTAAACATCCTTGCATCAAATAAGTATTTGTTACATTTACTACATCCTGGCTTTAGGAAATTTTCATGTCTACTTGCATTTTCTCTGCCCCTTTTTTTCTATTATTATCAGGTGAACTGAACTGTATGGAGCTGCCTGAATCAAAACAGCTAAAACAAACAAAAGTTGATAACGGCCCATAAAGGTTATTTCAATGGAAAATTTTCACCCATTTAAAAATACCGAGATCCCTTTCATAGCTGAATAGCACTTGGAAATATAACCAATTGCTAATCACCCCTTTGAATGGGGGGCTGTTACTGAAGAAAAAGGCAGAGAAAATGAAAACATTTCTTTTGCTGTGTTTGGCATTTCTTGGGCCAGGCCATGTTTTCATTTAGGAGTGGACATTTTTTCTTCATGAAGGTAAGCCCACAGAAAACAGAAGTTCCAAAGCATGAATTCTGAAGTCAAGGATGAGAAGCAATCTTTATTATGGTAACTTATTTATTTTGTTTTTGTTAAATACCACTACGCTGGGTAGAAGACGGTGCAGGAGAATGACCTTGCTGTTATCTGCCGAAGCAGCTTGCTTTCAGATCCAAAATTGCAGAGAACTGAACTAATCTCTACTACAGAAACTGTCTATCATGAAAACACATTTTTTTTGCAATAGCATGTGACAAAGTAATATGATACGGTGGTAACTGTTCATGAACAAGAGGCAAGTCCCTCCTCATTACAGAACTATAAGGCAAAGGAAGAAACCTTACAAGACTCAGGCAAAGCTGAAGGCAATACATGACTGAAAACAGCTTGTTCAAAGGCACTGCAATGGATGCAGATGCTTTTTCACTAGCCTAATTCTAAAAACCTTATTTTCTTACTCATAGTTTAATCTTAGTATTGGTTTTATTTCAGCAAACACTGGTTAGGACCTTCTGTCTTAGGTTGAATAAGTCCAGGACACTATCCAAAACCTGATGGAGCTCAACTAGATCTGAAAGGTCACTTTAAAAATAGAGGGCATAAAAATGTGGGTGACTGAAACTGAAATCAGACAGCCTACAAGACAGGGATGAGCTGGGCTCACTGCCTGCTCCTCTCCTTTGGCCCCGTAAGGGAGCAGGGTCTAGCACAACTGGCAGGTGGATGGCCTGAGGCACTCATTGCTCAAACCCAGTTCTGGGTGCTAAATCAGACACCTCCAGATACTTTGCATCTGGCCTACTTTTTGGCAGCTCTACCAAACCGGTTCTTTCCCTTATTTGTCACATGGCAAGTTTTTTTATGTGACTTCAGCTCCAATTCAAACAGGAACAAGTTTCAAAGTTCAGAATCGTACATTGTCAAACACTCAGGGACAGATGAATGAGCCAAATAATGACCAAAAAAAGTGTGGGATATTGAAAACAGCATGAGACCCAGACTGTTTTGTAAGTGATTCCATGTGGTTAACTATATCACATACATGTTCCCATGCTGAACGGAAATTTCTACTTCAAAGAAAATTTTGCAGAAACGCTTTTTCAGGACATGGATGTGATAAAACTACTTTATTTTAACACTCTCATCCATCTCAATAGACCTGCTTTTCGTTGCAAGCTATTTCTTTAACACTGAAAGATATTTTTCTCTTTTATTTGCAGTACAGAAGAGCAGTTCTGTGGTTTTCCTGAACTGTATGAATGAGTTGAGTCATTTCGGACTCTGATGAAGTATGAAGGTAATACGTGAAGAAGCAGCATACTGAATAGAAATTCATCCTTCCTATGAATGATTCATGAAGATTCTCTTCTAGAATAAAAATATGAAGCTACTCTAAAGCCTCTATTTAATACTAGAGTAAGTTTAAACATTTTTTTAAAGGCATCTTTTGTCTTTTGTTTCATTATTAGTAGTCAAGCTATTCATTCTCCCCCTCATAAAAGTTATTACATGTCATTATGGATAAAGCATAATGTTTTTATTTCTCTCCAGTGTCCTCAAAGAAAGTATAATCCAAACCTAAAGAAAATCAGTTCTTTTCTTCCCAGCAGAAAGTGGATAGCAACACAAAATCACACTTATATGTGGATCATCAGTGAAGTAATTTTCAACAAATTATTTTCCTGCCAGATAACATAAAACTCACACCCAGAAAAAAATTAACACAAGATCCAAAGACTCTCAGTTCCTGTATTTTTTGACATAAGATCCAAAAACATTTTAAGATGATCTCAGATGTCAGTGCAAATAAACACTGATCTGTTACTTTGGGCCTTTTCCACTCCCTCTCCTCGCCATGCTGATTAATTTAAAAAATCCTACAAAAGTATCTGCAGCTGGCAGTTGCAGAGTAACAAGGACAATTTAAAAATGTGATCAGACTTTGTGTTTCCAGACACAGAGCAGTCACCAGCATGTTTCCTTACACAGACCACATGAAGATTAATATCAGGACAAAATAAATAGGCCAGAACAAGTAGTTTTCCAGCTCCCTGCAACGACTGAAAGTGGGGATTAAAACAACCACTTGAGATGTTCTGGCTGTAAGAAAGGTTGTCCCTTATCTTAGGCACCCTTAGCGAGCTCTTTTCCATGCAAAAACCTACCCATTCTGCTGCTCCTCAATACTCATGTTAACCATTTACTATTTTAATTCATAATCCAGAAGAAGTGCTCTGGAAATCACCTTTTTTAGGGCTAACAGTTGCAACAAACCCCTGCTCCAAATATGCCCAATATGAAATTATCACTAGGATTCTCCTATCAAATAGACCCTTTGTCACATGGGTATTTCTGAATAAGTTGTTCATCCTGTGTTGGTAGCAAACATCTGGTTAAACCCATTTCAAATCTGAAAAGAAGGCTCCAGCAACAAAAGTGGGGGAAGCCCTGAAGTGAGCCAGTGCAACCTGTAAAGCATTGCTGCTTGACAAAGGCTTCCCTGCAGCACAGAGAGCCAGAAAACCCCATGAGTTATGTCACAATAGGCTCAACCTTCTGCCAGGTCACTAAAATTCCGTGCCTTTTGTGACAAGTGTGCTAGTATAACTGGGGCAAGCATGTAACTACCCAGAGTGCAGTGGGTGATACCGGGTCACAAATATTCTTCGTCTTGGTACCCTGACCCAAAAATAATTAAGCATTCAGTTTCTGACAGAAACAAGTCTCTATAGCCTCAAGGGTGCAGTCTCTGTCTAGGTCAGGTCCTGCTGGGGCAACCCTGGCTTCTGCTGCGAGGCAGAGCCGGCAACATGCGGTGATGATAGCCGGAGGGAGTGAGGGCTTTAGTCTGGGAGACAGCCCTGGTAAGCCTGACATTAACATTCACATCAAATGGCAGTGGGCAAGGCAGTCCTCATCTGAGATAATAGGCTTTTTCCAGTGATTGCACCTTGTCACCTAGGAACACATCAATCCCAGAGTTCGCTACCACAGGCTGTCATGTCATATATTCCCTTCCCTGGGCTCTGTTTTGTAAGAAATAGTTAATGTCTACTTCTCCTACCAGCAGGCTGCTCCAGAACCTCACCATGATGGTGAGAAAATTGCTTCTGTCTTCCACTGTCAATTTACTCATGATTAGTTTATAACCATTTCCTCCTGAGCCAATATTGTCCTGTAGCTTAACCAGCTCTTTTCCCTTCCTGATGTTTATCCTCCTAATGTATTTACACATGACAGACATATCTCCTCTTAGCCTTTGCTGAACAAGGCAAGCTTTGGCAGTTCCACTCATGGGATTAACCAAATCACTTCTCCTCCCACCCAGCACTCAGCTTTCTCAAAGACATGTATTTACTGTTCTGTATCTGCAGTTCTTCAGGCAGGTAGTGCCATCCCTGTCTTGATAGAGTTATTGCAGTCTGGATACTAGATGACCTTCATCTGATTCGATCTTCTTTTAGTTCTCCCAAAATACAGGTATTCTTCTATGGGGATGAATTAGTTTGGGAAGTCAGTGCATGGCACAGAACCCTAGAGCCCAGAAGCTCATGTCTGTATGTGTGGTACCCCAGGAAAAGCAGAAATCCAGAATCTTTGGATATTAATTTAGTTGTCTTGAAGTTCTCTTGTTCCTCCTAACACTTTTCAGCTTTATGTGCAGCCTGTAGTATCTGAATGTCTCACCAGTGTGACAAAAAGAATGAATAAGAATTGGTCTTTTTATCTGGTGAAGAAATGTAGTGACATTTTGAATGTGTTTTCACCCTTCTTCATGCATATTTCCCTTTGTTTTCTCCCCACATACACCAAGGCTTCAAATTCAGCCTCCTGCTTTCAAACCTAAAAACACCTTTATTTACTGGGATTCTGGATTCTGTCTGAACTGAGCCAGCAGAGTTCAATGAATGGAGTAATTTTCAGCTGAATGAAAACCCATGACATGCTGTGGTTGTAAATTATTATTGTCTCTGGACTTTTGGAGATCAGTGTATCCATCAGAAAATCCAGAGTTGCTAGGACTGACACATGACTTGGGGAGAGAGTAACCACACACCTGGGGTCAGAGTGAGCCAAGCTGCTTAAAGTTTCCACAAGCGGGATAGAGGCACCTTCCCCCTTGCAATTCCCTGCTGATGGCAGGCACATGTGGGCACAGACTCTGCATGTGCTGGCCCCAAAGCAGCCCAGAAGGGACTCTGTGAATCTGCTTCTCCCACTCCCAATCACAGTACATGGGACCTACCAGGATTTCAGCACCAAGCTGGCTTACTCTGTCTGGTTTGGCAAAACAGTGAGGACATACTGGGAGACACTACTCCTGCCCTTGCTATCTAGACTTCTTTCCATGTCTGCCTTGGAAAGTTTGGTTGTCAGTCAGGGAAGCAGCTGTGCTTTGCCTGCATTGTTTGGCATTCACCTTTGCTACAGGTTTGCTGCCACTGTTTGTCCAAAGGAAAGGTAAAGCAATGTTAACACCCTGTCTGAAAGAGTAAAAATGGGGAATAAAATGTCTGGGTTTGCTGAGAGATGCTTCAGAAAGCATTTGCCCATTACTTGTGATGCTTCACCAGAATTCCTTTATAATCTCCACAGCCAAAGCATTTCAGTGTCAGAAGTAGGACCCAGAGAAGTGCCAAACTGAGGCACATCTTCCTTCTTTCCTGCTCACTGTGGTTACAGGAACTTCAGGCCATTCATTAGCTGTTTAATTGTCCTGCAAAGGTCTTGAGTCAATATTTTTATTTCCTGATTTTACTTGCCAGTGGTGAACAATCTGCTCCCCTTTTCAGAACATCTAACTAAATTTAACAGGCAGAACAAGGAGGAGCACTCCCATGCCTACTGGATTGGAAAATTGTAAGTATATTTAACAATTTTAGGTATGCATGAAGACCTTGAAAACAACCACTTTGTTCTGAATAGGACTACTGTCCTGGAGAGAAACTTATGTTGTGAAGTAAAAGGGTTTGGATTATATGGAAAATCTGTAAAGACAAGAATGCTGCAGCTCCATGGATAGACTAAAAGACTGCAATTAATTTACTGAGATGCTAAAATGAATATCTGGAGGGTATCTTATATTCTGTAAATTCTGTAGTGTGAAATAAAATTGGTTCTTAGCTGCTGGCCAATGATAGCTGGAGGTAAGTGAGGGGGTTTTCTGACTCTATCTTTCTTTTTCTTTCATATAACCTGCAAAAAGTTGATCTGAACAAGTGACTCATTCAAAAAATCCTTACTCATTTCAGAAGTCCCATCAACTCCCATGAGGATGAAGAGATCTCCATTTAGGATGATCATTCCTCAAAATTTCATAATACAAAAAATACAGTGTAGCAGAGCCATATCATAACTACCATGCACTCCATGTGATAGTCAGGAAATATTCATCTGTTTGCATTTAGACTTTCTGACAGGAACTATGAAAAGCCAAGCTAATAAAATGTTGACATCCTGTCTGGAACAATACATGGTAGGTAGAGTGTCAGTTTCATTTGATGTAAAACCAAAACAAACTGAAAAACTTTTCCTTAAACCTCATAGTCCAAAAATTAAGGGGAGAATGCACCTTAAGGATTTTTGGGGGAGGCATGTTGAAATTGTTACTAGTGCAGAATGGGAAAGAAAAAATGCTAGAATGTCCTGATTATACACTCCTATAAAAAAAAATTCGTACTTTTTTTTCCTTTTTTTTTTTGATGGAAACTGAGCCTTTTAGAAAGCAGTACTGCAGCAAACAGCTGGATTTATACTCAAAGGAAAGAAGAAAAGGTGATTTACTGTATCTTTGTTTTGGAGCGTTTAGAGGAATTCAATGGGCAAGCTCTGTGATTCCATAAGGAGAAGCCAGTCTGACCAATTCTGAATTAAACACAACAAAAATGCGGGCTGTACATCTCAGTAAGACAGCCATTGTATAAAAATATGTGTGAGACAGGTTTCCTTTGATGTACCTCCAATTTTAGCAATTCAAATTTTTTATTATTTTTATTTCAAAAATCCCAGCTGCACAGTGATTTCAGGAAAAGGGGAACAGAGACAGCAGAAACAGGTGAGGCTGAATCTTTCGCCCTTTTAAATCTTGCCCGTGGTGTGTCTCCTCGCTGTATTGCTACACTGATTTATATTTTCTGGAACTGCTGGAAGCCCCTTTGCATAATCCAAGCAAGACAGAAGGGATTCTGTTGACCCTCAAATAAGCCAGTAGTGGACAAAATCTGGAGCTTGGATGTTCAGATATGTGCTCTAAGGAACTGAGCCTTGCACTGGATCGGGGTACAAATACTGTATGAGGAGTGCTTTGTCTGACTGCTGTTTGCCACTGAGCCAAAAAAAACACTATCAGAAAATTACAAAACTGATGAACATGCTCCTATTTTTTAACGTATGAAAGGAAACCTGCCTTACCCAGCCACATCTGTTTCTTTGATTTAACTCCATGCTCATTCCTGTTACCAGTGGATGAGTGGCTTGGCAAGTGCGTTGCAGCCCACTTCACTGAAGGGAAGGGTTTCCTAGTGAAATAAACCCCTTTATGAGACTTTGATATGAACATACTTAGTAAATTACTTTAAAAATCTCTCCTCTTCAGTGGCTGTACTCTGGGATGGAGCATAAACCTAACATTAAAGAACCTGTTTTTTCACAAATTAATTGAAGAGTACACATCTCTCTCCAGTCACCCTAGATGCACTCACAGCAGGACTGTGACTATTCATAAGGCGCTTGCAGAGGAGTAGCAGATACATCCTGCTGATTTGTAATGTAATTCCAGTGCAAGAGGTAAGGCTGCAAGGTAACCCAATTCATTAATCTCCAAACTGTGAAGCCTCACAAGTTGCAAGAGAATTAAAGATTTTGGAGAGGCAGAGAGAAAATTAGAGTTTCAGAAAAAGAGACTATTAACTTGGAGCAGAAAACCATAGCTAAAAGTAGAATAACTGTACACAGCCTGCAGTTATGGGTTTTAAGGCAAGATTAAATAGATCATAAGAGCAGTTTATAAACTTTGCATTTATCCGGTGCTCATGACCTGGGTATGTTAGTCAATCAGCTAATGGCTAAAGGTATGCAGCATCTTTCATAACATTTTGATGCTAAATGACTGTCACCAGAAAACATCTAACGTGCAAATTGCTGTCGGCATCTGAAATGTTAACAACACGCAGTTTGGAGAGCCGCTATTTGAACACAGACTTCATTTTCAAGAACACACAGCATCAAGAACAGGGAGGATTAAAACAAAAGTGACTGCGATCAGTCTCTCAGCAAATACTCAGCCCAACCCTCTCTTCAAGAGCCAGCAGCCAGGCCCCACTGCACTGTGCTCAGCCACCAAAACTGCACTGGACTGTGAGAAAATAAAGCATGCGAAGATAGGGCAGGCAATCATCATAAATTCACACTGATACAGGTTGAGGAGACTACCACCCTGTCTGTGCACAATTAGTGAACACCAGTGGGAGTGCAGTTTTGGAAGTAGAAACAGGGAATCCCACAAACATGCCAATAAATATGATGTGGGTCAGGGAACAGGTTTAAACACATTTTATGGCTTGAGGTGTCACCCAGTCAGAAAGCAAAACCAAATGGCAAATAGCAGGCCCCTGAGCTTGAGGAATTCAAGACTTGTGAAGGATTGAAGTCTTCAAAATGGGATTTAAGCAGAATTTGAATGACGTGCGGGCCTTGAACAAGAGTTCTGCATAAGTTAAACTTCTTATGTTTCTCAAAAGCTAACACTAATACCCAAAAGCCAACACCTGTGGAAAAATCTGTGGCAAATGAAAACTTCATTAGATAGATAAATAGCTAGCTAGCTAGATAGATAGACAGAAAGGAACAGCCAACTAAACACTGGAGCGGATCACATCAAAACTTGAGCTTGAAACATCCTTTCCTGGGATTCATATCCACTCCTTAGTCATCCTTTCCTTTTATTCCCTGAATACATTCTTCTATCCCCTTCTTATCTACCAGCACTAACTGCAGCCAAAATATAGGGCACTGGACCTTCAGCATTACACAGCCCTTCAAATTTCCTTTTCTCTTGAATCCATGGTGTTCTGTCTCCCCCTCTGTTCTGCCACCAAGGATCTAACCTGGCATCCCTCTGCTCTTTTGTCTTGTGTCCAGTGTTTTTTCACTCCTTTCCTTAGAAAGTGCTTTCTCCCACTGGCAACTCATCCTCTTTGCCTGCTTTGCAGTTCATTTAAAACACCCTTCCTTTTATTCAAATGCTTTCTTTGCCTTCAAATTTCTCTTTAAACCCAGGACTGCTGCCTGTCTCCAGCTCCTCACTGGTGATTATCTGAAGCACACTTACAGTATATTTTCTGGGGCAGTAAATTTGCTTATCTGTATAATTTATAGGCAGCATGTATATATACACAGCAGGACAAAGAAATAATGTAGAAAAATAAGTCCAATGGAAAGTCTTACCTTTTCTTCTGTTTTTGTAAACCAAGGGGTACTTTGAGTCTTCACCATGCTGCTACTCTCTACTTTCATTTTGGTTTAAATTATCCAAGTGCACTACTGAAAATGAAGAAAGTTGAGATAAGCCTTAAAAAAGGAAAAATTTTACTTTAATATTTCATTTCATCAGGGCATTGAAGGAACTAGCACCCTGTTCCCAGCAACCTCATCTTCATAGTCCAACAACTTAACTCTGCAAATTCACTGATTTTTCAAGCTAATATTAGAATAATTATTTTCCAAGTACCCACCCACTGACACTCTCCTCCTTGGCATAATGAGATCACTTTTTTTTCTTCCCTAATATAAAAAAATATTGACAGCCAGACCCTAGGTCTCTATGGTTGTCAAGGGATTTGGAAAGCTCTCAGTGAGGATGTTCTGAAAATCCAATTTTCATTAATGAATTGATGCTAGCAACATCTTCTAGGATGCTGTGCCATTAAAAATTGCAGACTCTAGTTTTCTTGAACATAGCAGGAATCGAAACAGAGAAGGCAATCACTATTTACAGTTACTGGTCTCCCTCCAGCTTGCCTGTTGCTCTGATTGTTTTCTTTCTCTCTCACACAGATACCAGGTTTTCTGGTTGCTTCCAACTCTCTCTTTTTGTTTCCTGCCTGCCTCTGTTGTTAACACACACACACACACACACACTATTTTTCATTTCCTGAAAGAGGAGATATTTAGATTAAATATTAGGCAGAAATTCTTTGTTGTGAGGGTGGTGAGGCACTGGAAGAGGTGGCCCAGTAAAACTGTGGATGCCCCATTCCTGTGAGTATTCAAGGCCAGGTTGGATGGGGTTTTGAGCAACCTGGTCTAGTGAAAGGTGTCCCTGCCCATGGCGGGGGTGTTGGAACCAGATGGCCTTTAAGGTCCCTTCCAACCCAATCCATTTCATAAATCCATGATTCTGTGACTGTCCGGCTGTGCTCCTTGTTGTCCTGTGCTCATTTTTACCTTTTCCCAGGGACATGGCTGATGTCTGAGTGAGCAGGGCAGCTCACCAGGCAGCAGTCTGTATTTCCAGAGCTGGCAGTGACTCATGCGTGAAGCCGGCGGACACCCATGCTGTCTGTATGTATGCAACCATGGGTCGTTACACAGCAATAAACTACAGTATCTTGTTCAAAACCTATCTCATTTTATCTGGATCCTCCCTGACTTGGCTGGCACTGATCCATGGCTGGTGTTTGCTGACCTTTTAGAGGAGCACTCTTGGCTGTAGGAATAAAAACAGTTTCTTGTGGAGGTTGTGCACAGACACTGAAGTTGCAGGGTGCGTGCTCGGCCCCATGCACAGCAGCCTCAGGCCCAGCTGTAGGCCTTGGGCCAGGACCTGAAGGACCATATAGCACTTTTCCTGCTGGAGCTGTTGCCTTTTTTTGAGTGATCAGCCCACCCCGAACATCCCCATGCTGATAATACACCTTCTGGTCCCACATGGCAATGTGCAATGTCTGCTCAGCTTTCAAGGGATAGTGCTTCCAAGCTGTGCCTGTGCTATGAGGCAGAGGCAATCCTACAGTATTCCCTGTGGTCCTCTCCCAAAAACTCCTGCTGGGGGTGTCCGTAGGGCCACAGTGCCCCCCCATCTCTGGGGATGCGGTGGGGCACACCAGAGGCAGCTGCTCATGGCGCTGACAGAGCTAGACCAAGCCCAGGTTGCCTGAGTAGATGCAGAAAGTGCCCCTGTGCACACACAGCCTCCCAGAATCTCCCAGGAGCCTTTGAAGACACATTGTTGGCTGCAATAAAGGCAAGATGAAACACATTTGCTGTAACACTGGCTGTTACAGTGTTTGTTGGGCAGAATAATTTAGAAGCCAATTAGCCAACATCCCATAGCGAGGAATAATGTGATCTTCCAAACCCTGAAGTTTGGAGGTTTTCATCCCTCAGGTTGGGAAGGTTTTGTTGAACTCACAGAGAGGAGAAGGCTTTGGCTGCACTGGGCATCTTGCTCAAGATGGCTCAGATGAAAAGTTGAGGGACCTCAACTCAGTCAATGTATTTGCACCATTGCTATTTTTCTTTTAATGGGATTGTGGTGTGCTGTTTATGTACTCCAGCTTTCAAAGAAAGCATTTTTCAAGTACTAGCAAGACTTCTACCTGGACATGGCAGCCCTGAATGTCTCAGGGCTTGCCAGTAGTCTCTGCAGAGGCACAGGGACACTACTCAGGCACTGGCCAGGACACACGCAGAGCGAGATTTAACTAAAACAAAACAAAGCAAGCCCTGTGCTTTTATGTAAGAACACAGCTATTACCTTGGTAGTTTATGATGGACAGTCTATCTCAGAGAATGAGTTGCAGTGTCTGGGCCACATTTTCTGGTTTGTGCTGAAAAGCCAGGCTAACAGGGGATTAGCAGGAAGATAGCTCCAGGATGGATTATCCCTGTATGTGATGGTAAAGAAATTTCAGTGCTAGCGACACGTACTGACACCACGTTTGGACATCTGCCTCTGGCAGTGTGATCCTAGGGCTAGCACAGCTGTATCCTTCCAGGCCTGAAAAAACTTGCATGGGATTTTATCCCATGTGTCAAATGCCTTTTCTGACCTGCTTGTGTCCTTGCAGTCTCAGCAAAACTTCACGAACTGTCTTAATTTCAGAAGCTGCTTTTCCCTCTTGAAAATCCATAACAGCTTCAAGGGACACTTCAACTCTATTTCTGTAAAATTTGGCTGGT
This sequence comes from Struthidea cinerea, assembly GCA_013397865.1. Classification (NCBI taxonomy): domain Eukaryota; kingdom Metazoa; phylum Chordata; class Aves; order Passeriformes; family Corcoracidae; genus Struthidea; species Struthidea cinerea. Next base: position 1,838,494 of record VZTI01004934.1, on the reverse strand, counting down.
TCATAGCACCCCAACTCCATGACACTTCTCAGGAGCATTGACCTGATAGTGTCTAACAGACGAGCAGATAGATAGCAAGAATAAACACAGACAAATCTAATTGTTTGAGACATTTAAGACATGTGTGGTATTTAATTTGTTCATACCGTGGAACATGACAAAATAAATTAGTAGCAGAAGAAAATACTACCTAGTGTCATTACAGGGTAAATGTTTTTGTGTGTTTAATCAAAGCCCTTCCAGATAGATATGTGAGTGGAAGGGAATATCCATTTTAGCTGTGCACTTAATTCTCTGTATTCAGTATACCATTAAGTTGGACACCTTTCTCTAAATTCTTCTAACACTTTTACCAAAGCAACAGCCTTTGTAGATTTCTCTCCTCTTTTAAAGAACACGACACTTGCTCTTGGCACATTGCTGATGCTTAATTTATTTTTTCTCTTCAGGGATACAAAATGTATTAATGCTTCTGCAATGACTAGGATAAAGTCAAGAGACAAGAACCTAGCACTTGTATTCCTTTGTCAGTTAAATACTGCACTATAAAAAGGGGACAGTAAATTATAGAAAGAAACCAATACGATGACCACAGAATTCTGGTATTTATTCCTACATCAAGAGACCTATATACAGTAACTGAAATTCCTCTTTCTTGATTTAAAAGGGAGTTCTGCATGTTTGGTGATCAAATACTGTAAAGGAAGTTACATGTTTTTCAGCGGGTTATAAGCAAGCCACAGGATGGACGAGATGCACTAGAAAGAGGAACTGACTGATGAGTAACCTGTTTTCACTGTAACTGTGCTGTATGGAGTGAATAAAGCAATGTTTCTCCATCTCCCCCTCTGCGAATGAATGAAAATGTTTCTTAATATTTGTGCACTGGATTCAGTAGAGACACATTCACTTGTGTCCCACCAGAGAGTATTCTTGCAGAGGCAGTCCAATTGTGGCTGCTACAATGCCTGAAGTCTGGAGGAACTATATTTCTTTCTCCACTCTCTTTAGTGGAGGAACTTTATTTTTGCTCCCTGAGTAGCAGTACAAAAAGTTATCCACGACTGAGTTCCTTCCCCCAAATTGCAGGTTATTATGCCCCATTCATCTGCTGGACTTGACTAGGAAATTTGAATTACAAGATCTCTACATACTCAGAGAAAAGTTATCCAAGCTCTAAGAGACATGAATAACATGATACATAGCTCTCTTTTTCAGTAGTGACACAGCTGCTGGAAGAGTTAAGCACCTCTGCTGTACTAATTCCTCTGAGAGTAACCTACACAGGTAGATAGAAATTTTATATGGACACTTGCCAATAGACAGTGGCACCCAGCTAATCAGGGGTACCGTGTTAAGATTCAGATTTGTATGCTTGCCACAAAATCACCACTCAGAGGTAAGTGAAACACTGTTCTTCTACTTCAGTGTCAAATATAGCATGGTGGTACAGGAAGGTAGAATAGCTTGATAATATTCTTCAACATGTTTCAAAAGAATGATAAAGTCATAGGCTTTTCTCACTGACTCTAGTGGTGGCTCTCCCATCCTTTCATTTTCAACATCCTCTGCTGTATCTACACAAACTGTACTGGCTGACAGTTCTCTTCCTCCAACCTCGATACACACCATGAGAGGGAGAAAGCAGTAACACAGAAGTATTTTAACCTGGACTCGTAGAGTTTATTTAATTGCATTTTGAACTGGACCTCAAGAACATTTTCAAGAGCATCTCAACAGTCTGTGCAGAGAATATTACCAGTGCCAAGCAATTTCATGCAAGGGTGCTATCTGCAGCACACGTACTCCCCACATTCAGGCCCAAAGACTGCCCTGGCATTTTATTGGGTGAGTAAAATGAAAATGTGCACAGAAATTCCAGCAGGTGCTCTGAATGATGGGGGGAAACAGTCCTGTCTGCCCCTTAGGATGGATATCAATGGATATGCCAGGATCTTTCTGTGTTAATCTTTCTTGGAAGAAACTGTTCAAAGGGCACACAGTGAGCTCTGGGGTGACTATAGCTTACTGGGAGATGGTTGCACTAAAAGTTGCTCGTGTTCATTCTCCTGCACAGTGAATTTCTATTTCTACCTAAGATAGGCCTCCACATAAATTGTAAACCAGTCTGAACTCATTGCCTGTCAGAGTTACTGTGTCCCAGCTAAGAAATTTTACTCATCATCACAACACAGGTTTCCAAAAATCATGTAAAAATATCTCTACGGATCAAAGAGGGGTAAGTTTTGAAGAAGCTGTGCATGGAAAAAGTCTGGCCATTTACCACAATGGAAGACATTTAAAGAGGTTGGCCATGCTAACTGCTGTGCTTGCTCCTCCAAAAGTACCTACACCCAGCAAATACATGGCAGAATTTCCTAGGTCTTACACCAGTGTAAGCATGAGGAGATGGCAGGACCTCTCTGCAGAAGACAATGCTTTCTCTCAGAACTCTAGCATGGCACACAGGCAGGAAGCTAATGATAATATCAGAAGAAAAGACCAAAAAAAAAATTTAGAAACCCAGGGGAAAGTGTCGGCGATTGAATTATGGACCCAGACCAGCAGGGAATCTGAATCGTTTATTCAAAGGAATGAGCTGGTTTTATACACTTTTCTAAGGCACAGTATTTCCTTATGTGGCGTGACCTATCTCATGTTGCCACATCAGGAACACACTTTCTAAATGTCCTTGTATGGGATGATCACTCGCTGCTCACTCGTCTGTCAGCTCCCAGCAGGCTCCTCTCCATAAGGCTCTGCCGTGTGACACCTCTTCCCCCCAGGTCTGGTGGAGACAAGCCTCTCTGTGCCGCCGTGTGCTCCTTTGTGCTGCCATGTGCCTCTGCAGGCAGGTTTTACAGCTCACAACCCAACTCTATCTTATAATTCCCCATAGAAAGCAAAGGAAAATACCAGACAGGACAAAGAAAACTCCAGTGGCAGAGCAGCTCCATCAAGGTCCCACCCTTCACACCATAGCTGGAACAACTGCAACAATAAACCAATATGCCACAGAGACAGGAAAGGATCTGCCTCCCCAGAAACAAGGAGAGGAGAAACAAGTTCCTAGGAACTGGGGAACCACCAAGGAAAACATCTTGAAGCAGAGACTTGCTTTGATCCTGATGATAAATCAGCTTTGCCAAAATGGATGAGCCATTTGGACCCATTCCCTGCTGTTTAAGATTTGTCCTTGAAGTGATGAGCGCGTGTGAAAACCTACATATGCACTGAGAAAGGGAAGGCAGATGACATCAGGCTTGAATTCAGATTAGAAAAATATGCATGAAAGAGCAGAAAAAAACCCAAAACCTCATACTGCAGCATAGGAAAGTCTGGTGTTCCTTTTCTGCCTTCCTCCAGATGGGATTTTCAGCTCCGAATGGCAAACACCATGTTTTGTTACAGATCATCTGCCTCTCTGGGTATCTGGGTTGCAGGAGATCTCCATCTTGCAGGAAGGTTGAAACCAATTTGTAGGATGGGTGCTGCCCTTGTGCTCAGCTCCTGCTTTGGCTCCATCATACAGACCATGGCAGTCATTTCCTGGGTATTCACAGGAGCTGGAGAAAATCGAGGCCGCTGGTGCTGTATCATACAGGAAAGAAAGACCTCCAAATTGTGTAAATGATTTTGACACTCTTCAAAACATTTGCTTTCAGATATAACTTCTTACATTTTAGTTTCTCCACTAGGAAGTGTGAAGTGCAAACCCTGCACTCTCCAGGGCCATCTTCACCCAAAAAAGAATTTGCAAAATTAACATCAAAACAGGTATAAACCATGCAATTCACCACTTTAGCCCCTGACATTTTCCAGCATCTGATGGATGCTATTTTTATTGTCATAATAATACCTACCATTGTATTTAAAAGTTCACATGGGTTTTTTAAAACTTATTTCAGTCATTTCAAACAAGCTATTAAAAATAATTTTCAATACAAGACCATCATATTTTTACTTTTTTGGTCTAATATCATTGCCACATACGATACACATAACAGGGAAATTTTGTTTCATCTTCGTAGCATGTACAGTTTTCTTCTGATGGTATATAAAAAAATAATCCAGAAGTGCTGATTTTGCAGTTTATTTTGGATGGTTTGATGCTTCCAGTTATTGAGTATGTGAGCTGTAATGGCAACGCTGCATGCTTTCTAACCAGGAAGAAAGTAGAAGACAACGTGCTGAGATTACAGCCTGTATGCATCCAAATCTCCCCACACCCAGGGAAATAAAATGTACCCATGTGCAAATACTATCACCTCCTTGTTATCGTGTTAATTTCCAAAAGTCAGTGGGGGTAATGACATCAGAGTACATACAATGTACTATTCCAAATGTTGCAGTCCTATCAAATAAGCAGAGTGCTCTTTTGTGATATACTGAACGTGTTCAGCTTCTCAAACTATTCATCTAAAGCTTGAACACACATGACTACCAAAAATATGGGTCAGCAAGGATACACAGGGGGAGGAGAAGGTTTGAGGAGGTCTGAGCATGCCCTGCATGCCTCCATAGATGCCGCACCACAGCCAGCTCCAGGTCTGCAAGGACAAGGATGGCTGACAGCTGCTTTAGGCCCACAGGTTTTCTGCAAAACCTGGATGAACAAAAAAAAAAGCTTTGGCTGTTTATTAAACAGAATGATTTTATTTTTTTTTTAATTATTGCTCTCTCAATTGGTTTGCATTTCAATGTTTAGATATCACAGATTCCTACAGGAAATCTGCCATAAAAATGAGAACCTGAAGCAGACCAGATTGCCCACTGTTGAACGTTACAGAAATGTGGGCTGGAACTCATATTACTAAAGAAAAGAAACTCATGGGTTAGGTTATTTTATTTTATTTTACTCTAAATTTTGTGTCTATATCATTTAAAACATATGCAGAATTTTTGAAAGCTATGTCTATCTAATCATAAAATAATTTATGTCCTGTAAAACTCATCTGTCCTTATAGATCCTGACCTATAAAGTTATGCTTTCATTATCTTAAGCACTGTGAAGACTGGTTGTTGAGCAAGTGAAGAGTGGGCATGACGAACAAAGATCATAACAAAATCTTGAAAATTCGCACAATAGGGTAAATTAGTGAAGGTCTGTGGATTATCTCACTTGGCACAGCAAAAAAAATCTGACTTATTTTGCATATACTGTGTTAAAAACTCATTTTTCAGTTACCCCAGAACACCGTGCAAGTAGAGAGCCTGGCTTTTTAAAAAAAACATGTATAAAGCAAACCTCAAACTCAGCCCCTGTGGACTCCACTGTGGTGGCCTACTGCATAGATTTACATTGGCAATGCCACAGAAGACAGACACGCTGGAATAATTTATTTCTGAGTCAAATTTTTCTCTGTGGATTTTGTCATTTGATTAACATTTTTCGTTATCTTTTTACAGGCTCTTTGAAGGTGGTGTAAATTGCATCCAGCTCTGATTAATGGTGAGATTCATGCTAAAAAAATAAAATCTTCACTCTATCTGGAATGTAAATGCAGCCTTTCAGACTAACACAGAGTTTTTAATAGAAACAGAATTAATTAGCTCAACCTGGAATCTTATATGTGCAACTAAGAATCAGATACCTAAATAATCTCAGTTTGTCTCTTCTACAGTTTTTGATAAAAAAACAAAGGCTAAATCATTTTATTGTCGTGCCAAGATAATGCTCGTTTCTAAAAGTTACTCGTAAAGTAGACAGCACAAGCACTGTGTCAGTACTGTGCAATCCGAGGGATAGGCAGCCAGCTAAAGGCAGTTTTCAGAACTGTAAATGGAAATCAGATGCCCAGCCATCGCTGGCTGTGTGCTCAACACTCCCTTGCCCCTTTACTACTGTAAAGGAAAATCATTCGCTCCCTGCTTTGAGGCAGACGACTCCCCTTGGAGTCACAGCAGTTACAGTGGAGCTTACAAGCCTGAAAACTCAATCATTAGTATGATTATTTGGGGTGGCACAGTGAGACAAGTGGGTGTTACACCTGGAGGTCGACTCACAGTCTACAGGGCTGTTACGCTGAGGAGTAGAAATGTTCTTTGACCACCCTAGAGCTGCACCAAGTGCTGGGTGTGTACGCATTTGCACTCAGCAAGAGCAGGTTATGAGGCCAAGTACAGGATGGATTATTTCCTTGTCTCACACCTCTCTGCCTCCATGCAGTGCAAAAGCCCTTCCCTCCAGTGCACACAGGAGGGTAGTGTGGAGCCAGGCACACCTGAAGGAAAAGCGGATGGCAGACCAGGGATGCTGTACCCCCATGGACCTGATGTACTAATGGTTGAAGTAATGTTTCCCAGGACACAGGCATCTCATTACACAGTAAAGCTCAAGTTTATGTCATTGTATAGAAAACAGAAATTAATTTTAGCATTGGGTGTCAAAAAAATTGTTGTTGTAATGGGCCAGATTAATTTCTGGCATGAACACACAAAATCGTCACTGATTTTGATGATCTATGACAGCAATTTATCTTCAGTGTAGTTCCACTGATTTTGCTGCAGTTACACTAGGGCTTGATTTAGCCTGATATTTCTATCAAAGGGAGGAACAGAACTGAAAGGGCACATGCTTTGGTTTAGGTATTTGTTTTCTACCTTCCTGTTTTACACAAACTGCATTTCTTTAAGCTATGTATGCTCCAGCCCTCTATTTTCTGATACTGCAATAGCCTCAGGGTGTTTTTTCCTTTACCTACTCTTTGCCTTTGTGTTTATTGACAAATTGTCACCTGTGATGTGTTTGCTGTCTTACAAGATTACAGATGACTGCTGTCTTGCACTGCTTCTCTTCTCCCTACACCTCTTGAATACCGAGTGGGTTGTTTTCTGGCCAGTGAACACCACCAAAGAATTTATATTAAGTGTTCTTTTAGGCATTTCTCAGTCTAGAACCTTTCTTCTTTTGATGACTTCACAGGTAATGTCCTGAACAAGTGCAGGGCAAAGATCTTCATGCAAATTGTTAATTTCAAAATACCTGTTGTTCATACATGCAATTATCATTGATGATAAAATACCTCTTCTTTTTAAAACTTTCATTCTTTGGTCACCTGCAGAATTATCATTAGAGTAAAACACAATACTCAAAATGGCTGCCATGTGCAAGGACACAAATATCTGTTCTCTCTGTTAGCCATATTCTTGAAACCCACATTGTTGCAAATCCAACAGCCTGATGTGTTTTATCACATCTTCTTAGTTCCTGTTCTGGGTATCCACTGGCACAAGTGTTTGACAAACACTGATATTTTACTTCACAGCAATGGCACTACTAGAGGTATCCCTGGGAAGCTCTCATTTTTGCCAGGTTGGCATTGAAGAAGTGCCCAAAGCTACCAAAAATGTTGGCACACTGTGAAGCTGGGCTGATAGAGAAAGACAAACAAGAGAAGGCCCCTGAAAGCACTTTAAAGATGCTCTGAAATTCTCTCTTCAAGCTTGTCAGAGCAATACCAGAACCTCTTAGAACACGACTACATACCAAGGCATCTCCAGAGAAATCTGCAATAAGGTTTCTGCAGACCTTATAGCAAAGCACACAGACCCACGTGAGGCTGTGAGAGCAACAAGCAAGCTCTGAGGCACTCAGAAGTCATCAGAAATGTGTGAATTCAGCCTGCAGCCATACCTGTTCCTGGGACTTCTCTGTCCCCAGACACTCGGGCGTGTGGGCACTGAGGGCAGTATGCTACAGCACACACAAGAAATTTGTCTCCGAGCAAGACAAAACCACAGGCAGCGCTGAGGGGTAGGTGTCCATGAACATGTACCTGTGTTCTGCTCTTTGTTTTGTCTGTGTGTTCATACTCAATTTCTGCCACAAAGGCCCTATTCCAGTAATTAACTGAGGTGTGACAACATTTTGATGTTACCATACACAAACAATCCCATTCAGTAAACCTAATCTGAAATCTTCCTCAAAGCTGCATGATGAGACCTTGAGCACAGCGTGGTGAGGATTTGTATCACCCTCTCTGACAGGAGACCATCAAAGAGGTGCACCATCTGTTCCTCTGGATCTACTTAGTCAGTGGAGGATTTTCAGACCGTTCTAATTATACTTGCATTTAGCAACCTTCTGCTGAGCTACTGTTCAAAAAACATCCACAACAAATAAATAAACAAACTCAAAGCTGCCAGTTCAGGCAGCCAGTGGACTCATTCTGAGAACATCTGCCCTTTCCCTAGCACCAACAGCACAGATTGCCTGCAGTAATCTTTCAACATAGTAGTCTTCCTGCATTAGGCTTGTATGTCCTTGGCCCCACAAAAAAAAAAAGACCTTGGAGACTTCTTTCAGATTTCTCTTTCTTTTTTTCTTCTTTTCTTCTTTATTGGGCTTTGCATAGACCTGGAAAAATATCTGCAATATTGTTCATAAACATCATCATTTATTAATGTACTGCAAGTCTGAAACAGCCCAGTTGTTTGGGTGCTTGGTAACGTCTGAGGTTAGCTCATTTATAAAGAGGAGCAATACTGGAAAGTGCTTCTCTTCAGAGAACCATGCTGATGAAAAGTTGCTTAGAGCTCATCCAAAATTCTGTCTCACACCGGATCTTTAATATAGTTTCTTTTGGATGAACTTACACCATGTGTGGTTTTTTTTCCCCCCTAATAACCACCAGTATATTTATATGCATTATTTTAATGCAGAGATTTTATTTTGATGTTATGTGAGAGATGTGGAAACCACACCTGGGAAATTTGGCTGGCATTTCAGTAGAAATAGTACAATAGTGTGACAGCTTAACCAACTGGGTGCTGGTATTTAATTTGCTTTTCTTTTCATCTAGTAATTTCAAATGTAATTTGAAATACGCGTGAGACAGCAAGACAGTGACGCATTAAAAGACACATCATGTTCTATAGAGTGAAATGCCATGGAAATAAGCAGCATGTTTACAGGTTGTGCAGATCAAATACAGCAGAGGCCGGAAGGGAAGGACTCACCACAAAACCGTCACCTTTCTCTTTTCTCAGTGTGTGCATATGGCGAGGATTAGGATCCTCATGTAATATTCAGGAGAGTTGCATGGGAAATACATTTCCCATAGCAACAGCTGGTTTAGACGTTAGGGAAAGATTAAAGAGAACCTATTTCATCTATCTATCATTGTTTTAAATGAATGGTTATCTGCCAAACCAGCAGGTCAAAACAGGCGCTTCTGTGAAGACAAACATCTCCGCAAAAATTCTACTCTTTCTGTGGATTTGGTTTTCCTATCGGATAATGGGCAATCATGTACCATACTCCAGGTCTTTGTGTAATTCTTAATTCAACATTTCAGTCCTACATGGCTAGCCAAAAAGGCTCTTAGGTAAGTAAAATGGAATGCAAAAATGGTAATACATTCAAGATGCTAAACTTTGATTTGTACCTAATTCCATTAATACATGCAGTTCAAATTAAAATGTAACATCAGACTTTCCAGTTTTGTTGGCTTTTAAAAACCCAGTAAAAGACAAGATTGTAATATAAAGATATTATCATCCAGTTATGTTCTTATCTCTAGCTCTGTTAAAAGAAAACTAGAAGCAAGTAATAATTTCTATAAAAGAGTCATTATCAGAGATTAATATTTTTAAATAGCATTCAAAAATTTGTCAGGCATTAAAAACCAAATAGGCAAGATTTGACTTTGATCCTTGTACAAAGAGATTAGGCTCAAACCCTCAAAGAGTTACATACTCAAGTCCTGTCAAGGGCCCGGGTTTATTTCATCTAACCAAAGGATCCTAAATTAGGAGTCAGTCAATACAGACTCCCTCTAAAAGCGGTCAAAGAAAAATGAGGGGTGTCAGGCAACGACTCAGGTTCCCTAAAAGACAAATAGCCCTCTAAAGGTGGCTGCCTCTTGCTTTTGGGGTCCTTAAAGGAGGGAATGCTCCTACTGAAGGCTGATGAAGGCAAAATGCAATCACCTCACTGGAAGTACAGGGGATCATTAGTGCTTTTTCACAGGTGACAAGGTGGACCTGTGTTGTATGGGATGTGCCAGGTGCCACCAATAAACAAGAGGAGGAACAGAGGGAAACTGAATAAATCCATTTATGGCAATAGACTGTGTACTCATGAATTTTTTACATAGACATGTCCTGATGGTATTTGCAAATTTATTAACTGATTTGTTTTACTTATGTTAATCATATCATGTACTGAAGGCACCATGGAAGAAGCATTTGTTTTTGAAGTAACTTAAATAAACAGCAGATGGTGGCTTGGAAAGCAGGGCCTGGATTTGTGCACAGTTCTAAGTTCACAGTCACAAGCTATTTGTGATATTTTAAATAAGAATGTATCGTATATGAGCCAATATACACAAAAATCTTTATGGAAAAGATTACATTTGATAGTTGATAGTCAGTGTGTTGATTAATTTTTGATAGAAGGAACCTTAACCTCCTCGCTGCTTTGGCCATTGCATATCTGATTTATATCCATTGAAAAAAGCAGCTATGGGACCACACAGAGACAGCTTGAAGTTTTTGATTGAAGGTCTCTTACCTTTGGTTATGTTGGTGCAGGTTGTAGCCATTGATTTCTTTGGAGAACCAAGGAAATGGCATAGCTTCAGTCAGGTTCACATTGTCTAAGGAAAAGCATCTGGCACAGCATCTGTTGGGTTTAACATGCAATATCTTCCCAAAAGCTGAGCTCAGGACCAGAGGTAGTGCCGGCCTGAAAAACTTAGAAAACAAAGAGAATTAAAGTCCCTTTGAAAGCTCCTCCGCTACAGCACATTTTCATGAACAGGTCAGAATGTCATGTCTGACTGAGTTTTAGTGGCGCAATGTTAAGCCATGTGTGCAAACCAGTCCAGGGAGGGCACTTATATACTGCCCACAAAAGGAGCAGAATTCCTCAGTGAGAGGAAGAAGCTGTTCAGTTTGTCCCTCAGGTTTGAAAAATCTCTCCCGTTTCAAGGGAGAGGCTCATTACAAAGAGGCTTTTTCCTTCTTTCACTGAGCACTTTCAGTCATTTCAGTGTGAGCTCTCCCTTTGGACCTCATTTGTTGTTAGGAAGGCGTACCTTTCTCGCAGCTGATGGCCATTGTTAGGAACAAAAACATCTATGTGTGTGGGAAAGGAACTAACACAAATAGTCACAACTGCAAATGGACTCTGCTTTGCTTTCCAAGTGACTATGACCCCAGGACTGTGTTCTGGCAATCCCTAAAGTGCTAAAATAAAGCTCCTTTGCAAGTACATTTGCCTCTAGAAATAGAAAAGTATCCTCTATATTTATGTTATATTAGTGTTTGGGTTTGGAAGTTTTGCCAAAAGTTGTCCGGAAATCAAAAAAAAAAAAAAAAAAAAAAAAGGTTTTGCATGAATCATCTATGTTATGGTCTTCCTACATTTACATCATTACCAAAGTATGTCCCAAATTGGTGTATGAATACCAGACTCAAAATACTGGTGGGAAAAAAAGGGTATAAAATTATGTCAGAGTACAACTGGTACTAATATGATGGCAACACAGTATCATCCTGCTAGTTTATGAAATTTCTGTGGTGATACTGTAAGACATACGCCTTTGATACCACTGCAGATGTGGTAATGCTCAATTGTACATACTATGCCATGCCTCCATCAGTCTGTGGCAGTGTAACCTCAAACCATAAAAGCAAAATAAGGCAGAACCCATAACTTTTTAATTCTTATTATACTGTACAGCATTGCAATGGTAATACTCACTACAGATCAGGTTGAGGCAGCCTCTGAAGAGAAGCTGCTGACACACTAAGATTCTTCTGATGACTTCTTAAAATGAAGACTGATTTACTGAAGACAGTTGTATTTCTCTTTCAACAGATATCACATGGAATACTTTATGGTTTTTTTCACAATCTCTGTGTTATAAAGAGAAGATTTATGAGCATTTGCTAGTGGACACATTAAATTGTCATCCACAAAATGATGATGAACCTATCCATTCCATTAACTTTTTTTTTTTTTTTTTTGCTTGTTCACTGTTAAACATACGGTCAGGACAGTCAACCATGGGAACGGATCACCCAGAGAGACTGTGCAGTCTCCAACCTTGGAGATTTTCAGAACCTGTACGGATTAAGTGTCGCTGTTACGTCCGAGGCGCATAAAGAAAACGACACAGAGTCCAGGCTCATGAACAAGTGGAAGCCGAAGCTTAAGCTTTAATAATTTTCTGACTACTATATAGGATAGATCGCCAAAAGTGTGTTGAGTGGCAATAGGTAACTGGTTCCTCAGCCATCCACCCCTTGAGAGGACTGGTCAAGTCCTAAGACACCTATTCCAAAATATTTTCAAAGTCAAAGCCATAACAATCTTGCAAAACAGCTTGCAGGTGCAAGAAGTTTATGAAACTGTGACCTTGTTTAAAATAGTTTACATAGGAAAGACAGTCTGCTCACAGAATATTGAGAAAAGGCTGAAGAATTGCTCCGCTTCTAGCTTTTTAGCACCTACAGATGAAGGCCTGAGCAATCTGGTCTGATCTCATAAATGCCTTTGATTTGAGACAGAAGTGGTCTTCCTGAAGTCCCTTTGCACCTGAACTATGCTACAATAGTATGACCCTAATATTTATTATTTATTATTTTATAGCTGAAACAATCTGCACTAGATTCAGCATTGCATTTATACCATATTAGTACCCAAATTGTACAGAAATCTCTGATTTACAAACCCTGGACCTCAAGGCAGACTTTAACCTTCTTGACAACTGCTGGAAGGAAGATGTGGTGGGACACAGAAAGTCAAGAGGATTTGTGGAAAAGGACAACTTCTTGGCTCAGGCAAACAATGGGCAGCTAAGGCTGAAGCACAGTTGGATCTACTATTCACTAATAAGGAAGAGCTGATTGGGAATGTGATAATGAGTTTCAATGTTGGCTGCAGTGACTGTGAAACAATGGACTTTGAGATCCAGAGAGGAGCAGGCAAAGACATAGTAGAGCATGAGAGAGCAGACTTCAGAGTATTCAAGGAATAGGTAAGTGACATCACCACATCTCTGAAGTGTCTACCAGGGAAGGTACTTGGGTGTTCCCAGCCAAACCTGTGTGTATATTAACCCATTGAACTTTACTTTTTGAGGGCTTCCCCCATCCCTGACGTATCAAGACTGTGACCATCGCTTTGACCAGTAGATACAAACACAGGTCATTCAGTGTCATTTCACTCTAATCTGCCCCAAGGGAGTATTAACAAGAAAATCAGTTACCCTTGCCTTCAGAGATGGGTCATCACAACACCAAACTGGGGGACCAGTAAATATGCTCAAGGGCGGGGCTACCAGCCAGGGGGAGATAGACAGGCTGTGAAATTCAAAGAATTGCTGGACTCCCCAGAAGAGAGTGATGGCAATTCACAGTGTGAATTGAGTGTGGCTGAAGAGACACAGAGCCTCAGGGCTGACTCTTTCCCTCCTCAACGGGAGAAAGACCTCTGCTTTGTACCCTTCCACATGTATGTGATGAGAACCAAGATCAAACTCTCCCCAAGAGCAGTAATGCTTCTGAAAACCTGCCGATGCATTCTCACTGCCTAACTGCATTTCGAGTCACTCTTTAATCTTTCCACAAACTATCACTCTGAGAGCCTGATCCCTAACTCATTAACTTTGCTGCAAATCATTCAGCAGAATGTAACAGACCTTGGATCAAGATCTTTGCAAGCCATGACTCTCCTTTTTGTCAATACATTAATAACTTCCTCATAGCTTGCCGTATTTACACCCTTGCATTTTTTTTTTCTGAGATTTTATCCTTTTATCTGAATGTCTAAGCTCAGCTCAATCATTTGATCTTAGACCCTATTTTCATTACCGTTCAGAACTTTGTAGCTGACCCTACAGCTGATCAGGAAGTGGAGACCTACTGAGGTCCCCTCACAGCTGCATCATCCTATGATGCTATGAATTGCTCTTCTCTGCTAGCTTAAGAGTTGAGGATTTTCATTTTCAGGTTGTTTTAAGAAAGAAACTAAATGCACCTGCAGCACTAGGTGGTCTACCTTTCTCCCACCTTCATCTTTGCCCCACTCTTCTAATAGTTCATTAAGCATGTTTATGCTGCTTTCAGTTGATGAATTGTTTATGCAAACCTTCATGACATAACTGTAGCAAATGCTTTTCAAACAAACAGACAGACAAAGAATTTGGCTGTACTAGTGAGGACTAGACTGTGGCTTTGTTCCAAGACCCATGCCCAGAGGGATATTCAGTTGTACTATGCTCAGCAGTAGAAAAAAAAAAGATTATCTTTCTAAAAGATTCACATTCAGCATACTGTTGTTGTGGCAGAAAGAGAAAGAAGGGGGGAATGGAAGCAGGAGCACATGGCAATTGTTACTGTCCTATGACAGCATAAACTGATGTACATGTACACACCCCCTTAGATTCCCAGTCACGGCCTCTTTCAGTTTTTGTCAGCCTGCTGGGGAAAAGGTGTAGGGAAGTCACATACAGATAAATTAAATTCATCTTGCTCCTCAGACAAGGTATTGCAATAGGAAATTCAGTCTTCAGTGCTCAAGCCAAATAGAGTCTAGGAGCTTTCTTAAGCATCCTCAGTCATTCACATTTTTCATACTGGGACCTAAAAATGTTAAAGTCATTGGCACAGCAAACTAACAGCTAAAACCTTTGGTCTGTTAAACATATTAAAATGGGGAAAAGCTATCCTACAGGCACTCTCAGTACTTTTGAACAGCTCTAGTGGACTCTAGAGAAGGAATTTTAACATAAGAGAGATGCAAAATATATTTTGAGTTCCTCAGATATAAAAGATGCTTTACCTACCAAAATAAGAGGTGGGATGGAAAAGCATGGAGGAATTTGGCAGGATTCATAAAACATCTCCAGAATTTAAATATCCCTCTAGTAGGAGTCTTACAGTTAGGAACTCATAGGCTTGACAGATTTCGAAGGGTAATAAGAAGTCTGTGAGCCAGGCTTGAGGTCGTACAGAAAAAAATCAACATAGAACCAGAAGAACTTCAGGAGGAGACCTATGACCTGACTTATGTACTCATGCTAAAATTGTCCATCCAGCACAGCTCTTCCTGATTCTGCTAGATACCTATTTACCTCTTTCTTTGATGCCAGGATACATTGGGCATTTCAAGTTTTGTCCTTGAGTGTCTCCACAAGTGCCTCAGTCCTGGCATTGCTTTGTGACAAGGCAATGCAAGTGTCAAAAACCAGTACTCCTCATTCCAGCCTCATGCTGAGCCAGGGCTGTCAGTGGTCCCAGAGCTCACCAACAAAAAAGGGGGAGATAGGAGGCTACGTTTTTAATCTTTTATTGGAACTATGAGATATCTGGATCTAGCAGCTAAACCCACATGTCAGTCCTTCACAAACACATAGATTACAGGGCCAGAGCACATGCTACCAAGGCAGAGGAGCTCAAGGAGCTGGGAGAAGGTGCTACCATTTCTGTCAGTTGAAGCTGTTTAACCTTTCATTAAATTAGTTTAATTTCCTTCTCCCTCCAGCTAATGATAAAATTTGTGGGATAGGGACCTGCCAGCTACCTGTTCTGCCTTGTGGACACAGGTCCATTTCCATAAAGAGGGATGCTCTAGAAGGGGAGAGGTGAGAGCATCATCACTGCTTCTGGTGTGCCAGAGAAGGGCTGGGAACTGGCTTTGGGACTGGGGTGCTGTCTTGAGTGTCACCACACTTTGAATCCTCTGGGTCTCCTACATGCCAAGCAAGTTTTTCACCTGCAAGTCTAGACAGCCTCTTCTGTCAGCCAAATCCCAAAAGTAACTCACTCACTTATGAAGTACCCTGCATGTAGGAGAGCAATTTTCTAGCACCTTGGTTAAGGTGGCACAGACAGGGGCAGAGTATAAACATAATTTCTTTTCTTCAGTATTTCCCATTGTATTACTTCTCAGCCATAACTCTGTGTGGGCTCAGATGCCAAAATCCCCCTAAAACAATCCAGACAGAGCTGGCATACCCATCTTACACTGTATGAATCCCTGCAGATGAATTGATGCCTAAACACACACCTTGAAAGTCCAGCCTGAAGAGTGATTGGACCTTGGAAACTTTTTATAGCACTCTTATTTTCACGTACCACAATAAAGAGAGCTCTGAAAATAGATAGAATCATTTCTTGGTACTAAAGGCTTTAGATCGCTGAAAAAAATATGTGGGTAAAACGTATTTTCATGGCAAATAGGGACAAAACTCCAATCTCAGTATTATTTAAAGAAGAAAGCTGAATTCGGTTACAGGGCAGGTCAGACAGATGTTCCACCCAAAGAGCCAAAGCATTACTAACTATTATATTTGTGTTTTATTACAGAGCCTCAGAACCATAGTCATGGCCAGGACCCCACTGTCATGGATGATATATCAAAACAGAACTAATACCTTTCTTGACTTAAGTCTGAGAAACCCACTGGCTTTAGTGTGGTTACTCACACTTCAAAGAGCAGCTAATTTGCCCTAATGTACAAACCATCTATACATTTTAAGCACAAATAAAAACCCCAAGCCCAAAACCAAACACAAACAGGAAAGTATACAATATCTGGCTGTAAAACTTAGATTCACTGTGAAAATTGAGAGATACATTTCTAACAAACAACAATGTGCCTTTCCTTTTTGTAAAGAAAGAACATCAAGACAGCCCTCTTTCTCTCTTGCTTTGGCACTCTTTTGTGTTGATGATTTCCAAAGAGTCAGGCTGGCCCCATACCTAGAATAACAAATTTGGTCAATGTAAAAGTCGATTATAAAACTACTTGAATGAAACTTTGCATCTCTTGTTTGCAAATATAATTAAATAGTGCATAAAAATCTGCTAGCATGTAACTCTTAAAATACAATTATGATTAAAATGAAGTGTTTGAATCTGTAGACATGTTCTATTAGCCACACACACTAATTTATTTTACCGATGACCATGACTGGGCTTTACCTAGGCACTGGCCAAAACATGCCACAAAATTGGAGACGTCTTAGAAGTTGAATGAGAAAACTACTTTCTTGCCTTCTTTCAATCTCAAATAAATAGCAGGGTACTGTGTGTGCTGAAAGGGAATCGTTTATGTTGGACTAAAACAGAGAAGGAAAAAAAGATGCAAAGGCCAGAATAAAAGTAGGCTGGATGCCTGGAAATAAATATGAATATATTAGAAAAATATTCAGACTAAGGATGTGAAAAATGGAAAGCCCAAAGCAAAACTAGGGAAGGAACCTAATATAATTCAGTTTGAAGACTAAGAAGTGGCATAATACCAATCTCAAGCAGGGAAAAGTTGCTTCTGAGATCTGGGTAAATGGGAAATTTCTTCTCCTTACTTGCTCTGATGTGAATCTTGAACCATTCCTTTGTTTTCTACAGATTTGCTCTGCAATTAATTCCTAATCTTTTGCCTACAACTCCAGCAAAGGGAGGATGATCATAATGCAACCTTCTTGTGAAAGAACAGCAATTACCTGTCAACTGACCTGCAGGATTGCAGGTTTTGACTGTCTGAAATGAAGCAGAATTTAGGCCAGCAAAACTGTGCCTTTGTCTTCACCAAGGACTTTCATTGCCAACAGCACAAGGTTTTCACACTTTAGCCAGAGGAATACTCTTGTCTGTATGGGCCTGCCAGACACCACCACCACTGTCCATAGCAAAAGCACAGGGAGAAAGACAACAGTATGTGCCAGATGACGGTTAATAGAAACACTCTTTATTCACTTCCTACCACAAAATCTGGGAAGGCCTTTTTTCTAAGGTTTCCATATCTTTACCATTGAGAAAATGGAGAAATATCAAACTAAACCTATTAGTTTGTACATAGGCAGAAGACCATAAAAGGCTAAATGCTGCTATGAAACCATGACCAAAATGAGGATCTTTCTGATGTTTCACCTTTGTATTGCAATATATACTATCAGATAATTTTTTGCTGGTTTTGCTGTTTCATGATGAGCAGTATCTCTCCTGAGGCTGCAAAATAAAGAACTAGGTCATCATGTTAATTATAATGCACTAAAAGAATAATGGTCTCTTAACTACAATGGAGTCTGAAAAGGTTAGTGACTGAAGGACCAAGAATCTTTGTTAAAAAAATATCAGTAAGGGCAAAAATAGAATGACTGCATGAAAAGATCAAAATCAAGAACATGGACAAGAGGAACACAGAAAAGCCTAGGGAACAGAAAATGTACTAAACTGTAGATACTGAACCAAGGAAAAGAAAGTTATCTACAAATGAAAAAGGTAAAAGTGAAGGAGAGCAAACACAAAAAATATTTTAGAGTATATTCAAAATATTATAATTTTAAATATCACATAATAAAGAGGGTTTTAAGAAAGCATGCATTAACAAGACCAAACACTGAATGAGCAAGAAAACCCATCAAACCAGAGAGCAAACAGAGACAGAGAAATAGGCAAGTCAGAAGCAAAGAATGGTGAGAAAATACATCAGATAGGTTAACAGAGAGAAGGAAAACAGGATTCTAGTCAAATACTGGAGGACTTGCACTGTATATAGGAAAAATTACACGACAGGCAAAGGAGCAATTAGTAGAAAATAAGCCTGTCATTTAATCCTAGAAGCCGGTTAGAACCTGAGTGGATGAGAAATGCGGTTTAAGTGGTTTCTCTAAGATCAGCATCCCAGAAGCCCAGCTAAAGAACATAAACAGAAAGATGGTGTCAATCACGCTTGTTGGAAGCAAAATGGCACAGGAATGGTTTAACTTAATCCCTGAGGGTTGAACATTGACTCTAACTTTATTTTCGGGTTTCAGCCTACATTTAAGAAAACCCCTCTGTTCCATTTGCTGCCCAGAGATTTTGACATTCCAGTTCTTAACTTTCTTCCTTTTTTCATAACTAAGAGGATCACTGACCAAACCAAATCCAACAAATGTCAAAGGCATTCTTTCAAGGCCAGTATGTGGTCTCAAAACATCTCACTTCTTGGCAATGACTAAAAGCAATAAGATTGGGCCTGAGACCAGATGATTATTATTATTTTTAGGGAAAGGTATTCGCATATTCATATTTAGTCATACGTTCCATCTAAGACATCCTATTCAAAGGTTGGTTCTCATTCCAGTCGGCTACGCATCACTGACTCCCATGGGAGCCTCGGAGTTTCAGTGTTGTGCTTACTCACTGGAAAACTCTCTTCCACAGAGACATCTGGTGTCCCATACAACTAAGCAGCAACATGGTTTTTTAATTTGGGGGGCAATGTTGCCCCAGCACTTCAGGCTCCAGAGCGTGGGCTCACACTGGTAGGGAACAACACAGATAGAGGATGGAAATGCCTTTCATCAGCTACTGCTCTGCATTTCACTGCTCTGTGAACTCCAGCTGCATGGCGTAAAAACAACTGAAAGTATTAAGTTATAAATTAAAAATAAACAGGAAGATCTTATCTGAAAAGATAGTCACAAGTAAGCGTGCATATATGTAAGTGCACATAAACAGCTGCTGATGTAAGATCTCTCAGCACAGTTGTGTCACTACATAGGATTTGTCATTTTATAGGTCTCAGAGCTTTTTATAAGCAGCATTAGTGTTCAGGATCAAGAAAAGCAGGAGAAAATACATTCTTCTCTTTTGGAATTGCACCCTTTTCAGTGGTGGGGTTGGCTTAATGCAGCTGCCTACCGAACTTTATGCTGATTTAGGAGCATGGGCAAGACTTGACCAAAAACAATTTTAATGGGACACAGATAAACTATCAATAATCTTTCCCAAAACCAAAAGAAGGGGGAGGGTTCGTCCTGCAGGCAGACTGCTATCTACATCTCCCCTAATACAAAGGAGTAATTTTGAAATGTTGATATCTTGTAAACAAGTCAGTGCAATTAAAACTGAGCCACAATTTTTGACATTTTCTTATTTCCAGATTTCCATCTTCCACTGTCAGTGTTTCAGTTGTACATAGTGACTGCTTTCCTGTACCCAGGCAGTACCACAAAATCCCTTTGTCTGTGCATTTGTTTCTGTAGGCTCACAGGGCTGGGTTTTTACACATCAGTGACAAATGTAATTTACAAAATGTTTCCCATTTTTTTGTCATTATTTATTTCCTAACACATTAGTGAATCTTATCCTCATCATCTTAGTAACAACACACCTGAAGTTGACATAGGAAGGCAGGAGAAGTTGCCCTTACCACACAACTTTGTTGACGTTTCTGCATCAACTGTGATTCTTGGCAATCCAGTTCATCCTTTCCCAGCCTTGGTCGATGAAGTCATACCCACGACCTTAACAAAGAGAGATTCAATTTCTCCTCATTTATGTTAGGTGGGCTTTTCAATGTTCTCCTAAGAGAAGTTGAGGCCTCTAAATGCCCTGTAAGAAACAGCTCAAATTTGTTTCCCCTGCCATTGGTAGCATCTGTGTGCCTCATACTCCCTGAAGAAAAGACATAGTACTGCTTGGGAACTTGGGATCCCAAAGGTAGATGTGTTTTATATTTCTCTAGTTCACTGAATACCTCAGGACTAGGGCTGCTGGTTAGGTTTCCCATGGAAAGCGGGGCTCAGTGCCTTTGTCACTTCCACCTGTTTTCCCAGTAAAACTAGAAGGCAGGTGGCTGGGATTTCATTTGTTTAACATTGAACTTGCATGTGCTGTGCACATGTATGTCTGTCTGTCTGTGTGTCTGCTCAGGGACCCACCAGACAATTCTCCTCCCATCCAGTAATTTTGAAGCCATTGGATAATCTCAGTAAAATTTAATGCAAGACTGGACCTCTCTCTCAAGTGTTTCTACAACATACAGACTGGTCCTTGACCATGTTGTACAGGATAACTCACATCTGCTTTCATTACACGGCATGGTCTTTGCAGCACTTCTGCCTTTCTCCATCTCAATTTCTCCTACCCTCTTTGTGCCAGACAGGAGGCTGGTAATGGATACAGGATTTGTCCAGCTTCCTAAGAGATGGGTGTGGAGATGCAGTTGGTGACCCCAGGAAGGGAAAGGCTGCAGACCATCACAGTTCTTTCTGTGCCAGGCAGTTAGCTTCCTTAGCTCCAGCCACCTGCTTTGGACTCTGTTCCTGTCACCAGCTTTCCCTTATCTTCACCTATGGTCTCTGTCATTGTAAAATATTCATATGTATTCATTTCCCCTTTCTTTCGAAGAAGCACAGAACAAAAGGGAATCCTTCCTTAATATTTTTTGAATGCTGCTAGGATTGTCACAGATCAACACCATGCTGTTGTAGGTACAATCTTTCAGTAGTATACAAAAACATGTTCACTCTTCCAGCAAAACCTGTATTTTTATCACGTATGAAACCTTTGGGAGCTGTGTTAAGTTTGACAGCTTACAGTGGAAGACAATAAAAATTAATAGTCCTGACTTTTCTTCTGAGGTGACAACAAAATTTATTTTATTATGGCAACATTTTGCTTTCAACAGTTTTTCCATTATTTCATTTTAACTTTTAGATTATAATTTTAGCATTATATTTATATATATATTCCATGTTCTTATATTGCAGTTTTGACCTTATCCAAGTGAAATAATACAATGGCTCTAAACATAGCATTTTCTGGAACAATAGGCCTATAACTCACTTATAAACTCTCCTTATAAACTACATTCTGTAGAGCTCAGCAAATAATAGAGTTTGTAGTCTGGGACTGAACCAAAAAAGTTTAAAAAGAAATTTCATTCAAGCCAAATCAAAACAGAAACTGACATTACAAAAATAAATTAAAAATGGAGCAGGCTCTTAGAAGAAAAAGTTTTTCCTTTTATTTTAAGGATGTTAATGTCTCTGCCCTTAGATGCCTTATTAGCCATTGATTTGACATATCCAGCCCAGCATCATAAGTGGTTTCCATCCATGGGAAACCTCTTTTTTTGGTGGACATAATGGGAAAAGGCCTTCCTGGCTCAGACTGCATCCTACAGGAGCACTTGTCCAGTGCCTCCCTTGCCAGACAAGACCTCTGGGTGTCTTGGACACATCCAAGCATGGGCTAGAATGACCCTGCTTGGTTGTTTGGGTTTTTTTTTTTCTTCTCCCATTTTTAAACTTACATGGGACACTGAGCAGCACTGGTTTCATATAAGCTCTGGCCTGCCACCACCTTCACTGCTGTCACCATCCCTGCTCAGAAAACCACATTGACTTAACTTGAAATGACAGATTTTGTGATTGGGGAGACAGAGGGCAGTTATCAAGCATCAGATCCTGTGAAAAAGGAGGTTTAGAAGCTTCCCAGGTCCTAAAGTGAGTTGCCCATCACCAGAAATCCTTCAGTCTCTATAGATAGCAACATGACAGCTAGGTCTAGTTGCTGGTGTTGCTCTGACCAGCAGAAGAGTGGGACTTACTTGCCTGAAAATTAGGTTCTTGCACCAAAAATAAAAAACAGAGGCAGAAATTAAAATCTAAAAGGTTTGTTTTCACAGGAGGATGTTGCCAATACAACAAAACTGAGTAATTCCCTGAGCACTGATGCTAACAAGCTCCAGTTGCACATGTTTTCTTGTTTCAGGACCAAATTCCCTGGTGTCCCCCAAATTCTAAATGTCTCATAGCATTACTTTGCAGTTTGGGAGAGCTGTAATGTTACTTTCTTGTGTGGGTTTCTGGTTTCTAATAAATACAGGTCGACAGGAATATCAAGAGCTCTTGCTCTCTCCTCCACCTGGCTGCTTACCTTCAGTAAGATCACAGGAACCTTCTGGAGTTTCCATCACAGTTTGTGCAACTAGCTAGGGAAGTGGGCTAAAAACGGCACCAGATGCCAGAAGTCCTAAATGCTCTCCTTTTCTCTGCTCCTCTTGCTGCTTAGACTGCAATATAATACTATGCACTAAGAATAAGCTTGAACTTCTGTCTGATTCAGGCAGTCCTCTTGGTGGATATGAACTCTAATCCTCTTTTTTTTGATGTTCTTCTTTTCTGGCTTTCCTGGTTCAGAGTCTTCAGCTTATACAAGATAGATCATCCTTCTTCTCTTGCCTTGCTGGCTGAGCATCACATAACTAAAAAGACAAGTTTTTGCATTTGCCATTATCTTACTAAAGTGTTTTACTAAAACTAGGAAAAATTTGGTATTTCCTGGGATGCTGAAATCAAGGGTTAGAGTTTGTCTTCTGCAAAACATTCAAATCCAATTCAAACTTTCCAGAATGCTCTCCTTTCTCCCAAGACTCACCTGGACATTGCTATGAAAAACACCTCCTGCAAATGGTGCTTGAAGTGGAGAAACAACTTCACCACTGTGCTCCTCCAGCTGCCAGGTTCTCTTCTCATCAAAATGATTGTAGATTTTTACTGCTTATTCAACAGTGCCCAGGAGGGAACAAAATGTTTCACAATACAGATAAGAAAAGCCAAATTACTGCCTGCAGCAGTTGGGAAGCATGGCATGGTGACGGGGATGACCATAGAATAGGGGAACACAGCGGGAAGGAAAAATCAAGTATGAACAGTGAGACCATGCTGCTGTTCCGTGAGACTTGCTGTGCAGCATGAAGGGGCATAAAATCAAGGATTTCTAAACTATGAAACATAGTATTCCATTTTCTTGGAAGCAGATTTTCTTTCATAAAATCTTGATTTTTAAAGAAGTCTAAGTAAAAAAAAAAAATCAGAGTTGTTGTCACCAGCTCAGAAAAGTATTTGTACTTCAATGGCACCATGATCACATGAACTCATATTTTTTCCAGAACGCTAATAGGTATTGAATAAAGTCTGAGCCAATTACTAGTATGGAAATAATGGCATCAGAAATGTTTGATTTCTCAAATATTCTGCCATTTCGAACTGTAATTACAGCATTACATTTATAGCATATGAAATAATTACTGAAGCTTTCCCCCTTAAGTTTTGTAAAATAGTTTTCAAATTGACCTGTTGTTGCTGCTTAGAACAGAACAATATAAGAAGACCTCTTTGAAGAAAAATGTTGTGATTTCAACAGATTTTAGTGCTGTTCTACTAACAAAAGTGTTTGACTGCAGAAACTACTTTAGGCTCATCAAATCCCTAGTCTCGCTTGGGAAAACAAATCTAGGAAGCTCTTTATTTTCATGTATTTTTCTAAGTGAAAACTGCACCATTGACTTCATAAGATTTAAAACTTGCTGTGGTGTGAGCCACAAGCCTTTCTGCAGCTAGTTACAGTGTTATTTCAGTCTGAAATGCCACCAAAAATAACTAGCACAAACTCATTATTTCTAAAGGAAACAAACTTATTTTTGTAGAAATTCAGAATACATACATTTTTGCATAGACTTGTAATGTCAGCTGAGGGCAGTGCTAAAAATCAAACATCCTTTAAAAATATATGCCTTCTTGCTATAAAGGATTTGATGAGTATATGCAGCAAACCAGCTTGGATTTCTTCAAAGAATAGCATTCTAATTGTTATTATTCATATAACAATAGCATCCTAATACTTCTCTGATTCTGATATTAAGTAATGTGCAAGAGAGACAGGTGCTGCTCCAAAGCATGACTGTTTGAGATGAACAGGCAGCACAAAGGGTAGGTGATGGGGAAAACAAAAGACACAGAGCAAGGAGTGATCTACACAAGACATGCAAATGAAAGAAGATGAAATTAAAATCTTAACCACTCACTGCAATGCCTTGCCCAAGCAGATGAATTGTTGGTATGGTGATGGCACAATTGCAAGACTGAAATTCTAGCCCAGCACAATCAATGGCAGATTTTCTCAACAGTTTCAGACTAAGAACTAAAATAATTTTGAAAACCCCACCGGGAGCAATGTGTTCAGCTCTGGGGCCCGCCCAGCATAACAGACTTGGACCTGCTTGAGCAGGTCCAGAGGAGGGACATAAAAATGATCAGGGAGCTGGAACACCTCTTCTATGAAGACAGATTGAGAGATCTGGGGTTGTTCAGCGTGGTGGAGAGAAGGCTCTGGGAAGACCTTATAGCAGCCTTCCAATACCTAAAGAGGGCCTACAAAGGAAGACGGGAAGGGATTCTTTATCAGGGAGTTCAGTGATAGGACAAGGAGTAACAGTTTTAAACTGAAAGTTAGTTTAGATGAGATACTAGGAAGAAGTTTTTTACTGTGTGGGTGGTGAGACACTGGAACAGGTGGCTCAGAGAAGATGTGGGTGCCCCATCCCTGGAAAAGTGCAAGGCCAAGTTGGATGGAGCTTTGAGTAATCTGGTGTAGTTGAAGGTGTCCCTGCCCACGGCAGGGGGATTGGAACTAGATGATCTTACAGATTCTTTCCAATCCAAACTATTCTATGATTCCAAAAGAGATTTGAAGGCTATGCTTATCTACCGAAGTCATCATCAGAGTTCCTACTGACTGAGTGACAAAGATCTTGTATTTCAACTCTATGCAGCATGTGCCTGCTCCTAGAACTTAAATCTTTTTGCAGTTTTCTTCTAGAGAGTTACTGAAGACCTTTTATCAATACTCAGTGACCTACCTCTAGTTTCTTAAGTTATCTACATTTGGAGTTATGGGAAAACTTCGATACAGAGAAGCAAATCTTCTAAATACATCTAGTCAGGCTTTCCTAAATATTGATTTCCTGTGAATTCAGCTTCTTAATTTATGGCGCAAGTTAACGTGTACAAATATATTTCATTATCCCAAACTGTTGTGTTCTTAAGTCTGTGAGATATATTCTAAACACACTGACACAAATTTTTCATTTCTATTTTAGTGATGCACTCTTTGTGAATAAAATATACAACAAAATCTAAACACAGGTTTAGAATCTCTTGGTAGAAGCTGCCTTCAGATTCCAGATCCAGAGAGATGAAGATTCCAGCACAGCAAAAGACTTGTTATAATCAGAAGTATGTTAAATTTGAACAGATTCAATTATTCACTTGAAATAAAACTGATTGCATAAGTAATTATTTCTTTTCACTGTGAACTGCTTCTGGACTAACGGACTAGTTTCTTACTAATATTTTTTACTCATAAATATTCACAGAATAATCAGGATGATCTTCAGATTCAGAATGTCCACCAGATGTTCTCTCTGACCACTTTTTGTTGTTATTTATGATGTGTGATTAGCCACTCAAACCATATGGCATTGTTTCTAGTCCCTGAATCAGTGACAAATGCTTAGATCTGGATAGTGATGGAAACAAAAGTTCATTTGCATTATGAATAGTCAAATGAAAAAATCATGTCCCAAAACTTTTCTTTTTCATGAATTGTGAATATTTTCACCCATTCCACATGGACATCCAAGTAATGATGAATAACATAATACATAAATTAATCCTAGGGCATTGCTTTTTCGCAAAGTTTGCACAGACCATTCTTTTCTCATTTGACAAGCATCAGCTTTTCCATAGGCTCTAAATTTTAATGACAGCTACATTGTTTGGACTTTTGTTGCTATTATCATCATCATCATCATTATTATTATTATTATTATTATTATTATTATTATTATTATTATTAGCCTTTGAACTTATTTCTTCAATTAATTCATTGTATTGATTCAATCAACATATTTACTTTTCAAAACATGCTTTCAAATAAATATTTCTGGGCAAGGCAGACATATTGGCTCATTTCTTTAAGAAAACAAATACCATTTTAGGAATATTAGGGGAAATGCCATATAAATTGGCACTTTTCTTAAAGATTTCTGCACATAGCAGCACATTTTTTCACAGTTATATAAAAGTCAACTTTACTTGAACATTTCTGAGAAAACTAACACTTTTCTTCAATATCTGGAAATGATTCCTACATAAAACCAATGTGTCCCAAACTTCCAAAATTTAAGACTATTAAAAACATAGTCCATATGGCATATTTCGTAATACTAGTCTATTCTATTCGTACCTGTTACATCAGTCATCATCTTGAAGTCTAAATGCACAAAGTTTAATATAGGGTTTCCCTCTTTAAAAAAAATTAAAATCTGACTTCTCAGAGATGACAGAAATTTACTTCACACGATGAGCAAGAATTTGCTCTAGTCTCAGCATCTTTATTCTCAGTATCTTTAAATAGGAACTGAGAGAAAACATAAAAATATAGCTACTGTTTAAATTTATAATTTTGCTATCTGCAAAATGACAAGGAATCTGAGGGACACAACAGTTCAATCAGTTTGGATTAAAGTACTGTTTAACCCATGCAAATATAAGGT
Organism: Struthidea cinerea; assembly: GCA_013397865.1. NCBI lineage: Eukaryota > Metazoa > Chordata > Aves > Passeriformes > Corcoracidae > Struthidea > Struthidea cinerea. Next base: position 1,811,364 of record VZTI01004934.1, on the reverse strand, counting down.
GGTATGTGTAGGAAGAGTGACACAATTCACAGTAATTGAATAAGAGCATCTCCTGTGAGAGACAGTGATAGGAAGGTTCTTAGGGCATATGATGTGGAAGAGCTGATCTGTCTGCCATGGTTGTCCCTTCTCCATGTAACATTCTGTGAAGCTGCAAAACAGAGGGGATCCAATCTGGGTACCAAACAGCAACGGAATCTGAAGTTTGGCCAGCCCTTCCACAGGCAGTAGGTTTCTGACATTATTCATTCATCAAAAACTCACCCTTTTTCTTCCATCCTTCCAGTGTTTCAAAACAAAAATGTCATTTGATAATGAGCAACATTTCTGAACAGAAATAGTAGAAGGAAGTCCTACTCTTCAGTAGTGTTTTTCCTTCTTGAATCAGAATCTTGTTGCTATGCTGCAGTCACATATTTGGGGTTGCACCAGCTACTGTAACTGAGGAAAGCTTCAGGAATTATCCACTGTGACTGACAAATCTCAGACCATGTTTTTCATGCATGGCCTCTAGAAAATAAAGCAAGGGTTTTCACAACTTTCTGGCATGTGTTTTTCAGAATTATGGATAACATCATGCCACTTTATGAGCTTTCTGTTGTATCACCAAGTGGTGCATTTGTGTAACAACTATGCACAGCCTGATATATCCCACCAGAACTGGATTTACTGGGCATGAACAATCCATGCAGATCAATGCATTCATTAAGAACTTAATTATGGCTTCCACATGTACAGCAGCCAGACTGGAGCTACTTTACCTGCATAGTAGCATCCAACCCACTAGAAGCTACCAAACATACAGAGGATCATAGGTAAGAGTAAATTATGCCCAAAATTCACTTAGATAAAACTACTAGGTGGAAAAAAGGGTTCAAGAAAAAACAGACATATAGTACTTCTAATGTAGACTGCATATTTTACTGTCAGTCTGGATTCCTCCCTGACAGTCCTGAATTTGACTCCAAGGATCAGCTTCCCATGAGTCAGGCAAATCTGATAGAATCTCTGCATTTATTTCTATG
>VZTI01004934.1:1719154-1807606 GCA_013397865.1 Struthidea cinerea | reverse complement strand
TGTGTGTTTGTTAAATAAATAGCCTGTTATCTCTTTCACTTTCCTTTGAGGAAATTTTTTCCCGAACCTGGGGGGAGGGGTGGTTGCGACCTGACTTCTATCAGAGGATATTCTCCTCCAAATTTGTCCAAACTAGGACACACATCATAGAATATGTGTTACATGGTCCCTACCAACAACCAACAACAGTGCAACAGCAGCAGAACTCCTTCCTGTCTGGAAGTAACAAGGAACATGAAGATAAAATTCTGTCTCCCTCCACCCAGGAGTCTGAGATGGAGTCTCAGTGGGCCAGGCTCAGGCAGACTCACGGAACAGCAATGAGAGCCCCAAATTCTATCAGTCAGGATGCAAACCCACCCTAAGCATAAAGAGGCAGGACTCTTAATACAGATAATAAAATCTCTTGCAATCAAAGAGAGAAGATACCTTCCTCCCACTTACTTATATTATCAAAGCTGTACTGACTGTTCTAAAGTGGCTTCAATTCAGAATAAAAGCTCACGTTGCATCTAGAACAAGGCAATCCCCCCAGTCTCATCTCACAACACATCATTTTGTAAAAAAAAAATGCCCTTAATATTTGCAACAATTAAAAATAAATTTCTCGTCTTAAAAAATGAGCTCATGGAATAGCTGTGTTCAAGAAGTCTACAAATGCACCAGACATGGACCAGGCAGTCTCAAATCTGCAACACTGCCTGGTACACCACAAGGTTCCCTGCAGGACACTGTTATTGCTTCCACTAAATTACTAAGGCACAATTAGTTTTGTGACAGCTTGGTAAACTTGGTGATGTGGGATATTTAAGCAGGATTCAGAGTTTTCTGTTGGACATTTCATTCTGTTACTGCTATTATTGGCATATTTAGTGTTTAGACATTTTTTACTGCCTTCTGTAAACCAGTAAGTCTAAATAATTTCTTTTTTTTTCTGGAATTTTTTTTCCAGTGAAACCACCCCATGTGCATGCCATGTGATTAAAAAAAAAAAAGAAAACAACAACAACAACAACAACTGAAGAAAGCCTAAGCTTCTAGAAAAAATAAAGAACCAGGCTTAAAAGGGGAAAAAAATGCTGACGGTTTTCCTGCTTTGATGTTCTGTCTTTACCATGAAAACCCTTTTTCTTCCCCAAAATTTTGCCTTCCCCATCAAAGAAAGATTTGAACTTTTTTTCCCTTCGAATTCTTATGAACTCAGTGTTTATTCACTGGAAAACTATCCTGAGAAATGGACTGCCTTATCTTACTACCCTCTTATTTTTCACACTTTTCATGTGCTATTCCTGAGAACAGACTCAGGGTCTATCCCCACTCTGCAAAGTCAATGGGCTTTGAGCCAGGTTGAAACCCTGGATTATTACAGAATCAGTCATCAACCACTGCATAAGCAAAAGATGAACCAGTTTTTATCACAAAGCAGCCCTCTCACTTCAGCAATCCCTCTGTTGAAACACTGATTGCTAACCACGATGTCTGGAACACAGTCTCTGACTTTAGGAAAGCTCTGGACAAAACAAAATCCTTTCCCAGAGACTGGACAACTCAAACCACTAGAATGAAGCAGTACTGTGGTTTCATGTTGCATGCTTGTAATTAGAGCGCAGATTGCTAGTTACTTCATTATCATCCTTCAAATCCTTCCTTAAGCTGTCGTCTGCCAGCAGAAAAGAAAAAAAAGTGGCAATGCTATTATGATTGCTTACAAAGCTAAGCCATACTTTCTCACTCCTGCTCAGTCTGCATCCATCTATTGCCTCAGACTAAGAAGCTCTTTATTCTGTATTTGTAAAGTGCTTATTAAAATGGGATCCAGACTCACGACTGGCTGTCCTGAGCATCACAACAAGATGAAGGCATGTCAGCATCAGGTTTCCTGGGTTCCAAAGGTTGATAATCTGAATGCATCTTTTAAGTTTACCCTGAGAGGTAGCACAGCTGATCTCATAAAATGAGTGGGTTTATGTTTCCATGGAACAGAAAGGGTGCATGACCTACCATACTGTTTTTGATGCATTCAGCTAACAAAAGCGTTATCCCAGATGCATAATGCAATGCCATTGCCCATGTCACAGCTATCTGTGTTGGCAGACTCTGCTGTACACAGGTATCCCCCTGTTTGCTAACACCACCGCACCCATGATGAAAGGAGGCAGCCAGAGCACGTCAGCAGGCTGTCAGCTGGGACAAGATAATGGCAGAGTCCATGCAGCAAGACCTCTATCCTCAGGTCTGCAAAACAAGTGACCTCCAAAACCTCCAGGCAGAGCACCACCATTTTTCCTGTCAGCAGCATTTTACCCACACTGGGAGAAGGAAGGAGAGCCCACGTTCTTCCTGTGCAATTAGGAAAATTTGAGGAGAACTTGCTGAAGCAATTTAGCACTCAGGCAATGCTAATGAAGCTCAAGGATGAGCTTCCACTATTTTTGTTAAGAGCTTATCAGGAACTTTATTACGAGTTGAAAAGCCTACCCTGTGCTGCTGTTAGTCATCCTGAGTTTGTCCTTCACAGTCACTGGAGGTAGAAGCCAGTGCTCTGGTCCTGGTGCTGCTAATACACCGTTATCAGCTCTTCCCAGAGGAAAACAATGTCAGCAATGGCTGCTGATGATGTGAATGCTCTGCTTTACTATATTGTGCTTCCCTAACAAACATATTTCTCTCAGGAATTAATTTTCCTCAGCCTCCATAGCTTTTTTTAACCTGGGAGGTGTGGATTTGTGATCAGCCACAGGAGGAGCTATCAAAGTCGGTGGAACACCATGTTCCTGAGGTCAGGACCAGAGTAACCCAGTAAAAAACAACCCAGCATCTGGAAAGGGTCTATTTTCCAATGCTGGCATTTCATTCCATTTGATTATTTTCTGGAAACCACAGTCTCTTGCATATTTTTAAGTCCCAGGCAAAACCAATCCAGCTTGTTCCTGAAATAACTCCAGCTCTACTATGGCAAGGCAAGAAGTCAGGGATTTGTTTTTCTTTCTCTCCTGGTTTGTTATTTAGTGCTTTTTAAGAGACACGAATGTGGCAAACATCAAATTAAAATACAATCAGTCTCAACACCGTATTGACAGTGAAGACAATGCTTTCCTTCATACTCATTTGAAGATAGCTTATGTCTGTAACAATATGTCTGTCACCTAACTACACACAGAACTACGTGCACTGCCTTTTAAAATGTACAGGGAACAGAATAAAACACTTGTAATCAAGTTTAGTTTCCTCCAAAACTGAAAAATGACATTGGAACAGATATATGTATTCAGATGCAGAGGTATACAATTAAGCACTAAAAGGATAATTTAAAAGTTGTGGTTGAATCCAATAAAAAAGATTTGAAAAACACTGAAGGTTGCTCGTAATATATGTCTTGAAAATGTAGATGCTGAAGGCTTGGCTACAGAGAGATTTTCCAGCTTTCTGCCAGCGTACATGTGAAAGTCTTGCTTCCACACAGATGCTGGCTGAAAACAGTTAGAGGTTTTTGTAAACCAATCTCTTTATCTTGCAGGTGCAGATTGTTATGCAGTATTGTCACGATACTGACTGAAGAAATATTTTGAAGTAGGTGTTGTAGGGTTCAGCCAATCCCTCTGAGAGGTGGATGAACAAAGAACCAATAACTTTATACCACTAAGATACATATACGAGTTTGTAAATAATTAAATGGTTCCATTCCTTCCTGGATCACGTCTATGTCACTTTCTCTCCATCCTCTGCACAACAGCGACATGAAAATAGTACCTAAATCTGAATTATCTGTGAAAATCTGCTCCTTCATTGAAAAGCTGCAGCTTTGCCTCCCGTCCTTGTATCAAAGGCTTGAAATTTGACAGAAAGACTGCACTAACACCAAAAGCTGCCCTAAGTCTGGCTAACATTTTGAAGAAAAAAAAGGCAAATGCAAATACTTGTTAATGTTTGGCAACAAAAATATCCCAAGATGTATCTCACTGAGCCTGATTCACTGTGGATTGATAGGGCTTGGTCAGTACCTTAGATGCAATTGCTCTTATTACCTCTTGCTGGAGCCCACCATGGGGACAGATACACAGAATAACCAGAGGGCATTGTTCCTTCCTGTTTTCTCTCTGGACCCTTATTTTAACTCCTATCATGCTATTCAGATTTGTCCAAAAAAATTAAACCAACCAAATAATCTGAGGCCTGTTTGATTCTACAAAAGCCTCATCTTTCCAGCAAGTCAAAGAACCTTTTACTTGATTATACGTTGGTGAGAACAAAGTTTCAAGTAACCTGATGGACATTACTCTACAACTCATTCTTCTAACAGAAATTTAATTTGGCTAATGACTCACAGTAAAGCCCTCCCTATTTACTAAAAACATTCCTGAAGTAGACTATCATTTTGCACTGATTGAAACACAAAACATATTCCCTAGGGAGGTTTTGTCCATGGCAGAAAATGTTGAAAAATGTTACATATTTTTGAAACCTTCAAAATTTGACTTAAGCACAGAAAGACTGGGAAGATAACTTGCACAAATTATGCTGGTTTTAATTTAAATACAAACTTTTCAGTGGGAAGGTAGTGTTGTCTGGGTTTTATTTTTTCTTTTTTTTTCTTTTTTTGATGCTACTAAATGAATGTTTGCACTGTGCAAAGAGTAAAGATACATATTTACTTTCCTTCTTGAAATAGCAGGTGAATTTTTTATTTCTTGAAGACAGCAGCCAAGCTGAGGAATGGCATTTCCCAAGAGCTGAACTGCTGCACACTGAACACTAGAACTTTGCTCTGTTCCAGTCCAAGGAAGTCTCCAATTGGAATCAGAACAAGTGTATTGAAAACAGGTTTTTTCAGAATTTCTTAGTGAGAACAAGTACCTAGCAAGATTATTAATTTTCTTGCATTTTTTATTAGACATATTCTTTAATTTTTCAAGATTCTTTGGAAATTTCACCTTATCCAGGATAGATGGAATATTACTGAGATAAGGGCATGAAGGGGAATGTATGCCAAGGTATTTCACATAAGTTGGTCCCCATTTTTTTTCGCAGTAAAGCTGAGTCAGTTATTCTTTGCTAAAGGCAGAGCAAAATATGCACAGGTGCCAGAGAGCAGCTGACATGCACTGAGATCCCATATTGACATACCCCAGTGTAATGCGCCCTTGTTCCCAAAACTCATGTGCACGTGCATCTCTCGAGCTGTGTGGATTGACGCAGTTCACAGAAAGCCCCTGGAAGGTCGGTAACTGACCAGAGACAAATTTCTGTCTCTTCCTCTTTCTTCACTGTTGCAGCATGCAGGAACCTTGCCCCACACATGCAAATTCCCTGAAACCAGGTCCCCTGGATGATAGACCTTACTGGAAATGACAACGTAGAAGAATAAGCATTCCCCTTACCTACTGATGAAACCATCTGCATAGGAACTTAATAATTAAACTAGAATAATAGAAATGCACTGCATTAAATCTGAAGTGCCCCTATCCTTGTCATACTTAAGACACTGAAAAACACAGCTGGCCAGTATTTATTAGCTGATGGGAGATTAGCCAGGGCAGTTTTAGATTCTTTTCAAAGTGAAATAGGTTGTCATAATTATTTATTTGGCCAAATAGTACCCATCAATATTTATTAATGACAGGAAAGTAATGGAGACTTACTTTTGAATAAATCAAAGAAGGACTAATCTATGGTAGTTACATAATGCAGAAATGACCTGCTTAACCTTTAGTTACATTTCCCAAATCACTTTCCCAGAGTGAGCAGCCTGTACAGAGAAAGGAAAATAGGCAGATCTGTAGAACAGTGTAATGTTCCATTACATGTAAGGAATATAATGTAAAATACCACTTTAAACTGAACAAAATAATACATTCAGTGTGAGCTCATGGTCATTTTATACAATAAATACTAAATTGCTGTGTCTAATATCCCCTTTGCACACAGTGTATTTCAGCAGGAGATGTGATGCAGCAAAGGGAAAGGATCAAACAACAGCCAAGGGGATTTGCTGCCTGCAGGCCCCCAGCCCGCAGGCACACTTAGGTTCAACAGGCACTGACCATAAGCAAAATAACCAAGATGTGTGTCTGTGGTAGAAGTCATCTCAATGACTTCTTGAAATCAGAGCATTTAAGAACACATAAGATGTGTTAATGCTTCTGGGAATGTTGCTGAAACTGATATTGTTATCAAATATTTAGTAGAACAGAATGTTAACTCTTTTATGTTTAATATTCGCAACATTCGCTGATTATTTTTTCCCATACTTGATAAATTTTTCACAATCTCTTCCAGTACATAAACTGAGGGGCATCCACTGAGAGGAGAAAGGGGCGGACTGAAGCTAAATAAACGAAAATGCTTCTTCACACATCAGGTCATTCAGCGGCAGAAGTCTGTTCTGCAGTATGTTGAGCTAAAGCACACATGGGCTTGGTCCTACTGGGCCAAGCCAAGGGGCTGTATGGGGCAGCATCCTGCCTCCAGCAGGGGCTCCAGCCTGAAAAAGGAGTAAGACCCAGTACGGCTGTTCTTACCTGCTTAGGTAACCCTTCCCTGCTGGCCTGAGTCCTTTTTATTTGGACACTTTCATTGAAAGTATATCCAAATGAGACTTTAGTGTGGTCTCCTGTACACACAAGTCATCACAAATTACCCAGGCACCTTCATTACATCTGGAAACTTCAACTAATTTATTTCCTTCTTCAAGAAAATACAAGTAAAATGAATGCAGGAAGTGGGAAAAGTCTTGAAGTCTATGATAGACAAGACCTCTAAAAAGGGAAAAAAACTGACCACAAAAAAGATCAGTTCATAACAGAAACTCCGTTATACCTATGTTAGTACACTATGTTATACTAAAGAGAAAATCACATCAAGATCCCTGACAATGAGCTGAAGGGATGGCCAGGAGTTTTGGTGGCCAGGAGATAAGATGGCCTGTCAGCTTTGTGTAATAAAAAGTCAAGAAATGCCTCACTCAGGCAGCAAAGCCAGTGGGATTTGCTGCACAGTCTCAGTGGATTCATGAATCCAGCCCAGCAGCCAGACCTTGGTACGCTGGAGAAACAAGAGAAAAACAAAACAAAAAAGTCAGCAAAGAGAGAACATATCAACACAACCAGGGCTTCTTGGTGAACAGCTTTACCTTAACCTGTTCAAGACCTGAAACTGTGGTTTTGCTTCTCAGCATAATGAAAGTTTGCCCTATGAAACATCTATTGCTTGATCACCTGTGACAGACATTGGCAAACATGACCACAAGCACATAAGATTTGTGAAGCCAAGGACAAACCCTCTCTTATCCTGGTTTACATACCCAAAACTTGTTATCATTCTACAGCAACAGCCAACACAACAGGGCTTTTTAATAATATTTGTCTGATTTAAACTTTACACAACATGTGCTGAATCCTTCAGTCCTGAGCAAGACTGGGAGAGGAATATTCCCAATGCTATGGTTTAGCCCCTGTTGAACTGAGACAAAATCATCACTTGTTTAATTTTTTGGGACTGGCTTGAAAGCTTGGCTATGTTAAATCAATGAAAACACTGCTGTTGGCTTGAGAGAGCTTAGCATCTATGAATATACTATTTAAAGCTGGGATAGGGAGAAAAGGCTGTGAAATGCAGACGGCAAGGAGTTCTGCAGCACAAATGGACCTGGTCCTTCTGGAAAAACACAAGTGTGTGCTCCCCAGTCTCATACGGTCCATGAAACCAGGGTTTGTCAAGGTGCTTAGACCTTGATCCATATGGCAACCCAGAGCTGGAACTCAGCCCTCTTCCTCCTTCCAGCCTCTGTCTCCCTCTTGGCCCTCCTCTACTGCCTCTCACTCAGCCTGTGCCACTGCTACCATCCCAAAATTATGGCATTCCCTCAGGGGAAAGGGCATAAGATTTCACCCCAGTAAATCAAGTATATTTTTCTCTAGCCTCCTGCCTGGAAATGATTGCCCAGGAATCATAAAAATGTTGAAATTTCCAGTTTTCCCAGCACCTTCCTATAAAAACAGGAAAAAAAAGAGTCAAAAATCTTGAGGCCAATGCCCAGGATGGAAGATGTCAGATAAAATGGCTAAAATTTAACAAATTTGTTTGTGTCTAAGAATGGGACCTGGTAAGAGAGAGTACTAAGGGGCCTCACACACCACTGAAGTGTGTCCAGGTTTGAGCTGCACTGGAAAGTCATCTGGTATTGCCAGTACTATGCAGCGGCTTGTAAAGCAAAGGAAGAATGACCATCATTTCTGCACATGAGACTGCTCAGTTGGGATAAACTCCATTTGGGACAGGGCAGCCATGAAGTGTCTGACCTGGCCAGAAATGTGGTGACATAACAGGAACCAGGTTCAAAGACGCTTACAGCATACAAGGGAAATATCAGCTGCATCAGGGACCTTAGCTTGGATCAAGCTTTTATTGACCACACATTGAAATCTCCTGCTGAGGTTTTCAGATGCTGCTGAATTGATTCATTGCTGGCTGATGGGAGTATGACACCCTTCAGTCCCACAGACTCCTGCAGTCCTGATTTGTGTGCTTGGTGGTATTTTGACCTGATTTGGGATGTAACTGGGATCTAGGCAAAGATCTGAGCAGTTTTCACACCTGCTAAGCGTGGCGATTGATGGCTTTTCTCCATTTCTCTTTTGTCTTCACACACAGGCAGAGAAAGAGTACTGTCTCTGTTATATCTGAGTATCTTTCATACTGCGATCTGTACTTTAAAACACATTCAGGTGAAACAGCAAGTGCAAAGTCTGCATAACAGACTGTAATGGATGTATCCAGACTACTTGAAATACCTTCTGCATCAAACCTTTTCAGCATTCTTGGTAATTTTAAAAAGGCATCCGTGCAACAGAAGAACAACAAATACAGTCCATTTTATTACACAGCAGAAAATAAAAAACTTCTAGACACACTTAAGTCCATAGAAAAGAGGGCTTTTTTTTAAAAGAGGAACCTTTTCACTTTAAAAATTCAAGAAAATAACATCCTTTAGAGCATCAACATAATACCACTTTGTGGTCTCAGATTAAGCGAAACATTATCTTCTCATCACAATTATTGATAAATATCTATTTTGGCACCCTCTTGTGCATCTAGGCAGCCTGCCTTTACCCATTCTGATGGTGTAAAGGGCTTGTTTCCACATGAAAATGTCTCTTACTTACTCCACACCTGAGCCAGAGGTTGAACTCTGAGCCAGATTGACCACCCCGATTCCTGGCAATTCAGAAAAAAGTGAGGATGTAAAGGACTCAGAAACACACCATGATCTTCTCTTGGTCATGACTTGCACAGATCAGTCAGGCACAAAACCAATTCAGTGCACGAATGACTTCTCCAGCACAACCAGTTGTGCCTTCTGAGGCCCCAGATGCCCAGAGGCCCAGCTTTGCTTGCAGCACTTTGCTCTCCCGAGCTGTCCTCCTCCTCTTCCCTGACCCTGCGATGCCATACCTCACCTCCTCAGAAGAGGGGAGCAAGGATGGGGAGGGAGAGGAATGGTGGGTGGGGTGCCACACCAAAGCCTGTGCTGGAAGGACAGTTTTGGGGAGCATCACACCCAAAGGGAAAAGCCCGGGATGCGAGATGCAGGGAAGCTCTGTTTGCTGCTGCTGCACCCCCTGCCCCTGCCAGAGCCAGAGCTGGGGTGGGGGAGAGGCAGAGGGTGCTGCCTGAAAGCATCCTAATTTGCTGTCGGAGAGCAAGAGGCCGGCTGCTGCTGAGGATAGAACATCACCCACTGCTTGGAAAGAATTAATATGCAGTGAGACGCAAGCTTTGGATGCAAAGCTGCGGTGCCTGACCCCGCGCCAAGGCAGAGCCTGGGCTCCATGGGTTACAGGCATGTCTGTGTGGACAGAACGATGATAGGTGAGCCGCTGGCTGCAGTCAGGGCAGCAGTCCCTATGGCCCTGTGTTTTCCTAGCTAATATTTAGTTGAGAGGCCTCCAAGGAAAACCCATGGGATGCTGGTGCTGGTGATTCAATAAGTGTCATTCTTCCCTCTGAGTCAGCGCACAACCATTTCCCATAAATGGCGTTAGTAAGTCCTCGATGGCTGGAGAGAGCAGTCTTTTAGGCCAGACATAAAAAGCAGAAGTCCTGAACAGTAGTGTGAAAAACATTTGTAACTACAGCAAAGTGAAGGGATTTTCCTAGCTCAGTATAAACAAATGGGTTCACTTCTGCACATTTTGTTAAAGCAGTATCAGGCCCATTTTCCATTGAGAGCAAGCCAGCTTCAGAGAAAAACTAGTCCTGGTTTGGGGTGAAAATTACTTTTTTATTATGTACGAACAAGGTGATATTTTTGTCTGGGTTTTGTCCTGCAGTGAGGGATGTGAGGTCAGGCAGTGAAGAGGAGCCATTGCACCCAGTGCACTAAAGAAGTGATGGTGAGGGGGGAGGATCACGATGGTGGAGCTCTGTCCAGAGGGGTGCCTTAGGCTGCTGTCGTGGTTTGATGCTGGCCCAACACCAGGCACCCACGAGAGCCGCTCGCTCGCCCTCTCCTGCCGCAGCTGGGCAGAGGAGGGAAAAGAAAAAAAGTTAACGAAGGCTTCATGAGTGAGATGAGATAAGGAGCGCGAGAAAACACTTCAAGGGTGAAACAGGCTCAACTTAAGTTACGAAGTAAATTTATTACTAACAGAATCAGAAGAGGATAATGAGAAGTAAAATAAGCCCTTAGAACACGTTCCACGCTCCAGCCCCTCCCTCCTTCCCACCGACAGCGCAGGGAGACAGGGCACGGGGGTTTGGTCAGTTCATCACCGAGATTTCCTTCCGCTGTTCCGGGAAAGGAGTCCTTCCCCGTGAGGCCGTGGGTCCCTCCCACGGGAGGCAGTTCTCCCTGAACTTCCCCGGCGTGGGCCCGCTCTCCCGAGCAGCAGCCACACCGCCCCTGCTGCAGCGTGAGCCCCTCCCACGGGCACACAGCCCTCCCAAAATGCTGCGCCGTGGCTCTCCCTTTCCACGGGGTGCAGTCCTCCAAGGACAGGCTGCTCCAGCCTGGGAGCGAGGGCCCTCTCTCTCCACCGGGTCTGCCACTGGATCACAGCCTCCTCCAGGCATCCACCCGCTCCGGCACGGGCAGCTCCCCACGGGCCGCGGGTGGATCTCTGCATCCCCCGTGGATCCCCATGGGCTGCAGGGGGACAACCCATGGTGCTTCACCATGGTCTTCACCACGGCCTGCAGAGGAACCTCAGCTCCGGCGCCTGGAGCACCTCCTCCCTCTCCTTCTCCACTGACCTTGGTGTCTCCATGTTGTTCTCTCTCACACGTTCTCACCTCCTCCTCTGCCCTGACTAGAATCCAAAATCTTGTGACTTTGTTTTGATTTTCTTCTTAAATATGTCATCACAGAGGCATTACCAACCTCTCTCACTGGCCCAGTTTTGGCCAGCAGCATGTCCATCTTCAGAGCCATCAGCCATTGGCTCTGCCGGACATGGTGGGAAGGTTCCAGCAGCTTCCTCACAGGAGCCAACTCAGTGGTCCCCCTGCTACCTAAAACCGGCCATGCCAAACCAATACAGCTGGGGTTTGCCAGGCAGGTGTTTGAAATGATGCCACCACAAATGCCACTGTTGCCTCCGGCCGTGCTGTGCTGAGCAGCGGTGCTGAGCCAGCGTGCTGAGGTCCCAAGCAGCCAGGGACATGCACAGTCACACCCAGCTGTCCTGGGAGAGCTGTGTTTCACTGGCTGTAAGCAGAGCTAACATGCAGCCCTGGAGTTTCACTATTCTTAGGGATGCAGATTCTTCTGTCTGGAAAAAGAAATAGTTATAAGGCAAGGCTTAGCAAACAAAAAGTAATTTGGGGTGTACCTAAATCAGAAAGTTATAGTGAAGATGTCTCATAAAAACGGAGTCAAAGGCAGGTGCAAGACATGCTGCTCAGTGCTGGGCAGGACTAGTCATTTACATCAGCTCCACTACTCAGGTGATTCAGGTGAAATAGGTACCTTCATGGCACAGAACTACAAATCCAGAGAGGTGTGAGAGCTTCTGAAGGTGGTACGAGGTGCTGTGGGGAGTGGGCTGTCAGCCACAAGCAGAGGAGGAAGTCTCCATTGAGGGGATTAATCACAGCAGCAGTCACTGCTTCCAGGAGGGAAGACAGAAGGGCCCTCCCTACACCTGTCCAAACCAGGTAACTACAGGAACTTATTGCCTTAACCTCAATGCTCCTCACCCTTCCTCCCGTCTTTCTGCTCTTGCCATGTCCTATGTGCAATTCCAGTATAAGCTCTTCAGAAAGCTCTTCAGAAACTCTCATCATTGTTATATGTGGCTGGGGCTATGACTTGTGTGCTTAAGGACCCTAAACAGGCAATGATAAAGAAAATGGACTCCTAATGTGCAGCTAGCAGAAGCCAGAAATTGTCCCAGTTCCATATGACTGATGGACATGGTTCTCCAACAGAAGGGATGCTGTTACTGAACCCACTCTACATCACAGTACTGGTAATTCTCACTTGCAGTAATCTGCCAGCAGCCTACACAAAAGCATGACAGTTACCCACTCTCCACCAGAATTCATGTGGCATAGAAACAACAGCCCTGGAGAGATGCAAATTCTCCAGGGGTGCCATTCCAGTCAAAATCAGTGCAGGTGTCCAGTGTTTGTGGAAATCCAGTACTTTGTTTTCTCCTTGTAGCCTGCTCCTTGTAGCCTGAAAACCACCATTCCCTTCTTCTAACCTCACATTTTACAGCAGCTTAGAAACCCTCACTGGCTTTTTTCAAAATGTTTAAAGGCTCCTTTGCTTCTGTTCTCTCTTCTTGCAAAATGAGCCTTAGACAGCCACACCGGAAAGTTTTAAAGGAACTGCTCTGCTCAGACAGGCTAAATTACTTGGTTACAGGCAGTCATTAGAGGTCATTGTTCATGACAATTTTTCTTCCTGTTGGGCTTTATTTAATTGCTATTTGATTTCACCCCTGCCTGAACTCAACGGAATTTTAAAGAGACTGGGAATGAAAGCTCACTTGCAAGAAGATGGTGTTTCTCCTACAGGGGATACTTAGGCCAGGAAGCAATTCAAGGTTAAGACACCTAAATTTAAAGTGCTTTCTAGTGAAGTAGGTGGCTGAAATCCCATTAGAGATGAAGCTTGAAGGGTGACTCAGCTTACTGTAAACATCCTGCAGCTGTGCAGCGAATCACCCTGTAGCCTGCATAGACACCTAGGACAGGGCAGAGCAGACATTTTGGGTGCTTTGGGGTTTCCCCTTTGCCCACTTGCTGCTTTTGCTGTGGCTGGAGATGACAGTCTGTGCTGCACACTGAGCACAGGCAAGGAGGGGGCACCTGCCCTCAGGTACCCACATCTCCACCCAGGTACGCTGGCTCCTGGGCCCTGCTGCCATAAAACTTCCTTCACCTTTCAGAGCTGTTAACACATTTGGCACCAGCTTTGGGAAAGTTCTGAGTTTATCCTCTGGCACTTTTACAAGCACTTGCAGATAGTGCTGATTAATTTTATTATTTATACACATGTAGCCATGATTTATTATTTTTAGATCTGAGCCTTTGATCGTTTTGCCAAGAAAATGTGACCTCTGACACATTTGGTTTCTCTCTCTTTCCTTTTTTGAGCAGTGACACAGCCAGCCCTTTGCTCTGCCATCCATTAACATCTCACTGGAGCTGTGATGGGACTGTGTGTGTGGGACAGCACTTTTCTGATTTGCTTGCCACTTCCAAAGGGGAGCTCATTTCCTAGTTTAGCCGATGCTGTACAGAGTGGGGTCGTTGATCGTAGTGCAACAGGGAAGTTAAATTTAACCAGAGCACTACAGCCCTTTGCACGTATTTCACAGATACCTAAATGCCTCTCTCTTCTCTCCCACTGCCGCGTGTGCTGACAGCCACTGCCCCTCAGCTGCAGCCGCACGATGCACACACAGGAACAGAGTTGCAATTCCCCATGGTTTTAGGAAGGGCAGCTCTTTGCTTAGGCTTCACCAGGTAACAGAGATTGCTCCTGGACAGAGTTGTATTAATGAGGAGCTGCCGAGACCCTTCTGAGCCCTTCCAACAAAACTGTGAGAATGCAAATGCCTAATTTTCCTGTAAAGGATTAAATAACTACCCACATCCAAATATTTATACTAATGAGCGCATTCTCAGAATTTCCTGATGAAAACCATTTTTCCCTAACTACATGTTCACAACGCTCCAGGCTGCAATTGAAAGTAAAGCAGGGATTCGAATGAGAGAGATGGGGCATTATGTAGACACTTTGCAAGTAAGTGTCTCGAGAGAGAGCTGTGCTGAGAGCCATCCCCTCACGTTTTGCTGAACTCCCCCTTTCCCATCACACCATGGCACAACTCTGCTCTGAGGAGCAGTAGCAGCTCTGGGCTGAGCCCAGTGAGACTGGCTTCACTTTGGAGTCACAGGCAGGGATGCTGGACAGGTGCCCCTGCATCCTTTGGCCCTGGGCAAATGCTGTACAAGCTCTTTGTCTCAGCTTGGTTTCAAACTCATCCCTCTTTACCACCCCAAAGTGCAGCCCATGGCAGTCCCAGGGACAGGGATGCAGCCAACGTTTTCTCAGATGGAGATTTTTAATATCAGTTGGCTGTCTGGACTGTGTTCATAAAATGTACTTTTAAGGTTTATCAGAGCTAGAATTAAAGCTTGGTTTTATAGGAATGTTTGGTTGCTATACATTTAACTAAGCAGTAGTGGTATCTTTGAGCAGATTTTCAAGCAAACACATGAAGCACTTCTATAGCTGAAGAAAAAATTGAAATTAAAGGTGCCAGCAAGAAATATAGGCGCAATGAAATTATCAGGGGAAAGAAAGGGCGCTTCTGAAGTATCACTCTGACAGCAATAAAATGGCCATAAATGTAATCAAAATTTAGAAGCCTGCTGTATCCCAGATTGCACATGAAAATACCACCAAGAGGAACACATTTACAAGCAAGAGGAACATATAACAAGTGCTACAGCAGCTGAGTGTGTGTGAAAAGAGTGACAGCTGGGTAAATAGCCATGTTCTCTGGCATTTGGCTCCATAAAGACCTTCCTAAATAGCCAATAGCTCTGCTTTGACTAAAAGCAGCAAACAAGGTGTGTGCTGATGGTCCCTGCCTGTAAAGGATTTTTATTTCATTCACGCCACAGATAACTTGAACACGATATTCTGGTAAATACACCAACAAGGTTATGACATTTCCATTTTGCAGCAATGTAGTCATTATTGTTAAATAGAAATTAATGGGATATTTTTCCTTTCAACACAATGCTGCCAGCGCTGATTTTATAACACACTTAACGTCAAGTATTCTTTTCCTATTTAGAGAAGGGGAAAAATTGGACTGACTTTGGTTTGAAATCTGCATTGATTTGGAATGGTCCTTGATTTGGAAAGATGGCTTTGAGAGACTCAGCAGAGATTACCGGTCTGATTCCATTTGTGACACTATACAAACAGTATCTCAATCCTGAACTGACATCCTCATGGTTAACACTAAAGCACTGACTGTCTCCCCTGGGGCCAGGCCTTCAGCCCTGGGTGGCACTGCTACCACGGTAGTCACAGTGATGCATACGTACAATACTTTGCCATGTCCTCTATGACTTTTTGTCGTCCTGAAAAATACTCAGTCGTGTAGCAGCCCCTCAGAACACCAGCCCAGCCAGATGTTTTGATTTATCCCTCAGTGCCCAAAACAGTGGCAACTTCCCAAAATATTTACTGATGTCTACAAGCTTCTTTTATTTAGAAACAGAAATGAAACAAAAATTAATGAGTTAATTAGCCACAAAAACCATTATCAAAATTAGTCCACCAATTTCAGAAAGTTCAGTAGGGTAGTGAGTCTTTGTCGTAACTCGTGAAGACCAGGTGTGTAAATGTGCAATGAGTTTGAGTGGGATAAACACCTCCCAAAAAGGCAGCTCTGGAGGGGACACTTAGCAGCATCCCTCCCACGGACAGGCAGGTGCCAAATCCTGGCTCCTCCTTTCAGACCCAGAACAGGAGACACAAGATGAAGGACAGGGAATGGGGACGAGGCAAAACATGCTCCATTTCCATCATACTTACAGCATATAACCACAGAGAAATCTCCCACAGCAAACCTACTTTTTATTGGCTATAAACACTAGAGGTAGGATTAGAAAAATCAGTGAGAAAATTACTAAGATGGCAGATTTCCCTGATGGCAATGACAGCGCTAAGACATCAAGGGAGCTGCTATGGCTCTGTGCAGCACATACTGAAATCCCAGCAAACTTCCCTAAGCCATCAAGCACACAGGCTCTGCTGCTGTTGAGCTTCCTGTTGATGCAGAAGTTATAGATCTCTCTTGCTGCCTGTAGTAACTTTTAAACACACAGAAAAGAGTCACAATCCTTTTTTTGAAATCATCTAAGTTACAATGCTTACAATGCCACTACACCAGCTTTAACATAATTTATCTAACATCATCAAGAAGTCTGATGGAGAGACAGTGGACAGCTTAGGAAAAGAAAAGGATAAGAGGGTTCAAATCATGTTCAAAACATATACTTGATATTTCTTCAAAAACTTGAACCGGGAGCTAAAAATCATAAATGTGTCAGTATTATTTTCTGGTAATATCTCTAAATGGAAGATAAAGTACCTTTTATTACCATGTAGGTACAACCTTCTAAATTGCCACAACTCAATAATAAATTACATGAATACGTATGAATGTCAGGAAAAGTTGTTTCCAGAATAAATAATGTTTTGCAACTCTTCATTTAGCTATACCACATTTTCCATTTTTTTAAAAATAAAACTAATTTCTAAACTATATATTTAGGCAATACCAGTTATGCACTGCATTTCTACAGAGTTAATTATAAAATGTAGATTTTAGTAATTTGAAAAAATACATGCCTTTCTTTTGGACAGACCTGCAAGAAATTAGGCTCTTGTCCTGCTGGGGGACTTCAACCACCCCAGCATCTGCTGGATGCTAGCACAGTGAGCTGTAGGCAATCCAGAAGAATCCTGGAATGCATGGAGGTTAACTCCTTGAGCCAGGTAATAGACAACCCTACCAGGGTGGGTGAGGAAGGTCAAGGCAAGGCTGGAGCTGAACCTGGCAAGGGACACAACGAATAACAGGAAGGGCTTCTACAGTTAATCAGTTCTACCTGTTAACCAGAAAAGGAAGGTCAAAGACAGTGTGCTGCCCCGATAAACATGGCTGGAAAACTGGCAGCCACGGAAGAGGAGAAGGTTAAGGTACTCAAATACTTTTTTGCCGCAGCGTTCACTGTCAGCCTCTCTTCCCACACCTCTCAAGTTGGTGGAATGCAAGATGGGGACTGAGGGAGCATAGTCCTTCCCACTGTAGGAGAAGGTCAGGTTCGTGACCACATAAGGAACCTGAACTTACGTAAGTCTATGGGACCTAATAAGATTCAGCCCAGAGTCCTGAGGGAATATGCTGATGTAATTGCCAAGCCACTTTTCAAGATATTCAAAAAGTCCTGGCAGTCAGATGAGCTCCCTGGTGACTGGAGAAAGGGAAATATTGCACTCATGTTTGAAAAGGTAGAAAGGAGAACCTTGGGAGCTACCAACCTGTGAGCCTCCCACCTCTGCCTGGGGAAGTCATGGAACAGATAGATCCTCCTCGAAGCTGTGCTAAGGCACACAAAAGACAAGGATATCATCTGTGACAACTGGCAGAGCTTCACCAAGGGCAAGTCCTGCCTGGCCAACTGAGTGGCCTTCTACGATGGAGTGACTGCGTCAGTGGACAAGGGAAGAGCTATGGGTTTCATCTCTCAGGCCTTCTGTAAGGCCTTTGACACAGTTCCCCATCACATCCTTCTCACTAAACTGGAGAAAGATGGATTGGATGGGTGGATAAGAAATTGATTGTACAGTCACATCTAGAGGGTTGTGATCAGTGGCTCACTGCCCAGATGGAAATCAGTGGCAGGTGATGTCCCTCAGGGGTCTGTACTGAGACCAGTGGTATTTAATATCTTCACTAATGACGCAGATGAAGGTATCAAGTGTACCCTCACCACATTTGTAGGTGACACCAAGCTGAGTGGCGTGGTTGAAACACCTGAAGGACGGGATGCCATCCAGAGAGACCTGGGTAAGCTTGGGCAGTGGGCCCATGTGAATCTCATGAGGTTCAACACAGCAAGGTGCTGCACCTGGGTCAGGTCAATGCCCAGTAACAATACAGGCTGGGGAATGAAGGGATTGAGAGCAGCTCTGCTGAGAAGAACTTTGGGGCGCTGGTGGATTAAAGCTGGACATGACTCAACAATGTGCACTTGTGACCCCAGTTCATTAGAGAACAAGAGTGGATTGAAAAGTCCTTCCACATACAAAAGAATTTAGTAATGTGTAATATCCCTTAAATCATAAGGGTCACATGAAATATGGTGAGGCCATGCTTATGACCTCAGCACACCTCACAGAACAGGATTTTCCAGCAGCTCCATTTCCACTGTAGGGTAGGTAGGAACTGGCAGTGCACATGAAATGTGGGTGGCCATGGAGAGGGTAAGGCCTGGGAAATGCTCTTGGTTTTTCAGCAGATCTATTTGGGTCTCATCACTCACTTAAGGACTATTTTACAGCTTGATGCTCTTCCACATTTCTTAAGTATGTTCTATATTAAACATGAACTAAAATAGACAGAGAAGCAACCTACCATAGAAATGTTAAGGGCTGCAAGCTGAAAGTAGAAGAAAAGTATTATGTTCAACCATGCCAATCCTGCCTACAGCTCTGGAGTTTACCTGAGGTCGAGCTAAAATGAGGCTTACAAACTACCACTAAGAAATAAAAAACCCTGCAGAAAAAAAGCCTTCCCTATTGGCTTTTTGACATGTCCACATGGACCAGCTTCTCAGGTGTTATTTCAGGGCCAGGGAAGGGGCCAGAGCAGTAGCCTCTTACAAATGGAACTGTGGGTAGGGTTTATCTAAGCACCAGAAGCTGTGGGGAGAGAGATGAGAAGGCAGAGATAGGAACCTTGGGTAAGAAGGAGATATCAATGGGTACAGGAATGTTTTGGGCAACCAAGAGCTGGAGAGGGTGGAGGTGCACTCAGAACTCTTCACCTGGGCTGGATGCATGGTGAGGGCACTCTGGACTGCCATGTAAGACTGAGATTAAATGAGACTTAATTTACAGTTCCTTGCTGTTGAACAGAACACAGCTGCCCTACAAAGCCAAAGCTTCATTCAACCATGCATCAAAAGGTGGGATTAATGTTTCTTACAGCTAAAATCAGTGCTCTTGATTTCCTATTAGTTTTCCTTGTTTGTTTTCACACATCTTAGGAAAAACAAAATGGCATCCAGAAATGAGATTGAAGATGGACTGTGAAGAACCAGCTCTTTAAACTTGTTTTGTATCTTGTTGTATTTTTACAAATTCATTAAGCATTTCTTCGCCACACTGATCAATGTGTTACAGCAAAGTCCTTATTGGTTATAAAAATCATTCCCACCAATATGACAATGACACAATAACCAAGACAACGAGATACATCATACAGTTAGTCTTGAGTCTCATAACTAATTAAAAATAATTAGTGAGGCATTACAGATACTCTGACTTGAAAAAAAAAATTGTTATTCTTGCCATCCAGTTCAGAGGGTACCAGAAGCTGATGAAGGGAATTAAGTACAACTGATTAGCTCTTTCCTCCAGAAATTAGTCCAAAGTGTCCTCAAATGGAAGCAGAAAGGTCTTGTGCTGTCAAATGCCCTGGCAGGGAAAGAAACCCGAAGTGCCTGAGAGGAGCTTGTATCTTCTTCAGCCCATTTGTTGCAGCTCCACGTGATTTGCTCTCTGGGTACTCATAAACTGCTCATTGTATGGAGTTTTATTGAAATATGAGTCTGCAGCTCCTTTAGAAAACCCTTTGTTTTGCTGTTTCTGAAGCTCTGTCAGGAATAAAATCTGTCCACTGGTCTCTGTCACTCCAGAGTGCATGTCTGTGTTATATCTGACACAATGGCAATAAAATAGTGCAGCAGAGTTGTGGGGTCCAAGTTAAGGCTTTAGAAGGGGTGTATGTCATTTCAGGGGGAGTGAGAGGGGCTCTTGTGTTTCCCAGAAGACAACTGAGTTTCATGGGGAAAGAGAGCAACTTGTTCTTGCATCTGAAAGCCCTTAGGTAGGATTAATGACATCTGGTTGATGTGTGTGCAAATAAAGACACACTTCATGTTGCTGCTGCTATCCCAGGAAATGAGGGAAAGGTGAGTTTTTTGCCTATATCCAATAGAAACTAAATGGGAATTTAATCTACAGGTACTTCTCTCAGAAGTGATCAAAGAAGTAATTGAATTACGCAGACAAACTGCAGTGACAAACCCCAAGCCCAAACGCATCTTGACCAAAAAGCAAGTGCTGATAATGCATGAGCTGCGATAAAACTGATTAGGCCGCTGACTGGGAGGAAATTGGTCTTTGTTGTTGTTGTTGTTGTTATATTGACCAGATCCTCTAAGTCTATTAATTCCTTAGACCTGTGAGTGGGTAACACTTAGAGCACTGCAGAACCTATTCTTTGAGAAATAACCTCAGTAAAGCCACAGATGCAACACGCGGAGACAAATGAGACACGAATCAAAGCCACACAAGTTGGCTATCTTTCTTCTATCAGAAGTGAGGCAAAAATCATTAACTAGCTCTCAGAGGGAAACTTCAGCAGAAAGCCCAAGAGGGTGGGTAGGAGAAGAGGTGCTGCAGTGTAGTGCTACCTATTTCAGCTAACTGAAAATCCATTTCAGCAAGTTTGCTCTGGTTTTCATTCAGAAATGATTTAGCTTTGATCCTTTGCTTTCCTTTCCTGATATATCCTAACCACCACCAAAAATGAGTTGTGATCAGTGTAATCTCACATAGAAGTTTGGCAGAACACGTGGCATCCTGAAGACCATCACCGGGTTGAAGTAATTGTCATCCCACTCCTGCCCGTCTGTGATTCTTGCAGGAGTCTTGCAAACAATATCCAAACTACACAAACATCATGTCACTTTTCCTTCCTGTTTACATGAAAGTATAAATTTGTACAGATAAACTTAGACCAGCTGATTACTGTGGAACTGACCACCAGCCAGAGGGAGGGAAGAGCTGGAGGACAATAATTTTAGCTTCAGCTGCTCTTGATGGGAATGGGAAGAGGCTTTAACGCGCTCTCCCAAAAGGCAGAGGACAGAAACTAGTGTTTGGGGTTTTTTTAAGAGGCATCAGATTTCTAAGCAGCATGCACCACAAGTAACTCTGCAAGACCGTGGGTGAATGAAGATCCGAGCAGAAGTGATTGGATGCCAAAGGGCAGAGTGAGGGTCTGTAATACACAACAGGAGACTACAGAAATGGGGGAGAACTCGGTGCATGCCAACCACAGGCCAGGTAGTGTATCCCCTACTCCCTTCTTCCCACTGAAATTTCAGAGGAGCAGTTGCAAAAAAAAAGTGTTTTCTTTGCAAATTTTTCTTTTGTTTTTCTTTACTTTCATCAGAGTGAAGTATTTTCAGAAGTTCCACAGGGATACAGGAATAAAGGTGTCACTGGCTTTCAGCAGAGTTTCTTCCATGCTTTTGAAATCCCAGCCTGCTTGCATACTCACATGACCTTCATGACTGCAGCATCCAAGCACCTCACCATCTTCCAGACATTAATCTTCCCAGCATTCTGCTGAGCAGTCTGGCTGTACCAGCTCTGCTTTACAGCAAGTGATAAATGGCAGTACAGAAATCAAGGGCTAGAGACACAAGAAGACTCAGGCATTCTGCTGCCCAGCATGATGAAATGTGTGCTGGGGGAGGTTTAAGTTGGACATTAGGAACAATTTCTTTACAAAAAGGGTGATAAGATACTGAAATAGGCTGCCCAGGGAGGTGGTGGAGTGACCATCCCTGGAGATGTTTTAGGAAAGACTGGACATGGAACTCAGTGCCATGGTCTAGTGGACAAGGTGATGTTTGGTCATAGGTTGGACTTGGTGATCTCAGAGGTCTTTTCCGGCCTAATTGGTTCTGTGATTCTGTGAAATGTAACATGGATCCAGCAGCATGTACAGCCTGACACTTTTACAATACATGGGGAGGCTCAGGGATGTACAAGCAACTTCCCTTCCAGTGCCCCACATGGACTGCACTACGTGGGCAGCAGGAGGCACCTCACTGCACCAGGAGGGCTCAAGGGCATCTGAGGGATGTGAAGGCTCATCCCCAATGTCACATAAACATTTCTATACATGTAGTAAGGTCCTTCTGAACCTATCCCAACTCCCTGATATTTTCTTTTGTTAGAAAGCTCCTGCCAGGTGCCATTTCTTAGGTAAGCAGACAGTTTCTCATTTCTGACCTAATTTTCTTCATCACCATTTCTTTTCTCTACTATTAACACTGCCATTTAACCTAAATAGTTATTTTCTCTCACTGTGATTTCAACACATGATATTTTCATGAAGGTCCTGTTTTCTTTGTATCATTAGGCCAAATAAGCCACTTATTAGGCCAAATAAGCCACTCTCAGTCTCCACGTGGAAGATAGACATCCCACTGCCCTGATCACCCTTAGAGCCTTTCACCACATCTGTTTCAGTTTATCTATTACTAAAACACAGCTGATCAGAGCTGGAACCAGTTTTCTAAACAAAATCATGCACAAAGCCTTGCACAGCAGTGCTAATGCTTCCCATCTCTACGGGGAAGATGTTGCCTGTCTCATCTTAAAACTTGAGTAGATCTTTTTAGCTCACATTTTGTCTGCAGCTGTAGCATGCCTGCAGCTGGGCTCAGTTGCTGTGACTGCTCAGGAAGCACAAGATTCCGACCTGCCTCACACCTGCCTGCTTGTTGCATGTTTAGCAGCTCTGGGATCAACACACTTAACTTCATCCCTGCTTCATACTTAACTCTGGGCTTTACCCACGGGGGTCTTTTGTGAAAAGTGTCCGTGGACACCATGGGAAGGAAAGGGAAAGCCACCCCTCTCTTTTGGCTATCTTGCCTCTCAATAGGAGCCCAAAACAGTGAAAAGGCTCAAGCCTGACTCCCCCAAGTCTGAGGCTTTCACTTGCAAGTGCCGGTGTCCCTGTATATTTTGGGCAGGTTTCACTGAGGATGACAAGACAGCCAAGAGAGTCAGTCCTGCTTACTTTAGTTTTTTTCCTTAGCCGGTGTTATCAGAGCCTTCTGACTAATTAGCAAAGAGCAAAGGACAGGCTTGTGCTTCTGAAGTGCATATGGCTTGGCACTCAGAGCAATTTCTAGAACATGGGGGCATTTAATCCAAGGAATACAAATGCAATAAGAAACAGTTCCCTGGAGCTCCCCACCACTGCTGCACCCACCTGGATGGGCAATTAGTCTTTTTTTAAATTAATGTAATTTTCTATGGCAGCCCATAGTCCAATTTTAAATACCTGTCATAACCTTCTGGAATATGTATTCAAGCATTTAATGAAGCTTTAAAAACAAAACTAAGAAAAGGGCTGTATAGCAACAGGAATAACAAAGCTGCTGCGGTGTCCAGTGGAAGCCTTCCTGTGCTTCCGGGGTTAAAAGAAAGCAAAAAAAACCCAGCAGAGCACAAAGTAAAATGTAATGAACATACCGAGGTATCCTTTGATAGCGGTATCAAGCAAGCGTGCTGTAATTGTTCAGCTTCGTACTTCATGTAAGAAACTTCTAACACTGAGAAGTGTCTTTGATCTGAACAGGGGAACAAGTGTCTTTGATATGGAAAAAAATAAGGGTGCTTAGAGAGATACATATCCTGTGCCTCTTGTATAATTATAGAAATGTAACCAAAATGGAGTTCTTTGGTGAGCTACAGGCATCTTTGATGGGATTTGCACAAGGAAGTGACCGGGCAGACTCTGGGAAGGTGTGGGCCGGAAGCTTACTGCACTTGTGAAGAGATGTATTGTGGTCTCCAAACTGCCATCAGCGTTTTGGAAATAAGATGTCTACCTCTAAACAGAGGTGATTATGCAGAAAACAAATTTAGGACTTATTTTGAAGTCAGTCCAAGTTTCATGTCATAGCATTTTTTGCCCACATTCCTAGTACTGCTTTGGAATGACAATTGAAAAGGAAACTACCTCATCTGGTGAGCAGCCACACTTCGCTTCAGATGAACTGTTTGAAATGCTCTGTGAAGGAACCATGTGCCTTATATTTCTGGGACTGCAGTAAACAAGAACATCTCATGACTGACTCCATCAAAGTTTCATTTAGGAAAAAAACAGATACAATCTCTTTCTCTAGGTAAAAGAAATTTAGGCAAGGCTTTCTGTTCTGTCTGCTGGGTGAAATCCTGAATTTTTCAACTAGAGCTGTAGAAACAGAACCCAGATAGATCACCAGGTCTTCCCAAGTGGACTGCAGGCTTACCATGGTTGTTGCTGTTATTAGAAATTTCAATCACAAGATGTGATATGCCACTACCTACACAAACAGGACGAAAAAACTAGCACATCAGGGACCTTTCCCTGCAAGTCAGTGAGCATCAAGACCAATGGAAAACACCAGATCCATCAGTCATGCTGGCATCCCAATCCACAAGCACCACAAGGCTGTTAGTGACTGAGAAATACTCAGTGTCACATACTTGAATTACTGTGTCGTGGTGGCCTTCAGTAACACCCTGTAAAAGGTCCTCAGAAGCCTTTCCCCAAGCTCTCAGGAATGTGACAGAAAAAGTTTGTCCTCAGCCAGGCTCCAAGCAAACACAGGACATCGTAAAAAACCACAGTCCATAACTTGCTGCATCCCATTTGGTTATAGATGGAGATGAAGCCATGTGCACACATCTGGCCGTGAGTGCGTGACAGCTGTCACCTCTCCAACTATTGCTCTGGGACATCAAGTTCTGCATGGAGTAGTCAGTGGCTTCATGGGAAAGGAAAGTAGCTGGAGCTGAAAGCAGTGGGATCCAGCAAAAACAACCAGGTTTTGCAATGCTCATCACCACTTCCAGTGTCCCACCATAAGTGTAGTAAATAGATGAAATGAAAGCAAGGGAACAGCCCGAGGTTCCCACGTACACTTAAAATTGACGGCCACCAGATTCATGGAAGCAGTGATGCAAGTGGTATGAATTAAACTCACAAGTGTTACTCATTTTTCTGGGTGCAAAAACCCCTATTTTTTACTTCAAACATGGAGGGAATCAGCAATACAGTACATGCAAAATAAATTAGTGGTTCATTCCCAGACTCAGCAGGCCATAACTCTGCCTGCCCAGTTCTTGTTTCTTTCTGGTTTTGGTCTCCGTGACTCATAAACCCAGCAGATGATTTCTCCAAAACCGCAGACGTTGGTCCTTTCATCTACTTCTTCCCAGCCGATCTTCAGCTCATTTAGGTCTTTGCTAATGTTTTGTTGACACAATGCTCTTGGTCATCCCTGACTTGTCTTCCCAAACATTTTCTGGACCCCTGTTGGTCACAGGGCCCTGCCAGCTTTCCACTTCAGTATCTTCCTGATCTAATGAGCTTTCCTACCATAGCTTACTGGCTGTGGTCCAGCTCTCTCAGACATTTCCAGACCCATAACCCAGCATGTTCTCTCAACTCTTATTGCCTGTCAATCTCATGAGAATATGTGAATGACTTTAACTCTTACCACCCACATTTGTTTTTCACCAGGAAGAACGATATGTCACTGCTTTACTGTTTTACCTGTTGAAGGGTTTTTGCCAGCTTCTCTCCTTGATCTTTCCTCTGGTGTTTCCGTTGTTGCCATACCAGCACAGGCTCACCAAGGAACAAAATTCCCCAGCACTACTGGCTTTACTGTCTCCTCTTGAGCAGCACCTGCTGTTTTTCTCCAGTGAAAAGCAAACAAGAATTATCCAGGCCTTCCTGCCATGTCAGATGCTGCTTGCCTGCATGCCAGGAGTAGGTGCTGTGAGGTGTCTACTTACCCACAACCCAGGGCTCCTGCCAAAAGCTGGCACCACCCCAGTGCTGCTGTTCCAGGCATCCCTTTCACACACACAAAAAAGGTGATCACTATCACCTTTATCCAATTCCTGACGTTACCTTAAAACAGCTGGCTGGTTTGGGGATGGTGTTTTATGCCATGTTCACAGTTGTTCACAGTTGACACAGAGCTGCAGTTTTGCTTTTCCTGTTTCTTCTAACATCTCCCAGGTGCTATGATCTTCCCTGGGCTCTCTGCAAACCACTGCTACTGTGAGGAGACCATTGACAAGACTTTATGGCTCATGGTTGGCCCAGGCTCTCCAGTGCAATTTCTTGAGTCTCTGTCACCACCCGTGTTTAGGTCATATACAACCTCCCATCTCTGAAGCCTTCTCATCTACCCCCATCAGCAGCCACTGTCCCCTCCTATAGACCCAAGCTTTTCTTTCTGGTTGAAGATCAAACTGCAATTAATCATAGAATGGTTTGGTTTGGAAGGAACCTTGAAGATCACCTAGTTCTAATTTACCTGCCACAGCCAATGACACCTTCACCTAGAGCAGGTTGCTCAGGGCCCCAGCCAACCTGGCCTTGAGCACTTCCAGGGATGGGGCATCTACTGCCTACCTGGGCAACTTGTTCTAGTGCTTCACCACCCTCACAATAAAGAATTTCTTCCCAATATCTAATCTAAACTCACCCTTTTTAAGTTCAAAGCCATTCCCCCTTGTCTTATCGCTACATGCCATTGAAAAAAGTCCCTCTCCAGCTCTCTTGTAGGCCCCCTTTAGGTACAGAAAGACTGCTAGAAAGAGGCTGCTCCCCAGAGCCTACTCTTCTCCAGGCTGAACAATCCCAGATCTCTCAGACTGTTTTCATAGGAGAGGTGCTCCATTCCTGTGACCATCTTCCTGGCCCTCCTCTGGACTCATTCTGACAAGTCCATATCCCTCTTATGTTGAGACCCCAGAGCTGGATGCAGCACTCTGGGTGGGGCCTCACCAGAGAGGAGCAGAGGGGCAGAGTCACCTCCCTCATCCTGATGGCCACATTGCTTTTGATGCAGCCCAGGATACAGCTGGCATTTAGAGCTGCAAGTGCACATTGCTGGCTGATGTTGAGCTTCAGTGTGCTCAGGTGGCCAAGAAGGCCAGTGGCATCCAGCCCTGTATCAGCAATGGCCAGCAGGACCAGGGCACTGATTGTCCTCCTGTACTCAGCAGTGGTGAGGCCACACCTCAAATCCTGTGTTTAATTTTGGGCCCCTCACTATAGGAAAGACATTGAGATGCTGGAGCATGTCCAGAGGAGGGCAGTGAAGTTGGGGAAGGGCCTGGTCTTACACGTCTTGTAAGGAATGGCTGAGGGAGCTGGGGATGCTGGAGAAAAAGAGGCTCAGGGGTGACCTTCTCACTCTCTACAACTCCCTGAAAGGAGGTTGTAGCCAGGTGAGGGTCAGTCTCCTATCCCAAGTAACACACAATAGGACAAGAAGAAATGGCCTCAAGTTGTGCCAGGGGAGATTTAAGTTGGATATTAGGAAAAATTTATTCACCAAAAGGGTGGCCAGATGTTGGAACAAGTTTCCCAGGAAAGTGATGGAATCACCATCACTAAAAGTGTTCAAAAAATGTATGGATGTGGCACCTAGAGACATGGTTTAGTGCTAGCATGTTGGTGTTGGGTCAGTGGTTGGACTCAATGATCTTAGAGGTCTTTCCCAACATTAACAGTTTGATGATTCTTGTCAAGCAACACCCCCAAGTCCTTTTTCTCAGAGCTGTTCCCAATCCATTCTCTGTAAGCCCAGTATTTGTGGCCTTACACATGTGCAGGACCTTGCACACGGTCTTGCTGAATTTCACGAGGCTGACATGGGCCCACCATGGTCCCTCTGGATGACATCCCTTCCCTCCAGCAAGTTGACATCACCACAGAGCTTGCTGTTGTTGGCAAACTTGCTGAGGCTGCACGCAATCCCAGTGTGCACGCTGCCGACAGAGATGTTAAACAGCGCTGATCCCAGCGCTGATTCCTCAGGAACACCATTCATTGTAGGTGTCCACAAATCAAGCAGGTAACCAAGGATTTCCCAGTTATTATTATTGCAGTTAGCACATGTGCCTCTGGCCTGGCTAATCCACGGCCTCTTCACTGCAGAAGATGCCCCTCTGGGACCGACCGTGGTGTTGTTAACTCGCACCACACTCCCATATTCACGCTTTTGCCCAAAGGAGGACTGAAGAGCAAAACTGGTATGTTTTGTACAGGACAGCTCACCCCAGCAAACATTTGCAAGTAAGGATTACGCCTGGAAAACCAGTTTCACCTTTCATTTATTGGTGTTCTCAGTTTGTATCAAAAGGCAAAGTGGGATTGTGGGAGAACACAGTGAAAAATAATGCTTCAAAAAATTTCAGCGTGAAAAGGTTGCTACATGTTTCTGGCACAGGGGTCTGAATTAGAAAACTTCAGATATGTAAACACACCCAAAATGCTACAGAAAATCAGGCCAATCATATCTGCCACATGACTGACTTTATTATAACTGGAAGCCATACAGGTACCGAACACGGATTTTTTTAATACTTTCAGATATTTTGTGAGCTTCAGAAGGGAATTCTTGGCATAAATAGTGCTTGGAAAAGGGCTTTTCAGCAAACGTATTAACCTTACAGGATATGCCAAAATGAAAAATCCATCTCTCCATGGCTTTCCTGTATCTTTTGGCATGTTCATACAATAGAAGAAATTTTGGGGGGTTTAATTATGATTATTATTTTGGAAGCTCAGTAGTGCACTCGAGACTTTGGTCCTGGTAGCTGAATTGTGCAGTCAAACTACTGACCTGTGTACTACTTGCAAAATAGAAAATTTATAAAGGGCTTGACAAAGGTTATTTCTCCCTGCAAAGCCACAAAGGTGCCAGTAGGTTTGGGTCCAGGTGCTAGCCTACGGCTTTCCCTGGAGGACATGGAAAACAAGGAACCAGCTCTGATTTCCACCCTGGAACCCTTCCTGCTCCAGGAATGGCAGCCGGGGCAGGGGCAGGCTGAGGCTCCCTTGGGGCTGAGCGATGAGCAAACTCCCCTGGGCTGAGCATCCTCATCACATCCCATCCCATCCCTTCCCATCCTCACCACTGCTTCCAGAGCTGACAAGCTGCAAACCCCCCTGGCTGGGCTGGTGGCACTGGTTTCCTCTGGTGTGTGAGAGGCAATGCCCAATGTTTCATTTCTCAGCAGGCCCCGCTCAGTGGTAATAACATGTTTGCTGCAGGAGGTAAAAATAGAAATGTATGGACGTGGTAATCCCTCCCTGAAAGCCCGGCCAGTGTTGCTTAGGGAATAGCTAAACAGGCAAGCTAACCCCCATCACACTTTCTTGCATGTTTTTCATCCTCTCTAGCTGTACCTGTGCTGCAGACTGAAGGTGGCCAAGCCTGAGAGGTGGGGTTGAGAAAAAAATAAATCAAGAACTTTGTTTGAACAGGTTTTCCTGTTAAAGAAAATGTGTCAATTCAGAAACCTTACATCTTTGTGGAAGTATTTTTAGCTACCATTGCTCCAAGCCCTGCCTTAAGCCTCTGAAGCTAAAACCAGACCTTAGCAAACAAACTAAAGCATAATCCCTCTTTTTCAATACATTTACCTGGGTGAATTTCTGGCATATAGCACACTGGCAGACAATCAGCACTTTTCACTCAGGTGTTTTTTGTTGTTTCTTTTTCACACAAGTAAAAGGAAGAGAACAAAAATAATGTTTAGAAAAGAAAAAAAAGTTGGGGAAAAAAAGGTGGGGGGAGATTGATGTGTTCAGGTATGTACAACAGAAATTAAACAATTCTCCTTCTTTAATCAGAGATCTGTTTATCAAGTCCACTTCAGAGAACTGATTTAGTACATTGCTGGCCAGAGTTTTAGATGTTCTCCACATGAAACACCAGAGATGCCTCCTGGTCATTTTTTCCTTTCCAACAGTGAAGGCAAGGAAAAAAACAATAGGCAAGGATAGGGGAAGCAAAGGTATTAAGCTGAGCTTTGGTTATACATGCAGATTCCATCCCAGCAAAAAATACAGTCAGTCTAATAGCATATATTATATGCTGAGTATATATAGGCATATAGCAGTATAGAATGTTTATAGACAATACTCAGTAAACTTCAACTAGAAATGCAAGTGATGAGGTAGTTTTTAAGGTGATGATGCTGACAGTTCTGAGGGAGAAGCTCCTTAGCTGTTCCCTGGTGTTCCTGTGCTTTCCCCTGAGAGGACTGATGGCTGAGGGAGTAGGTGAGGATCTCATCTTGCTCATTGTCACAACATTCCAGTGGAATTGCACCCATAACAGCACATAATCCAGGGACTGGACAATAACTTTCAGTTTGGACTGGACAATGACTTTCGTTCCCAGCTCTGCAGCAGAGCAGAGCTGCTCCTGCTCCTGGCACTGTGACATGGTGTTGCCTGCCTGCTCAGTGCAAGGCCCTACCTGGTAGTCACACAAACAAGAGATGCTGCAGGCACAGGCACATCTGTGTTACTGCCCATGAAAGATATTCCTGGTGTGACAGCAACACTCTGGGCAAGCTGACAGCACTCCGGTGACAGCCTTTTAAATCCCTGAGCACACCACCACCACCTTTGTGGAGGTTTGCATTCCTTCATGGCCTGGAAGCGCTTCCCAGGTGTGGGACAGAGCTGGGGCTCTTGTACTCTTGTGGCATTGTCACTGGCCTGTTTATTTCCATGTGGGCATGCAACCCAAAAAGCCAACTGTATCCTGGGCTGCATCCAAAGCAGCGTGACCAGCAGGTTGAGGGAGGTGATTCTGCCCCTCTAGTCTGCTCTTGTGAGACCCCACCTGAAGCACTGCATCCAGCTCTGGGGTCCCCAGCACAAGAAACACATGGACCCACTGGAGTGAGTCCAGAGAGGGGCCACAAAGATGATGAAAGGGCTGGAGCACATCTATGGAAACAGGCTGAGAGAGCTGGAGTTGCTCAGCCTAAAGACGAGACTCCAGGGAGAACTTATAGCAGTCCCATGTGACCTAAAGTGGACAACAAGAATGCTGGAGACGGACTTTTTACAAGGGCATGTAGTGATAGGACGAGGCGGAATGGCTTTAAACTGAAAGAGGGAAAATTTAGATCAGATAATAGGAAGAAATTCTCTACCCTGAGGGTGGTGAGACAATGGAACAGGTTGCCAGAGAGGTGGTAGATACCCCAGTCCTGGAAGTGTTCAAGGCCAGGGTGGCTGGGGCCCTAAACAACCCGACTTAGTGGAAGGTGTCCCTGCCCGTGGTAGGAGGGTTGGACTAATGACCTTTAGAGGTCCCTTCCAACCCAAACTATCCTCTGATTCTATGATTCATGCTTAACCTCCCAGCCCTGTGAGGCCCTGCATCAAACCCCAACAGTTCTCAAGTCTAGGAGAAACGAGAGCTGGTCCCATGGTCTGTATGTCCACCTCACAGCCATCATCACTGGGCTCTCAGTGGTTTGAAGTTAACAGGACAAAAAGTTTTCCAGGACAGTCTCCTCTTGTTTATATTGCCTGAAACAATGTTTTTCTCCAGACATCCCCAGATCTCAGCAGCCAAAAGGCAGAGCTGCATTTACCCTGGGACTAAGAGGAGCAAAACAAGGAGGAAAACAGAGCAGTCTTGCAGACAGGAGTCCAGAAGGAAGACATGGAGACGGGGTGAGCCACAGCTTGCTCAGGGATCTGCCTGCAGCCGCTGCACTGTGAATGCCTCTCTGCCTGGTGCTGGCTCTGACGGCTCTCAGACGGGCAACAGAGGAACTGTGACTGGCACTTTGGAGTAGGATAATTATAATCTGGGCTCTGCAAGTGTGGGTTAGCTCTCACTGAAATAAACTGCTCGAATCTATGATGAATATCAACATTGTAGGCACAAGGGGCAAGGCAGTAAATTGTAGTAGGATGAAATACCTACATTTAATTATGTGAAATTATATAGAATTTGAGAGTTTTTCTGATGCATGCTATTTAAAGCTACACCTAAGTGCACTTCCTTGTCTGAATAAAGCAGCTTTTGTTGCAAGATGTGGGCTTACTTTGTAGTTTACAATTTATAGTCTTCACCACATTTTGTCACTTTCTTATTTCTTAACTGAGATGTTTCTGAACATCTCATTTCAAATAATGGAACACAGCTCAAGTGCTGCATTATATACAGCCTCTTAAAAACGCGTGAGCAGTTCGGTTGATTTTTTTCCACCAAGATACTCATACTTGAGTACGTTCTTCACCAAAGTGTCTATGTAACACATGCACACACAGACAGCAGTCATTGCTTGCCAGCCTAAAATCCATGCACTTGTGCACCAGGTGGATGGGGCCAACCCCACTGAGTTTCATTGCAAATAATTTTTGATCAAACCAATCAGGAGCATTTAAATAGCACCAGACCGGCCCAACTGATCTCCTCTTAGTCTCCGTGGTTGAGCCCTGCTTTGGGACACTGCCTCAGCAGCTCTGTGCCGCACTCTCGTCATGGTGGGGCTCGCAAATTACAAAGTAAGGACCATCCATCTGGAGGCAGAGGGACACATCGTTTCCAGTGTGGGCAGAGGAAACAACCGGCTGGGGAAGCTGAAAGGGTTGCCACCCACACACTTCAGCAGCCCTGAAAATAAAAGAGGGTTTATGTGCAAATAAGAGCCTGGAATATTCCTGCCTGACAGGCTTGGCATGCAGGATTGTGCAGAGAGTGAGTTTACAGCTGCAGGCCAGTAAGGATGCACAGCATGTCAACAGAAAGACTGAAATTTTGTTCAGCCTCAGTGAGCACAACATTTAGCTGGTGCTGGTGACCCAGACCTGAACCACTTATTCACATGCAAAGACACATGGGAACAGTTCTGATGCAGTGTTCCTGCCAGCACACAGCCCTCAGCACCCTCCCTGAGCTGCAGGGTTGTCCTGAGGGGTGGTCAGTCCTGCACAAGCCCTGTTGTTGCTGCATGGGCTGGCAGGGCCAGGGCCTGGTGATGAGGCAGCAAGCACTGATGTTCTCCAGGTGTATAGGACACAGGACAGTGTAGTCATGGCTTTATTTCTCAGTGTTGTGGTTTAAATCCAGCCAGCAACTAAGAACCACACAGCCACTCACTCACTCCTCCCCTCCACCTCCCCAGAGGGGAGGAGAATAGGGAAGAAAAAAGGTAAAGCTTGTAGATTGAGGTAAGAAGAGCTTAATAATTGAAATAATAATAATAATATTACAATAACAGTATTGGAAAGGAGAGAAAGAGATAAAACCCAAGAGGAACAAGTGAGGCACAACACACTTGGTCACCAGCTGCTGACTGATAACCAGTCCATCCCCAAGCAGCAATCCTCCCGGCCAACTGCCCCCAGTTAATATACGGGGCATGGCGTTCTATGGTATGGAATATCCCTTTGCCCAGTTTGAGTCAGTTGTCCTGGCCCTGCTCCCCACCAGCTTCTCGTTTGTCTCCTCACTGGCAGAGCGTGACAAACTGGAAAGGCCTTGAATTAAGGTAAGCACTACTGAGCAAAACCCAAAACATCAGGGTGTTACCAACATTACTTTTACAAGAAATTCAGAACACAGCACTGTACCAGCTACTACATAAAGAAAATTAACTCCATCCCAGCCAAAACCAGGACACTCAGATACAGCATCAGGTCTCTATGTTCCCTGACAGTGGAGTGTTCACAGATACAACTCACCTCATTGCAAGGGACTGCAGCAACACTTACCTAGCAGATTTTTTCAGCATAGCATCAGAATTAATGAAAGGATTAAAGAGCTCTATAAATAATGAAATAACAAATCTCACTTGAATTTAACTATTTCCCCTGGTTGAAAAACAAGCAAATAAATCCAAAGAACCTGCTTAGAAGATGGCCCCATATTTAATACTTAGTTGAAGGATCTTAAGGTTTCATCTGTGCATGTAGACGTATGTTACCAGCACAGTAGAAGAAAATGACTGTAACCTAAGTATTGCTTGTCCTTAAAAATAAAATTAATCAAATTCATTTGGAAAGATACTTTAAATTTCAATCTCACTGAGCCAGATTCATTCAAGAGCAGCCTCACTAATTTCAGTGTGTATATAGATACACATACCACAAACATCAGTTTGCTTTTGCAGCTATGCTCCACCGAGATAATTTTAACTGTATTAATAACTTGAACATCCTCCTTCCCAAAACAACAGGATGAATGCAGACAGTTGCTGCGCTGCCACAAAATGACTTTGCAAGAACAGATGCAGATGAAGCTGAGGGGAGTGAGATGGTGCAGCAACAACAGAAACCCAGACAAATTTGCACAGAGCCTCCCTTGAACCACAGTACTACAGAAGCCGAAGGCTCGGTTAGCAATCCTGACAGCAAAATGCTCAGCGATTTCACTGCTTGTAACACAAGATGAATCACACATTCTTCGTCGAAAGCTAATTAGATAAAGTGTCATCTCCCAAAGGCTCAAGCTGTGCCTATGACAACACCCGGATCACTGCCTGTGTGGGTGTTTCACAGCCCAAGCAGTGAGTTGCTGTAAGTCACCAAAACTGCCTCCACCTGGGGGAGAAGGAACAAGAAAAAATGCTGAGGGGAGGGACACGATGGCTGCAGGCACCACAGGCAGGTAGAGATACACAGTCTGTGATGTCCGGGCTGGCTCCCCCTCCCAAGGGACTGAGGCTGGGACTGGCAGTGGAGTGGGAAGCCTTGGGAGGCTGGGATCACTGGTTGAGGGCAGGCAGGGCTATGACCCTACTACAAAATGCTAATGCCCGCCTCACACCTCTTCTCCCTCTCACTCTTCATCACCCAGCAGCAGCAGCTGCCACTGCTGTGGTACTCGCTCTGTGACCTCCCCAGCCCAGCCCCGCTGCCTGGGGCAGCAAAGTCTCCCCACACCCAAGAAAGTTGTGGGTTGGTTGTGGCATGGGGCCAAGCCAGGAAGGGAAGGACCAAGGAGGAGGCCAGGGCTTCAGACCAGCTCTGCTTGGCAAGGCTGTTCAACTCCCACTTGCCTCTGCTTCAGTGACCTCTAACTCAAGTGTAACACACCAAATGAGGAACAACAGTTTGGTCTTATTACAATATAGGGTGACAAAAATCACTTCAAAAATTTAGGAGTAACTAGGTTGTTGGCAAAAAGGGAGGGGGGGAAACTTTACTGAAGAGATAGGTTGGGGGGACTGACAAAAAATCATTTGAGAGGACTAAGTTACAATTATTCTAACCTTGTTCTTAGTCCTTTTTGTTCTCCATACATTAACATTTGAATGCCAATCTGCTCACACTTTCCTTCCCAAGCTAAATTCTGTTTTGTGAATAAACCACAGGACCAGCTAGTTACAACATGAGATGCCACGAAACCATCAGAGCTGCACTTGAACAAGGCTGCACTTTGTTCCTCCACTGCCTCACTGCTCTCTTGAGAGGCATCTTTGAAAATCCCTGAGGCCAAGCCAGTGGGCATTAGAACATTATCATCTCAGCAAACATGATCTTTCTGGTTTTTATGGGATAAAAAAATTACCCAAAACCACTCTAATACGTGACACACACCTCTCAAGCATCTTCTGCTTTGACTTGAGGCACTACCCTGCAGCAGGCTGGATGGTAGAGAAAAGCACACAGCCCTATGTTACAGCCATGGGTCCTGCTGGAGGCACCTTCCCTGCATCTCCTGCACAAACCATCCAAAAATTTTAAATATGTCGAGGTTTTCCCCTTCCTGCAAACCCCTAGACCAGCAAATAAAGGGTGTGAGACAGCCGAGCTGCATGTGGAGTACTGTGCACTGCAAATGCAGGCAGGCTTGGAGTCAGACAGTGCCTGTCATGTCCCAGGTCGTCACTGAAAATCAATCTCTACTACCTCCCCCGTGCAGCTGCCACTGAGACCTGCCTGGATGTGCTGCTCCAGACCAGCCAGAGCCCGTCCCCAGCTCACGGACACGAGCCGTGCCGCTGTCACAGCTCTCACAGGGGCGGGGTTCTGCAACCTCTCCTGCCCTGCCCCCAGCCACACCAAAGGCACCTGAGATCCCGGCACAGCTCCGCACACCCACAGCGTCCTTTGGCAGCCGGGCCCTCGGCAGGGGCTGCCTCGAGGCCCTCAGCACAGCTGAGGGGAAGGGGCCGCGTCAGCTTCACCACCCGTCGAGCCCTGGGAAGCCAAGCAAACCACACCTGTGCACAGGGGGGGGCCCTCTCTCTGACCACAGGTGCATGGATGGAGACGGCAGGGCAGGCTGCTCTTCCCACCTCCCCCCGCCCCCGCGCCTCCACTAACTCCTTCACCCTCTAGGTTTCCCACTGGAAACGGCACGATAAGTCTGGGTCAAGCATAAACAGCCCAAATTCATAGTGGGAGCTAACCAGAAAGGCTTTGCCTGGAGGGGGAACAACTGTGCTTGTCTGCGCTGCTCCATCACCCAGGCTAAGGGGGGGTGGCCAGCAAAGGCTGTCACTATACATAATCGCCGTACTGTGAGCACTGTTGTCAGCACAAATCCGAAACACAGCTCCATACTAGCCACTGTGAAGGAAATTAAAGGTACCCCAGCCAAAGCCGGCACAGGTGGAAAGGCTGGAAGGAAAGCATCGCCTGCAGCCCGGGTCGCTTACCTCAGAACTGCCTGAGACTGCTCAAGCCTGGAACTAGCAGTGACTCAAGCAGAGCTGAGCTCACCAGCGCTGCAAGAAGAGAGCAACCACAGGCGTCACAAATTCAGGCAATTCCTCTTTTCAGCAAGTACTCAGCTGCAAGCAGAGTGCAAGTAAACAGGAATGATTTAATTACCATATAAAAGTAATTAATTACACACAGGAATCGAGAGGGACGCCTTATGAGACACTGGTGGCACATTACTGTCAGTTGTAGAACAGTTAGCCACAGACCTACATGAGCAAGACCAGACACTTGCTTCTGCTCTTGGAGTAGCAGAATTATTTTGGCAGACAGAAGTAGGGTTTAAAAATATCACCAAAGACTATAAAACAATTTCAAAGCAAGTAACATAAAACCAAGACGGGGGTTGCTTCCGTGTTGCCCTTGAAATATGAAAATAGGCAACTGATCAAATCAATTGGTATTGTTCATCAGGAGGTTTAGTTCTTACTGTGAGGGGGCTGGGGATGACTAACATGATCTTAAGTACAGATTAGGCCAATGCTGCTTGTAGCAGCTGGACTGAGGGCCAGACCATCTTCTTCCAGCTTCTTGCACCACTTAGTGCATGGTCCCAGCATCCACAAACACTTCCTGTGCTTCCTCTCTGCTCTCTCCCTTCTGCCAAAAGCATGGAATGGGTAATTGCATCTGAAGTTAAGCATCTAATGTCTGTGTTCGGGCTGTGATCCCATGATAGCCACAGCCCCTGGAGAATTAGATCCTGCTGCCTGCACATTTAGCAGTGATGCCCAAGATGACTTCGTGCATGGTGAAAGATGCACCAGAGTAGCAAGTGTGACCGAGGACTGATGGGAGACCTGAACCTTTCCACACAAGCAGCTGAGGGCCAGGCAGGACTCCTTAACAGCACCTAATGTGGCACCATGCAGAGACAACCGAGGCAGTCAGTGGAGTCAGTTCAGCCTGCAGAATGAGTCAAGATTACCTTAAGCGAACTTAGTACCAGCTCAACTACTCTGCTCAGCCATACACACCAAGATCTTGACACATTTAGGTGGCTTAATCCTCAGCTGAATCCCACACACAGCCTACAGAAAGCAAGGGGACTCATCTCCCATTAACTCACTGCTGTTGCTCATGGCTTTGTTGAAACTGAACCAGGTCCTGCCCACATGTTATCTTCAGATATTCATCAGAAACCTTGGGACTTATGGCAACTAACTCCAGCCAGGTAACAGCTCCAAGGCTGGGGTTTTCTGTAAATTATTCACCTTGAGGAACTAACAGTCCAGTGCAGCATCAGCCCATCACCTAGGAAACAATTCTTTCACATACAATGTCATGTATCCCACCTTATGTACTTACTGAGGATTTGAGCAATTTATTTGGAAAATCAAGGAATGCATCAATCTCAGTGCTGGAATTTTATGCAAGCTCACAGAAAAGAAGTCAGACATCAGCTATCCAAAGCTCCAGAAAACAAAAGGCTCCATTTAGATGCCTGAACGCCAGCACCTATGCTATATGAGATGCCCTAAAGCACCCAAGATACACATGGGGTTGGCAGATACAACATAGGATGTATGGAAGCAGCAGCTGGAGTCATAGAGACCATGCAGGATACCCCAGGGTGTCTCAAATCGTATTCGATGCCAAAGCATAAGCAACTGAACTAAGTTCTAAAAGTCTTGTTTATACTGAAGTCAGCTGTAGCTCTCCCATATTTAATCAACATGTATCTTGCAGAGCAGCTAAGTTGAAAAAGAGCTACAAAAGAATTGCATCCTTATTTCGGGTCTGCTGAAATCTGGCAGAGCTTACAGACTGTGTCAGCTTATTTTGTTATGAACATATAATGCTCACTGAACCCCATGAGCTGCTGTGATAACAATCTCTGCCAGCTTGCTGAATGGATTCCTTTCAGTTGCTGCCTCTGAAGTTATGTGGCTAGAACAGAGCTTCTGCAGTACACCAGTGCACTGGGAACACCGGGTTTTATCTATGGGAGCAAGAAAGCTGTCTGGAAAGATTAATGGGCTCAGAATTGATTATCAGACCGTAGGAGCAGAAGGTCATTGTGTCAAGGCTCCTGGCTACTGCAGGGAGAATGTACTACTGGCTAATCCTCTTATAAACACATGCACTTCCACGAGGAAGAATACCTCTTATGATTTAAATCCAATTTTTATATGATCAGTGCACTGTTTATTACAGTGAGGTTGTTATGGCACTACAGTCTTAACTGAGCTAGATGACAGAAGAGGATACAAGTCTTTCATCTGCAGTTAATAAATCTGGGGTCCCATGAAGGTTGTGTATGTCTTTCATAGAATCATAGAATAATTTAGGCTGGAAAAGACCTCTAAGATCATCCGAGTACAACCGTTAACCCGGCACTACCAAGTCCACCACTAAACCATGTCCCTAATGTCAAATCTACACATCTTTTAAAAACCTCCAGGGATGGTGACTCCCCTGCTTCCCTGGGCAGCCTGTTCCACTACTTGACAACCCCTTTGGTGAAGATCTCAGGACCCAACACTAAACTTTGTACTGTAAGTATTTCCTGCAATCAGTGTTAAATGAGCATGACCAGATAGATTACTAATTTTCTGGACTATCAGCAAGGAGTAGTGACACGATTTTTCCCTTAGGAGTTACTTAGAGTGAAACAATCATTGCTCAGGTTAAATCTGAGAATATCTAATTAAGAGACCTAAGTGGTTAAAAAACAGAAAATATGACTTGTCTTTGGATTTTATTATTAAGAAACTTAATAAGAAACAGTTATTTGTATGTACCAGCATACATCTTCCTGTCCAATTTAGCACTGTAAGTCATTTTTCCATAACACGTGCTTGAAACAGCCTCCATCCTTGAGCACAGGTTATGTGAGTGAATACTGCCATCTAGGCAGGCTTTTGGGAGCAGCACCTATTTTAGAACATCATCCATCTTTGCCAGGGAAAAATATTCTATTACCCAAAACGGAGGAGAAAGGAACAATTTTTTATACTGTTAAAACTGACACACCACCAGTCACCGAAAATACAAAACCTGCCCCTCAACCAGATTGTAGCAGTCCACATTAAGAGCATATATTTTCTACGTGTTTATTAAGAAATATATTATTCCATATTTCAATACAGGCAACTTGAACTTAAGCTTTGCACTAAATTAGAAACCATTTTATCTATGAAAACTGTAAATACAAAGTACATTGTATTAAGGCTATTAATTACCGAAGTAAATTTTACTAAGGCAGTACTGTAACTGCATCTATTTTATATGCTTTGGAATACAGTAACAGTACATTTTTAGGAGACAGTTACTAAAATATCTATTGATGTTCTACAAAGACAGAAATAATTTTTAAAACCATTTTTTTTCATATGACCAAAATAGCTTCTATCCAGCACAAAAAAATATAAAATATGTAACGCATCTGTCTTATTTCAAACAATAAACAAGTTCTATACATGGCATTTACAGGAGACTTACAAGATTTGACAATCTCATTTTGATTGGACACATTAAGAACTACCTTCATTATCAGTTGTGGGGTTCTTCAGGGAATGCACAAACTATGAACGCAGAATCTTACACAAAATGGTAGGACCTGAAAAGATGACAATTTAGCACTTTCCACAGATCCACTGATATTCACAGTTGAAGTTACCCTCCTCAGCTTCCTCCCTGGTGTGTT
Organism: Struthidea cinerea; assembly: GCA_013397865.1. Lineage (NCBI taxonomy): Eukaryota > Metazoa > Chordata > Aves > Passeriformes > Corcoracidae > Struthidea > Struthidea cinerea. The sequence goes on along the minus strand of VZTI01004934.1, from coordinate 1,767,322 downwards.
TCAGCTCTCACCTCGAGGATTGTCCTGAGCAGGTTTGTGTACAAAGGTATTCTTCCTTCTCTCAGAAAGACTGCCCTGAATAATCACAGAAATGTGATTATCTGGCTGCTGGCATCCATCTCCTCAACCCCCCCACTCCTTCCCCTGTATGATAAGAAGCAATGCAGCATGAGACTGATTTGTACCAAGAAAAGCAGGCAAAAAGATGAGGAACTGCTTTTTGCACAACTGCTTAGTAGCAGGCACATTCTATTTCTAGAGGGAAGGATGTCACAGGAAAGACATACCAATTAAGCCTCTCACTCATAGCAACAAAGCAAAAAAATCTCTCCTCCCTTCTCAAGAAAAATTGACTTTCTTTTGCAGAAAGGGAAATCAGTATTAGGGACTATTTTGCATGAAGCCACTCAAGTGGAACACTAATGCCACCAGTTAAAGCAGGTCTCCATCACACAAGCTGGTCTGGCTGTCTAAGGTTTATTTTGTTGAAAATACAGTCACATTCAAATAACTTCTTTGGGTTTTTCCAAAACAATAGCAAAACTAAGAGAGTTTGCTACAACATGAGCATAATATGTTTTATTGAATAAAACTCTGCTTCTAATATTTACACAGTGAAGTCTAGATGTAACTTAGTGAAGCATGGCAATGTGCAATATTCATACAACATCTGGAATATCTTTAAATACATCTGAAACTACTTACTGTAACAATCACCTGCCCATCACTGATTTCATAATTAAGGAAAATTTGAACTTGCTGAAGAATAGCCAAGATGAATATTAAGGATAGCTGAGTTAAAAGAAAAGTCCGCTATGTAAATTCCAAACCCAAAAGATCTGATTAAAGCGTCAAGAGTTTTGAAGGCAGCTTCTGTATTTCCCTGCTGTTCTTCTCCTCTCTGCAGAAAAAGATGACAAAATAAATTATGAATCTGAAGACCAAAACTAATATCTGCACATTAAACAGACAGCACACTCCAGGGTAATCTTATTTCTTAAATTCATAATGTCTTAACTTCAAGGTGTATGAACTAAAACAAATTACTACCAATTACTTACTCATTTTGTATTATATACTATATTACATCTTTAAAGCTGCCAGGGTAGACACACAGAAAATAGAAATGCTGCAAATGATACCTAAAGTCAACACCCCACTAATTATTGCCATTTAGGCAAAAAAATTTTATGATGAGCTATCTTCCCTCCTACTCTAGAATGTTAAGCAAATGTTTTGTATTTTTTCTACTAGATATACTATCATTCTAGTATTACAGAGAAAAGGGGTCTTGTAAAGAAACTATAGTCAACACCTTTCCTGTTTACAGGGATTTTTTAAAGGATAATTTCATTATTGATCTTGCATGAATTCTCAGCAAGATCTGAATCCAAGTGTAGACTTGCAGCAGCCATACCAACAGCCTAACTCACAGCTCTAGTAGAGTGGTCTCTTATATGTGGACTACTCACTGGTTGTAAATAAGACGTGATTCACTGGCCACCTGCATGATTTTTGCTATCCAGCAGGAAAAGATTATAAACCAGGAATGCTGTGTCCTACTCAAGCCTCTGGAGGTTGTTTGTTCTAGTGGGTAACAGTCAGCACATTATTAAGCAGGCAGTCTAGCCTGCCACATTTGTGATTTATGTATTGAAAAAAACTGGTTGTTAGTCTCAGGTTAAAAAGATCATGCACAGTCTCTCATATCTTACTTATCAAACAGGAATTACAGTTTTCCTGTGCTCAAGTTAACCTGTATGAAGCCCTGCCAAACAGCCAGGAGTGCAAGGAAGACACAATTACTAACTAAAGTACCTACCAAATCCCTTCCTGTTTCCCAGCACAACCAATTTCATATGCGTGCTTGGAAAGAAAAATAAGTTTAAATCAACCCCCCAAGATCCCCTAACATCACCAAACCTTTAAGCACCAAGTTTAAACCTCTCATGAAACAGTTCCGCAATGAAGTTCAGTGGGATAACTTTGCATTTTTAGAGACTAAGTTTGTAACAGTAACAATGGCTCTCCATAAACACAGACACTTGCATGGAGGTAAACTGTAACCTAGCAAGGACCAGCTTTAAAATTCAGAATTTGACAAGGAAACAAAATATGCAAATGTGGTAGTAAAAGCTGCAAAAGACAACAGGAAAGCACTTAACTATATCCCATTTCTATGCTACAGTCAGCCCTCAACACATTTCGGAACAAGAGTATATTTTATAAAATTTGTCACTATTTTCTTTGGTTTCGTGGCTATCTTCTGTTTCTTCTTTTAGGGGTTTTTTTCCCCTCCCGAAACAAACAGCCAGACACTGCTCCATTTACCCGGGAAATGTATATCCGTCCTAATCTCACTGCTTTTTTTATCTTTATCTGTTTTCCAACTACAGAGAGTTATCTGGAACACAGCTGCCTACCTGGAAGCTATTTCTCTTATAGCTAACGTGGCTACAAATTTTAATAACTGAGAAGCTGCTGAAAGATTAAGACTTTGCTCTTGCCTGTCTCATTGGGGAGTTATACAGGACACATTAACAAACACTGTCTTTGAGCAGGAAATCCATCTGTACTGACAATCTCAAGATAAGCAACTACCCGTGCGTGAGATGCTGTCAACACAGGTTGAATAAAACTAAATGTACATTAAGATAATAATGCTAAGCTTTAGAAATTATTAACCGCAGCATCCAGGCTTTTTTTTACTCTTCCAGTTCTCTCTCCCCTGTCCCACTGTGGGGAAATGAGAGTGGCTTATGTGGGGCTGAGTTGCCAGCTGGGGTTAAACCACGACACCAGCTTGACCATTTCTGTAACTCAAAAGCCAACCCTACACCCCTCTTCACTACGGGGAACTCCCACCTCCTCTGTCTCTCCAGCAGTAGGACAAGAAGGGGCCCAACTTTAACATCCAGAAGGATTGACTGTGCTCAAATCCACATGAACTGTAAAACCACTTCTTAGAACTACACATGAGATGATTTGCAACACATAACCTCATCACTCCGTACCAACGGCAAGTAATAAATGTTACAATGAGTACAAAAAGAAGCAAATGTAAAGCAATCCTTACATTTCTCAGAAACAAAAGTGGGTTACCTTACAGGCCAACTCTGTGGAGTTGACAGCAGAATGGAGATCTGTTGCAACTGCAGCGTCAAGTACGTAAGACCAATGGGTAGCACACAGAAAAATAAGGGAATACTCCCCTGAAATGTGCCTTACAAGGCACATTAATGTTCTCTCATAGAAAAACACAGAAAAACTTTGAGCAGCTCATTCTGTGACACTAATATCTAGTCACACCAACCAAAAGATGTGGTGCTATGGGCCCGAACATCTGGATGTTTTGTTAGATAAAGCAGAAAGCAGAGTTTTCTGTGTCTCGACACTGTTTTTCAGACAAGCCCTAATAAACCTGCTCCTTGACATGCTAAATCCACATTTTCAGCTGACCAATAACCTCCTCTAATACTTGTGTGTGGTCCAGCTCACATGAGAAATGTAAGTATAAATGCAGATGACTTTTCCATGTTTTAGACCAGGTTTAGTGTGGACTTCCAGTGTGGAAACCGGATTATGTACAAATTCAATGCAATCTCAGAACCCATTTTTTCAGCTCATGTCTCCCTCACTTTACCATCATCTAGAGGAACAGAGAGTTAACTAAGTCCCTGAAACACCAAATGTCCTCAGTTTGTCTCCCTTTTCTTACAGAGGTAACAATATTTGGTCCTTTGGTCTCCTTTGAAAAGTAACAGATCAGAAGGTACCTAGCATGACCCAGTAACTCTCCTCAAGGAACAGATACAACCAAGCCATTCTCTTTAGAAAAGATTCCATGTTTTTGTTATAGAGGCGCCAAACAAAAAAAGAAAATAAGTCTTTAATGGGTTTACTTCAACCCAGATAAAAGACAAGGACAGCTGTAATAAAAAAGAGAGCACTGGCTATATATTCTACAAAAAAAGATGACAGGTCAGAAAACAGCTTTAGTTTTAATTCCAAGGAAATGAGGTGCGTTAAGAACCGCATCACCAGCCAGTCAAGGGAGGGAATTGTCCCGCTCTGCCTGGACTGCTGAGGCCTTGTCTCGAGTGCTGGGGGCAGTTTTGGGCACCACAATGTAAGAAAGACATTAAACTGTTAGAGAGTGTCCAAAGGACAACAAAAAAGACAGTGAAGGGCCTTGAGGGGAAGCCGTGTGAGGAGCGGCTGAGGGCACTTGGTCTGTTCAGCCTGGAGGAGGCTGAAGGGAGACCTCACTGCAGTTACAGCTTCCTTGTGAGGGGAAGAGGAAGGGCAGACCCTGATCTCTTCACTCTCATGATAAGGCAGGACTCAAGAAAACAGCATGAAGCTGAGTCAGGGGAGGTTTAGGTTGGATATCAGGGAAAGATTTTTCACCCACAGGGTGGCTGGGCACTGGAACAGGCTCCTTAGAGAAGTGATCACTGCACCAAGCCTGACAGAGTTCAAGAAGCATTTGGACAACACTCTCAGGCATATGATGTGATCCTTGAGTTGTCTTCCACAGGGCCTGATGGCTCCCTTCCAATTCAGCATATTCTGTGATTCTATGAAATGCTCTGGTATGTCAGTAACAAGTGATTTTTGAGCGAAGTAGAACTACATTATTTTTTGGAGACACTGCCTCACTGGTAGCAATCCCATGTCTCATGAAGGCACTCCACTATCAGCTATTGAGGGAAACAAACAGAGTGGAATGCCAAAAAGTCTCCTGAAAGTAACTATGCTTATAAAGGAAATTAACATTATGGTATTGGCAACCTTCTATCCATGGCTGTAAAATAAATTCACAGTTTAATGTAGAGGTAAAATGGACAGAAGATGGCGCCCCTAATATAGGGCCCACCTTGGCCCTCCCGTCTTTGGTATCAACAGCTAAAAATCCCCTGCCTGCCCATTACAGATTCTCCCAGTTCCAAAGGAAAACAGGCCTGTTGTTTTCTTCTTTTCTTTTTATTTCCCATGTACAAGATCCATCAAGACTGTACCTCAAAAACTAGGTTACTTTGTTCAATTAAAGGAAGCAGAGAATACATTGTGTTAACACATTTTCTAAACTGTTAAACTTTGGTCATTAAACACCAGAACTTCTCCCACAGCCATGCACAATCCTAATCCTGGTCAGCCACCCCACAGTCAAATGCTACTTAGTATAATATTATAATGAAAACAAAGATGTTACAGACTGTGAAAAACAGACACAGAAATATATATTACTTCACAGTCTTGGTACTCTGCAAACAGAAATCTTCAAGCATGATCAAATTACATTGAACACCATAAAGAAAAATTATTTTTAGAATTAATATTGAATATTAGTACTTCAACAGAACTGTAAGACACTACAGATGCTTCATGTATTTTCAATGATTTGTGTATGTTTACAATACAGAGCAAATATTCAGGGTAAATTGGGTGTTATTAGTACCTTGCAGGATTACAGGCCACCCTGAAGAGTGAAAAAATATAAAATTTAACACTGTGGTTTGCCTATGAAGTAACTCTTGAGTATTCTAATAGAGATGAAAATATCTTCTCTGCATGAGTATTCCTTTCACCCTTCACGTTATACTCTTTTCATTTCTCAGGATTCAAGACATTTAATTTTCAGATTGATTAAGCAAGGTAATTAATTTTAAACACTGACTTCAATGGCAGTACTCAAAAATATTCAAATGCCTTTAAGACTGAAGGCCCAAAGCCATAAGAAGCAATTCTTATTATAAATAACTATATAAACTAGTCGTAAATAAACTAAATAAACGAGTAGTACTATAGCCCCAAACCTTGCAGTCATCCTGTCAGAATCCTCACAGGTAATCTGTCAGTATAAGATGCTATTTCTCACCTGTACTGCTGCTCAGTAGTTAATCATTTTTCTAAGAGCATCGTAGCATTTCCATTTGTCTGGGATGTAGAAAGGTTCAAAGATGTGAGGGAAGGGAGTGTCATAGCCACATACTCTTGAAATAGGAGCTTCTAAATTCAAAAAGCATTCCTCCTGTTAACAGAAATACAGAATAAATGTTAGTGAGGACATTATTTTCAGGAGTCTTGCATCACAAATTGAGGTCAAATGAACTTTGCCAGACTGACAGTCCTGGAAACTCAAAACTTCTATTTATATCACTAAATAAGTCGTCATAACCAGAATAGTGCTTCCTTTTGTCCAAAGGTCCTTATTAAAATAACAACTTATATTAATGTTATTTCATTCTCTACATGTGTGCTGCATTAAATCATAGGCAGGTTATATTTAGTACATCTGCTATACATTCAGACAACTGCTGCCAAGGAACAAATATTTTAGGAACAAAGGAGTAAGAGTCTTTTTCCTGTACCACTTTTAAACATAGAAAAATTATATCATCGAAGAGTGCATATAATTTGTTGGATACAGGAATATCATACTCAAACTTCTTTGAACTCTTAGATTATTAAGGCTCTGTCTAAGCATTAAGCAGTTATGAAAATTAAGTGGATTTGAATATCTCCAACCTTTTGAGTCAAATCCATGTTCTACTCAAAACCCCACCATGTGTGTTCTACTTGGAGATCAGATTTGATAACGACTGTGAGAGTTTCATTACTTGACCTAGAATGGCACAAAATATCACAAATACCACATTAATTTGAAAGTAACCGGTAAATATGTAAAACTACCAGCCTTAATAACCAAATAAATACTGGAGTTTCAATCTTCTTACTCTCAAGTACCACAATGATGGCATGGACCACAAAAATACGCAAGAAGTCGATGTAGAAATAACAGCCAGACCAAACTGATGTTGATGCTAATTATCAGCTCCCGTTCTCCACGTATTTTCAGCACAGGTATTTGCTTTCCAGAGCAGAAAAACGAAGTGATAAAACGTGTCTCCTCCTGGTCTCTCCTTTACGGAGTGCAGCAACTGAGACATCCTGGCCAACTTCCCCTGTACTTGGCTCAGCAAAATGGAAGATGAAGTATTATCTACCGGTCCTTTTCTGCCAGGCCCACGAGGAAAATAGTTAAAAAGCTATGCTTTTCTACAAAAGAGGGCTAAGTATTTTCTCAGACTGATGAACTGTTTTGAATGCACGTTGCCTTGCAGTCCATGTCAGCCTGACTCTACTTACTGTGCTTTCTACACATCACAATATTTGGCAGTATAGAAGGTACTGGTAACGCACTGAGACCACAACCTTCCACTCCAGCATTGTGAAGTGGTTTTTTCTGGACAATGAATGGAAGTAAAAAGTCCAAGAAGTTGTGTGATTGCACACAGTATCAATTACACTTAACAGTGAATTAATTAACTTAGAAAACTTCACAGTCTGAGAAGGTCTGAGGTAAAATATATATGCAAACAATATAAATATTTTTGAGATCCATTTCCAGGCACTCTTTTCTTTGTAAAGCAAAAGCTTCACATTAGTACAAAATCCTAGGAAGTAGAGTGTAATAAATCCTTTTTATGTCCACGAGGTAGATCATGATGTCCTACTCCAACCTGCTGGCAAGGGTAATTTTGATACTAAAGAGACCTTGATTCCCACGTTGTAACTGACCAGTAAGACAAGGCAGTAGTTTTTGGACCATCCCAAAACTGACTGCCCAATCCACCTGTCAGGTTGCATTACACCAAAACAGGCAAGTATATTCTAGACCCACAAGCTCCCAGTCCTGCACTGCTGTTTTAAAGTACCCAACACAGACCACTATCTAGGAGACAGACCATTTAAAAAAACTGATATCTTTCAAGGAAAGACCTTAGAAAAAACTTTAAAAGTAAATGGTTTTGTAAGTAAAGTAGTAGGCATGGAATTTCTGATTCAGTGTAAAGTGTTTTAGACTCAGTTTTGAAAATCTGTATGAAAAAGTCACTCATTTAGCAGAATATCCATGACTTCCAAAACTCAATTAAAGTAGAAAATTATTGTTTTGTTAGAAAAATAAGTGTTTACAAAAGCAACAGATATAGTTATTAGTTCAATATATCTAAATTTTTCTTAATGTAAAAAAATCAAACAAAACATTAAATTGCTGTTCTTCTTGCTCTGCTTTCTAACTGCAGAGGCCAAATTCTGGCCTCAGTTATTCAATATGATCTTTGCCAATTTTCCTTCATTTGTCTGATTTTCACTTAAAGCTTCCTGGAAAATACTTTACTATATTAGTATATAAAGGCATTATAATTGATCACATAGTTCTATCTCAACATGTGCTGCTTAATACACACTTACGAAGACTTTTCAGAACAACTAAAGAGCCCAGGTCCCAGTAAAAATCTGTTCTTGAAATTCACAGCAATCAGTCAAATGCATCACACACACAATACATTAAAACAATCACATGCCTTGATTTTTAGAATTGCAGCTTAAACCAAGGACTTGCTGGATGCTGCACAATTGTATGAGGAATGGATCCCCCAGTACTTGGTACAGTCAATCTATTTTCCCAGATTACAATATCCTAATATGCTAATACAGAAAACTTTATCCAAGTTTGTTTTACCTTTATTTAAAAGTATATTTTGCTTTTATCGGAGATTCAGGTATTCTGCATGAAAAACTCTTAAAAATGTTCGAGTGAGAACTGCAGACATTTATAGAGATATACAGTTGCACAAAAAGGATAAAATAAGACAACAAGTCCATTATTGGGCATTACTGAAAGAAAACATTACTCATCCGTCTGCAATGTATGGAAAAATAAAGCAATCTCATCTGCCATTTGGAGGAAGTGCTTTTAGGCATCTGGACGAGAAGAAAATAGTTAAAGGAGTTTTTTGCTCCAGCCTGTCCTTCCTCTGAAGGGAACCTCTACATAGTAGAGATCATAGTAAACAAACCTTCAAAGGCGAACACTTTGGTAAGTAAGGACAGGTAATTAAATGAGACTATTTACGCACAGCTAGCAAATCAGACAAATTCAAACTCGGTCTTTCCCCCATTATAGTCTTTCTTTACTTCCATATTTTTTGGATCTATTTCATTTTTCCCCTCTAGCTGGCATGGATTAAAATCAGTAAACAGGATTTTTTTAGTTTTCATTTCTACTCATGTGTAGAATACTTCCTAAGTGAGAAAGCTTTCCTTTAAAAATAAATTATTTCTGCAACATTTTATGTCCTCGGGGTCTCTCCCACACTATTCTTATTTTGCAGTAGTACATAAAGGTATTATAATTGATCACATTTTGCAGTACCCCAAAAATATTAACAGCTACTGGAATGTCAGATGACTGCTAAATGAGACCACTGATTTTACCACTCCTTTTTCAGTACAGGAATTTACTTTCTGAAGGATAATTAACAAAAAGTCTATACTAAAGACTAATAAAAATACAAAGAGTTGGACAGAACTTTTGATACTTATTTTGGCATTATAGCTATTATAATAAAAAGAAGACAAAATATAAAGTCCATTACACAATACAAACCGTAGGAACATTCTTCATGCAAGAGTACTCATTTTTTTGCTGACAACAACTACAATATTTAGACTCAGAAATTCATGTGACAGGTTGCAAAAGTTTAATTGAATTGTGGTCAGTTCTGCTGACTAGAACTCTGAATTTTGCCATCTCATTTACAGATTATAAAATTTTTAAAACCACATATATAATTGAAGAACTTTCAGAGGGAAAACTTATTGCATCAGTTTCACTTTCTGTTCTGGATTTTTATTCAGATTTATTTATGTTGTTGCCATAAACTAAAGTATGAGGTTTAAATAGTTAAGAAAATTTATTTCAGATCACTTGGCTGATGATTGTTACATGTATTTTATCTGTTACTTCCCCACATGGATTTGCAACTGTAAATTACCTACTATTGTAAAAATAAAATGAAACCTACTATAGGTTAATAATGAACACGACAATCTCATTTACAATAAAACATATTTTTTAACTCATAGCTTAGATAGATTTTCAAAATAAGCTTTCCAAAGAGGTTGTCAATCAAGCCCCATTTTAGAAAAGGTGGATTTCATGCAATAAAGCTGACACTAAATAAAGATTAAAGGTCTTTTTCTTTGGTTTCTGCTTAAAAATAATGTCTAATTTGAAAAATTTACTTGTAACAACAGAAAAGTAAACCATCTGCAGTTTTCATATGATTCTCAATTGTAGTACAGTACTTTCCTTTACAGCTGCAAGCACCAAATGCTACACATTTTAAACATAATTTGCTTTGACAACACATATGTCACATTCCTATGAACAGTCACTTCTACGTGCTACGTAAGTACTATACAATACACCCACAAGATATTTTCAAGTTGAGATATGTGTAAAGAGAGATATATATATATTCTTTCTTTAGAAGAACTTTTTTTTCCAAAAGCTTAGCCATTCTCATCTTAAAATATTTTTATAAATATCTTCCTGATAGCAACAACAGTGACACAATTTTTCCTCAGAGACCTCTGCAGTTATGTTGCAAACTTTTAGCTCCTATCAAAGATTTTTCTCCTTTTCAAATCACTTTAAGACTATCTATTTATAACTTAGCACAGACTAGTAATGATCCATTTTATTTGTTACCAATTCTTTGAATTTATGTAATTAATATCTTGTCAAATACAAAAAAATAGTTCACTGCTAAAATTATTTATCTTACGATTGCCAAAAGAGATCATATTTTTACTTACAAAATACTTCTCTAATTGTAAAATAAAGAAGAATTTAGGGGCGGAAAATGTCTGTTCTGTGTAATTCATTGCCTTGTTACCATTAAAAAGAATTAATTGCAAATATTGTCTTTACTGTAATAAATCCCCTGAAACAGTACTTACAGAATAAGGCAAATTTACTATATAAAAGGTAAAGTACTATAACATAAAACGAACATTTCATACAGAGGCTTGAACACTACCTTCAAATTTCATTTCAGCCAGCTTCGAAAATGAATAAACAACCTTTAATAACCCAATACATGACTGGTATGGTCTGCTAAATTTTCCTTATCAAGTTAACAACAGAACCACTCCAACAAACATTCACAGCAAGAGCATTAACCTGAAGATGTTGGAATTAGAGCCTTGGTCAGAGGCTTAGTTGTCTTGGTGGCAGAACTGCACAAAGAAATCAGCACCACATTCCCAAGGTATTTACAACACAAAACAAAAAAACCCCACTAACCAAACAAACCCAAAACTTTATTTATGTCAAATAGATTCTCTTTTCAACAAGGAGGAAAATTAATAAAAAGTAATTTTTATTTCTTCACAACCTATCCTACGTTTTATGCAAAAAGGCAAAGACTTTGTATAAAAATTTTACACCATTTAAATTGCCTCTGGTAGAATCTAGGAAATACATTCAATTCAGAAGAACACAGACAGGAACTAACCAGTAAATGTATAATTTGCATTGTTTGGGGTATGAGCAGTCAGCACAATTCTTCTCCGCAAAATAAATGGCACGAGAGATACACTCAACAGGATGTAGCACGACTTTCAGGTTATGGAATATGCTACTTGAAGTGAACAAAAAAAATGTCTTTTGGCAAACAGGTTTATGATAATTAATTGCAATCCACTACATGTTCACTTCTTACCTTGATGCTACAAATACTGGAAATACTATTTTTCCTAGGCAATTATTGCTACCTCATAGCTGAAACAATCTAACGTCTTTCCTAAATTGCATATGCTATATGTTAGAAGTTGTTCCTCTGTATAGCAGCAAACTGCCTTACAGCAAATTCACTACACATTATGTTATTCTCTAGGATATTCCAAGTTTCCTGTGCACTTTCTTAAGTGGCAATTACAAATATTTGCACCAGGACCCACATATTTTCTAAAATCATGCCCAAAGCCCCAGAGCTAGAATGATTTCCCAGGCCCATGAGTATTTGAACTTGCTTTATTTAGCTTCTTGGCATTACTATTCAGTAAATGATCCTGCAAACTGCTACATGCACAATAATATGGCTGAATAATCCAAGGGAAATCAATGGAGCTAAAGTTCCTGCATAAAATTGTTCTTACATGAAAATGTTTGCAGATCACAGGTCATTTTTCTGCATGAACGAGCAGTTGTTCTGCACAACAAACATTTGCTAAGCTTTTCAGTAAAGATTAACCTACTTCTAATTACTTCCTACCTTTTATTAACAAAGTTAGAAATATGGTACCAATATAATCAGACTTTATACTTTTCAATGATCATTTATCACCTACCATTCTAATTACATATTTAAGTATTTTGTAAAAACATCTTCTGGTTAAGCTCAGCATGACAGAAGTGACTGAAAGGATTTGCTGCTAAGAGTTTTAATAGTCAGTGAGTGGTATTTTTATTTTTACAGCTGTTGAGGCAGCTGCGAGATTCTTGCAAAGACAGCCTTGTCAGTCTACATATCTGGCACAGTAAAATTCTCATAGAAGTACTTTGCTCAACACTCACTAATGAACTTCAAAGGAAATGCAATTTCAGCTGCTGTTACTAAACAATTTAAACCAGCACATTTCCCTTTTTATATCGAAGCATTTGCATTTTGGGACAGCGCAGTGAGAATGATGCTGTCACTGTGACTGTCACCAAATCCTTCTCCAGGCAAACCCACAGCTTGGCCAGGCAGCCAGGGAGAGACAAGTACAAAGGAACTATCCTGTCCTCCCATGAAAAGGCTGGGGCTTACCTAACATCTTTCCAGAAATTTTTATATTATCACCTTTGCAAAACGGGCCCAGAGCAGAAGGGATTATTAGATTACTTGACACAAATATATAAGGAATTTTATAGTGTATTCTGTAAACCAAGACGTCATTCTACTTATAAATTTTATTTTATCAGAAGCTGCTTGATGGTTCAAGCCCTCAGGTAGAAGAATTCAAGTGAATAATAAATATTCTCTCATATAAAGGCAAAAATAACAGTTAAGAAAGCTGACTGGTGAGAATAGAGAGGTAATTTTTATTCTACAGAAAAAGTGTAAAAAGTTGGAGAAAAATGTAATGAGGTTCTAATATAAAGGTTTATGAAAAAAATACTCAGAAATACTAAATTAATTATATTGGAGACTGAGCTTTTGGGTACAGGCTAACCTAAAAAGCATGAAATAATTATTTTACCAAATTTCTTACAGTAATTAGATTTTCTTCTTTCCTAGAGAGGTGCAATTTTTTAGAGTTTTGATCATTCTACACTTCATTTCCTAAATTAGTATTCAAACAGGCTACATTGATATTCCAGTGTAATGAAAAATTGCTAACAAAACAAAACAAGACCTCTAAGAAAATAAGAAATTAATACTTCATTAATTTTTGCAGCTATAAATAGTCAATGCAACTCTGTTACAAGAGACCAAGAAATGGGCTGCAAATGAAATACTTTTATTTTAAAATGTTTAATAAGACCATAACAGTTAGAATTACATCTCTTAATTTAAAAACTGGTCCAAAAATGAAGACGAAGAATAACATTTGAGAGGCTATGAAATTTTGAGTTTCTTTTATGCCAGAACAAACAGTTCAAAATTATTGCCCCGATTTTGAAGAGTCAATGAAATGCATGTATAAAAACAAATGTGTGGGATCTGTGACATATCCAGCAATATTACACACAGAAACACAGATAACAGAATTAATTATTTTTACACGAGAGAAACAAAACAGTAGATGTCAAATGTATATTTTAGGAGTCTCACTGAAGTTTTCATTGGATTAAGCCCAAGTATTTAACTTGGTCTATATTTTAGAACTGATCGTTTAGATAAATTTCATACTTAAAATGGTTATGTGAACTTTACTTTTATACTAAATCATTTACACAATTTTAATTTTCACTCTACTAATGAACTTACTGCTTTAAAGTAAAAACTATAAATCTTTTACATAACCTAAACTGTCTTCCACCAATGTTATCAACTGTACAGTGAAATTTCTTAATGAAGAAACAAAGAATAACTACACAGCTGCAAGAGTTACTGTGAAACGCCTCTCATAATTTTCTTTTTTTCAGTTTGTTAGCACTCAACATACAATTGTCATGAGTGAAATGTAAAAATAACTCCAAAAAGAAAACTGCAATACAGTTTAAACGGAGATTTTCTTTTCCCCCTGTGTCTGCTAAACAGTATTAAAAAAAAAAGTTTCCCTCGTGTAAATACTTGAGAGAAATTCTCAGTTTATTCATTAAGTAAAATTTTTGCAGGTCTCCATCCATCAGGACTCTACAGGACTAAATATCTCTAACAAATGGTATTCAGTAGGATAACATACAAAATCACAATATCATAAATATAAAATAGAACTATACTACAAATGGACATTTGATTTACTATTTACAAGGATTGATTTTATTAAGCTAATTATTAAACAGCAATCCTACTTTACATCTGCCCTGAAAAAAAAAAACCATCAGTATTATATTAAGGCAGGATTGGTTGAGAATTAGTGTTCCCTATGTCAGAGTCTTTTTTACAATATTTAGCATAATTCTTGAAGCACATTGGGCTTCTTGTTTCATCCAGTATCCAGTACCGTACTTGTACAGCAGCATAAACTCTAGCCTCTTGCAGTCACAGAGACTGTGATACATGACATACAACAGGAAGCATAAAGGGAGAAACCAAAATGTAGAATTCTGTGAAGTCTGAGCTTTTATTTAGGTCCATTTCCTTTGCTAGTAGCCAAACTCACCATTGTTTGAATCAGATTCCCTGTTACCTAAAGCCACTACTGATGTCAGAAGTCAGGGATTAGGTGCATTGACACTGATGTTCTCTTCCAGCTAGGCAACCACAAAATCAAAACATATTTTTAAACAACAATTATCCAGTCATGGAAATTCCTGTGCCCACCAGCCCATACATCTGATTTCCTCTTAATAAATGAGACCACCAGGCCATGCCTAGCTAAAGTTGGGGCTTTTTCCCCAAACTTCTAAGAAAGTGTAAGGACACAACATTTGGCAAGGTCTCAGAACTGAAGTCCTCTCTCTGCCATCACAGAAGGCCACACTTTCTATCACAAATTGATCATATTTAACTGTATTGTACTGTTCTGTGGTGATAATGCTGTTATGTGGTTATTGGCTTTTTTCAGCCACACTCCTTCTCTAAAGGAGTAAATCCTTTTTCTAATTTCAAGCTATTAATTTCAGATTCCTTCATATATATTTTTTCCCCAGTATTACTTTAGCAAACACTTTTCTGCTAGTTACCTTTGCTTATTTTTCCAGTAAATTTATAAACAGGACTTACATTCCTTTAGTCTTCCTTTTGACACCGGGAAGAAGGTGGGCACCATTAAGCTGTTTTCATAGAGCAGGCTCTCCACAGCTTCTGATGACCCTAGAAGCTCCTGACTCACATCATCTGGTTTCATACTTCTTTTAAAAAACTAGTTCACCACACCACTGTTTTCTACAACAAAATAAGTCCTTACTATGTCTACCATAAGGGCTTCTCCAAACACACCTCTCCTTTTATCCAACTGCACGACACACAATTGAGCCAAAAGTAACTGATAAACCAGCTCTTCCTCTTTCACCCAACTAATCATTTATAAGCTTATGCTAAAAAAAAGCTAGTGGTTCCTAGCCATGCAGAAACTGTTTCTGAGACCCTCAATATCAGGCAGGTTCATTCTAATTTTTACTATATCAATAATAGACTGACTTTGTGACTTAAAAATACTGGGGTTTGTAACTAAGAAACTACAACAGTGTGTAGATCTAACGAAGTCTTAAAAAATGCTACTCTTTACAACTTTACTCTTTACAATTTTTGAGAGCCCACCACACTACAATCCCCACACCAAATACCTTGCAGTTCTGGTACTGACAAGATTTTGTAAGGTCAAGATCTAATCTGTTAGGTTAGTCTGGCACAATCTACACTCACTGTATAAAGCCCAGCAAATTCACTGACAAATTAAGTTTTGAAAACATCAGGCTGACAACATTTTTATCAGAGCACAATAACAGAAGAAAAGTAGTACTTCATGCTTTTAGGAGGGAATTCATAGCTATGAAGACAGAAAAACAGTATTCAGAAAAATTCAGCTGGTACAGAAGTTACTATGGGGCTTTTCTCACTGGTTTTGGTGAGATTTTTCACGTATCAGATGGTAGAAACACAGTCAAGCAATCCTGCTAACAACTGTAAGAACGAAACCTGCCGACACTGCTGACATGGGTTCAGATCACTAAAGATGCAGTTTAAGTGTTTGACATTGTACTTTTTCTTGATCAAGACAAGAAACATGCTCTCAAATGTCTCCTTTTGTGGTTGACTTAAAAAAAAGTCATGAAATACAGTTCATATGTAACATTATTTTCATGGTTTGTATCTGCTATGAATTCAGGGATACTCCAGAAATTATGGGGTTTGTTGGCTGCATAGTTTCCTATCCATTGTAAAATCAATATTTGAATGCTCTACAAAAATAGAGGTTTAAGCATCTTTCTCTGAACAGTATATAATTTTTCAAGGCATTTCTATTTATTTTAGTGATCACCACAAATTATATAGAGAAAGAAAAGCTTAGCTTGTAGTGGTTAATAAACAACTTCAGCCTAGAAGACCCAGTGACCAAACAAATCAGTGGGTGAGATTTGCTCTAGCACAGTGACCACAGCAGGCTGAAATTCAAGTTGCTGCTTTGCAGTTTTCTTATAGAATACAATGGTTTCCTTTATTCAAACATCTTTTGAAAGTCTTCTTAATTATTTGATATAACTTTTCTAAATGATTACAGCTGTTTTCAAGACTTCCTTCTGATTTCCCCCCAACTGAAGAAT
The DNA here is from genome assembly GCA_013397865.1 of Struthidea cinerea. Taxonomy (NCBI): domain Eukaryota; kingdom Metazoa; phylum Chordata; class Aves; order Passeriformes; family Corcoracidae; genus Struthidea; species Struthidea cinerea. The sequence continues at coordinate 1,750,548 of VZTI01004934.1, read as the reverse complement.
CATTTAGGGGTAAAACAGTCAGTTCTGTGTAATTCATTGGTTTGTTACCATTAAAAATCAAGTAATGCTATTTATGTTCTTGAAAGGGAGACAATTTTAGGAGACAATCAACAAGATCTCTAGTTCTCAGGCACTGCTAAAAGGTTTCAAATTTCTCCATAGGGATATTTACTCTAAAATGAAATGCACCATCCCTTGAAGATGTTAATCCTTATTGACTATAAAGGGGGCCTGTACTGCATAGATTAGAGATGCAACTTCTACATCACTCCCAAATGAGTAATTATGAAGAAAAACTGAAGTCTACACCACCTTATTGCAGTGTCTTTAGACAGGTAGTTGCAGAGATGAGACAAATATTCACAATTAAATGGAATTCTTGCAGAAGCTAGACCACTACAAAATCTGTAGTACCCAGTAAGAGTGTCCATCAATAACAGTGAAAGAGACAATTACACTTGAAAAATTCATCCATATTTCCCTCCCTTTTCAGTCCTTATCCACTGCCAAAGGTGGTAAAATCTTCATGGACATAAAATACAGAACAACATATATTGTCAGTACACAGATGGTGAAAGGCCTTCAGATCTTTCAAGTTTCTCAACTACCTGGAATTCAAAGTTGGTATAATATTCAGCTTTCCAGGTGAATGAAGATTGCAGGCAATCAAACATATAAAAGAAAAAAAAATGCCATTCATTAGGTGACTTCTGCTCCTACAATTTGGGTAAACCCATTGGCTTCTCAAAACTTCTAAATCCAGCTATAATGTTACATATAGTATTTAGAACCAAATGTTTCCCTCCAGTAGCTCAAAACTGTATGAAAATGGGCTAAGTTCAGATCTTCCTACTCAAAGTTAAATCAGAACTTCTATCCTTAAAGAACAGTAAAAGTTTCTTTGTAACTTGTGTGAAGACGGTAACATCCACATTTATTCACATAATCCCATCATGCTTACTTATATAAGAAATCCTTTTCTTAGTATTCTGAACATAGACAGTGATTACATACACAATAATTAGAGCATTTTGCCTCAGAGGAAAGTAGATTTCTCAATTTTAGCTTAACCAAGTAGGATTCCTCTCAAAGAAAAGTTGTTAAAATTGTCTTGATAATGTAACATTGATGACGTAATTTGATTTTTGAGTAACAGTGGGCTGTTTCCTCTGTATTACTTACCAGGCTCCTTATGCATCTGAAACCTTCTCAATACATTTTGGAGATAAATTGCTTACCTGAGGCATTCTGAATAAACGGGAACAATTTTCTGACTCAACATATAGCAATATATGGTGTTATAACTCATATTTCAGAGACATCCTGTTTCCTTTCACTTCTGCCCTTTGGGACTGAATAGAGCATAAGTCCATGAATATATTTATTAGCATATAATCACATTCATTCCATCAATATCAATGTATATTGTGGTCGACTCAGATATATGCATATGCAGACTTGAACTTGACACCTACAATACTCAGAAGAATATTCAATGTTAGCTTTTTATAATCAGTATTTCTTATTCTCAGCCAAACAGTATTCTTAATGTAAGGTGGTGGCCACGCCAGCAAAAATCTGATGTTTGGAACCTAATCCCCAAGTAAGGTAGCTGCAGCTTTTCTACAACAAGCAAATAAAAAATAAACAAAAAACAAAGTCTAATTTTTTAAGTACTCACATGAATAATAAATAGCCACAGAGAGGGATAAAATTGGAAAGAGGAGCATTCTCTTTGCGGCACCCCAAAAGTCACACTGCCACTGAGCAGCAAAGAAGGGAGCCCAAGTATGGCACTTCTGCCCATGGCCAGGGCGCTCATCTCAGGGATGCAGCTCTGACCTCCCGTGCCTCCTCACATAAGTATTTTATCCAATGCAAAACAGAAAACAGTCCAGGGAAGAAACTCAAACTTCCAACCAAGAACACCAAGTTTGTCAGAAATTCCACCTGGAAAGATAGAACTACTACTCCCTGAAAAACCTCCTGCTAAAACTGGCAAAAAGATTTGACATTGGCATTTTCTGACAGTACAGTATTTTGCCTAAAAAAACATGGTCAGTCTTAAAATAGAAGCGCTTTATCTTTTTTTTGCTAAAGAATCAAAGCGTTGCACGTAATTAGCTTCCTGCTTGATTGAAACAACAGATTGGCAGGGACTAAACATTAGCAACCCCAATGGAATTGGTTATTCCTCCTCCAGGTCCTCAGCAACTTTCATCTGTCTTCTTCTTCTCCTACCCATGACTTGCAGACATATTCAAATGTAAGAGTCTGAACGTCTTTTACAGTTCATCTTGAAGAAAAATATTGAAACTATGTTAGGCAAAGGGACAGATACATCATATTTCTACTTGAGTATTTCATAAATGAATTGCCATGCTTGTTTCTCTGGAATAACACCAGTCAATGCTAGCCACCCAAGGGGCCTTCCAGGATTTAATTACTGAAACTTGGGCCTGCAGATAACTTTTTTTCTGTGGCAATACTGAACAGCGTAAGTTTGACTGCATTTAGAGCAGCAGCCAATCTTAAAATACAATTCATCCATCTCGGCTGTCCAACAAAAGCATGGAGCTTTCATGTTATAATGCAGGATTTAAGGAGTGGGGTTTTCTGCCTTTTTTTTTCCCCTTCAAGTTTTTGCAGGAACACCACGTGAGTTGTCTTTGGCCTCATCAACTGTTTCTTGTATGCTTTTTGGATATCACTGTTACCAGTATTTCTGCCTTCCTGATGGAATGTCTTAGGTCTGAGGTTTCATGATTCAGAGCAATTATATCATAAAAATTGTATGTTAAAACAATTCATTTACACATATGTTTATACTGCTCCAAAGATTTTGTACACTGAGATCAGATTAAAAAACACGTGGAACTAAACTTGTGTTTCAACTTCAGCTAACAGACTATTCACATACAGTACAGTGTTTTAAATTAAGATGCCTGCACTTAATTTTAAAGTTTGTGTATTTTTACAATTACATATACTCTCATGTATTTTGCAATGAATTAGTTACATTATTTGGCAAAACCACAAATGTAGCCTTATTAAGTTTCTATTGTATTACTTAAAACTGTCTTTGATCGTAAAACCTATGAACAGCTGTAGAAAGAATAATTTTTCCTTTAGTCATAAGTTATAAAAAAGTTAAAATGTAAAGAAGTTACACATACAGAGTTTCACATACCATAAAATAATTATCATATTTTTAAGGTATGGAAAACTAATTTTTAAGGTTTACAATGTATCAATCACTGGGTTTTTTAAATCAAAAAGTTATGGCTTTTTTGCTGAAGGACAATTACTAATATGCTCAACATTTTTCTGATCTTTAGAATTAAATTTAATAATTTGTTAAAGAGTAATAAATGATAAACATATTAATTTAGCACAGAAAGAAATTATTTAAAATGACAGTTCTGTATTTAAGCACTGAATGTATGTTCCATAATTCAATGTTACATTTCATGCTATGAAATAGGCATGAGAATGGCTTTCAGATTTTAAAGCTGTAGTGCTACTACAAACCAGAGCACATGGAAGCAATTAACTCAGACTGCAATCATCTTACGCTGTGTTTATAGAAAATTAAGCTTTAAAAATACTTATTTAAAATTGTGATAATTTGCAAATATGCTTGGGGTATGCATCAAGAGAATTAGATGTAATCTATTATTTTTTAGTATAAAAGTATGCAAAGAAATATACTGTATTACTGAGGTAATAACAAACCCATACATTTTCTCTGGAATATATTTCATAATTGTTACTAATATTTATATAGATAAGCACACTAAATTCTCTCATTATTACTTCCACGAATCACCATTCTGAATTCTTCCTACAATGTAAACAAAATGACTGGCTCAGAATTGTCAAAAAAAATATAAAGTTGCATAGACATTAACGACTCCAGCCCTGCGAGTTGTGAAATGCTTTCCCATGTTTACTTAAAACTCTCAGATTTCAGTCAGAGGTGACAGCAATAAATAACACAAAGGGTTAGGTCTGAATTTTTTGTGAAAGAAACAGTACAAAACATGCTAATGCACTAAACTCTCTTACTTTTACTTCTTTTACTACTCGAACGTGTTACAGCCGACTAAACTGTGGACTACAAGCAAGAAACATTTCATTTTTAAAACAACTCCTCAGTTTGGTTTTTGTGCCCTCAGGCAAGGACTCCAGTTCAGCTCCCTGGGTATTTTGGCTGTACAGGAAGATAGGCATCCATGCCACCAAATATTCACATTTCTGCAATATCTGGTCAAAAATTTTAAGAGCTAAAACAACTGATTTTGTTTTATATTTATTGTAATTCAATTCACTCAAAAGACAGTGACCAAGCTGCTTCAACCGCTGCTCTGGAAGTGGGCCCTGAGAAAAGCCAGCCGTTCCACCCAATAAAATCAATTTTGTGGGCCCTCTTCCACTTTTATTTCTGAATTCAAGTGCCAAACACCTGCAAATTCTCCAGGCAACTTCCAGACTCAAAACTTCCACTTCCCTCAGGACGCATTTCAAGACGTAAGTGCACCACTGCAGTGACTGGCAAAGCTCCTCAGGGTGGAGCCCCCACAGCGGAGGGGGCAACTCCCAGAGGGACAGAGCCCTCCCCTCCACTCAGCAGGCAGGGATGGCATAATGACCACTCTCCAACCTTGGGCCATATAATTCAGTCCCTCAAGTCACAAAGCAAGCACCAAATTTGGCAGGTTTAAGACACCTAAAACCAGATTTTGTTACTAAGAAGCCACTGAATAAATTTGTGTTACTGTACTACCCAGAGGAAAATGGCAGCAACCACAGCTGAGTATTACCTGAAAGAACTACCAAGATGCATTCTGGACAGTAAAATATTTAATTTAAAACTGTTTTGTCAACAAAATGTCTGAAATCGGTCCAACAGAGTGGCAGTTTCTAACCTCGACTGGCTATTTTAGAGCCAGCATCTGCTTTAAGCCAGTTGTTGCAAACCTCCTCACAGTTTGAGGGAGAAGAGAGGCCCCCCGCGAGGCATGGCAGACCCCGGGCACTCTATGTGACCAAGACTTCTGCTTTGTGACTGCAGAGGGAGCTTATGGCACCAAAACTTCCCAGTCCCTTCACTTACCCCGGCCCAGACAATTGTCCATTCAAGCAACAATCAAATCAAAAATTAAGTTCCCTTTTTATAAAAAGTTATCACCACTAAATACAAGTTATTTGAGCCATAAAGAACATACGAAACTGCATACAGAGCGTACACAGTTACCGTGAGCCCTGGTCATCCTGATGGTTGTGACACAGTGAGGTGAACCTTTATTTTTCATACAGTGCAATAAATCATGCTGGTAGATGTCATCATAGAGCATGTCTAAATCAAAAGAGAGCTGCTGAGGAATACCTAAAAACTATCCAGCTGAAGAACTGCAAAGAACCAGCAGCACTAACATCTCCCACATGCCAGAAAGTGCTACAGGATTAAAAGGAAAGTATAAAAATACTTTTTTGTGGGGAAATGCGTAACAGCTTTTAACACTGTAATACACTTGCCTATCAGCATGGTTCTCTGTCTGGCAGCATCTTTAATCTATTTGTCTTATATCAAAGATCAAATCTTTTCTCTGGCTCCAGGACTTCACCATTTTATGGCATAGCTCAGTGCCTAGATGAAATAAGTGCATATATCTGCGATTAATGACTCTGGCCTTCCTCAGTTTAAAACATAGATACCGACATTTTGCAGCTGAAAATCCTAATTCTCAACTCTCTTGCTATAAATACTAAGCACTTCTGAGCTGAGAAAGAATTTTCTCTCCTTAATACTCAAGGGTGAAGACCCAGAGGAGAAAAATGAGTAATGGGTCACTCACCATTTCCCAGCTACAGAAATGAAACCATCAGCAGTTCCAACCGGATCAAATGCTTTGCTCTGCTAAGTCTGAATCAGCTTTTCCAACCAACTGAGTAGTTAGAGGTTACAGCACATGATAAAATCAAAACACCAACGGCATTTCAGAGCAAATTATCGCAAACATCAGGATTTTCAGAAATTCGAATGCAGGAGATCATTCTTAAGTCTTCTGAATAGTAAAATGTGCTCACTTGTAAAATCTGGCAAGCACATAGCAATGCGGATCTTATGAACCCGAGCAAGAAACTAAGAACAGCCTCTAAAGTATCAATTAAGTATGTTTTATTCTTCATCTTATTCTCATCCTCTAGAAATTGTGTTTGTAGTGAAGAAAAAAAAAATTTGAAAGTCCAGAGAAGTGTCAACATAATTACAACCATATGCAACAAATCTCCATAACAAAATATTTGTGGAAAAGCCTGAGTGACATGGAAGAGTATCTCTCAACAACAGAATATATTTTCCTGATATAGTCCTCTTGCATTTTTAAATACAATTTGTGAATATTTTTATGTATGTAATCTTCGCAGTCTGTACAATTACTAAAGATAGTAAGTCAAGGGTAATGCCAGTTTTATATCAGAGCTTCCATCACACTTAATTATTTTGTTGTGCTTCATATGCCTGTCCTCTAGAATTAATGTCGTCATTTTCAAGACTATCATCTGGATTGCGTATCCCCTCCATTTTATGAACTCTGAACTTTGCAGACACTCCTGAAATCCCCTGAACTCAGTCCTCCTTTTGGACTCTGAACCCCAACACTATTTCTTTCCAGTACTACTAGCGAGAGAATTAGAATTAGAGCAAGTGCTTTGCACAGGAATTCAAATTTCTGTCACTGTTTCAGGATATTTGAAAACTCAGGCATTGAGCAAACACACCACACTGATAAAGCTCATGTTGTTAGTATACTCCTTACTAATACTTAAAAATTTCAAGGAATTTCTGCTTCCTTTCACTTGGTAAAGTGTCATTTTGTCTATAGCACTACACCACACAAGTCAGACTTTTGACAGACCTATTTCAGCTTCTTGTATTTTAGTATCTGAGAGAATTGTTATTTAAGCCATTTTAAAAACCTCACATTTTAATCCTCACATTTCTCAGCTGCATTGTGGACTACTGCTTACTCTTTACGTATGTAGTAATGTTTAAAAGGGTATACTACCCCTTTTTGGAGAATAATTTAAGGTTGGTATTTGAAAATTTAGTTTGATATCCCTTACAAACTTCCCATTGAGTATTTGCTATTATAGAGTAAGAGGCTGTTTTTGCAGTCATCTTCAGAAAATGAAATGTATCTTTAGCCTTTAATTCTTCCTTTTCCTGGACACCATTACTTGGCACTCCTACAATCCGCTGAGCTTCAGGCATTTAAAACTGAGGCTTCTGGATACTTGGGAAATTGTATCTTGCTATATCATGCAGGATCTTTATTAAATATGCTATGGCAGCTTAAATAGTAATTTTCATTGGGTTATGGTACCATAAATACTTATTCACAGATTTTCCCTCACTGAGATTTGTGAGTCCTTATTTTATAGCAATCTAGAGGTATGCAGATATATTCAAAGGTATGTAAAGGGTAGCTAGGTCTTCTGCTTCACTTACATTTTATTAATAGGCTCACAGAACCACAGAATTTACAAGGTTGGAAAAGACCTCTAAGATCATTGAGTCCAATCATTAAAGCAGCTTTGCGAGGTCCCCCTCTACACCATGTCCCAATTTGCCACATCTATACATCTTTTAAATACTTCCAGGGATGGTCATTTCACCACTTTCCTGGACAGCCTGTTCCAATGCTTGACAATCCTTCCATGAAAAAATGTTTCCTAACATCCAGCTCAAACCCTCCCTGGTGCAACTTGGGGTCATTTCCTCTTGTCCTACCTCTTGTTACATGGGAGATGAGACCAACCCTCACTTGGCTACAACCTCCTTACAGGCAGCTGCAGAGAGCAACAAGGTCTCGGAGACCTCAGTGATCACTTCCATCAGCTCCCTCAATACCCCTGAGTGGATCCCATCCAGACTCATAAACTTGTATGTGTCTATGTGGCGTAGGAGATCGCTGACCATTTCCCTTGGATTACGGGATCTTTGTTCTGCTCCCCCTCCCTGTCTTTCAGCTCAGAGGGCTGGGTACACAGCTATTAGATACTGCCCTCAGTGCAAAATTCTTAATCACCTCTGCATTTTAAACCTAATCTCCTTCACACCACATCTTCAGCAACAAGAATGTTAATCTCAGTTCTAAATGCATTCTTTATCTTATTAGAAATACTGAATTATCCTAAATAAATAACTGTTCCTTGAAATAGCATAATAGTCCTCCTTTACTTGGTAATGAATCATTTATCTGGAGATAAATTGGTTGATTCTGAATAGACAAACCTGAGTGTCTTCAAGTGCTAATCACACATACTTTATTAACATGTCTCTTTTAAACAATAAAACTGAACAATTACTCCTGAAAATAATGTGCTGTCTTATGAATGTTTATGAATTGTCTGAAGAGATGACATTAGCACTCCTTATTCAAAATTAGGGATTTTCAGCATGTAATTCTTACCAGACATGGAATTCATAAATCGTCTATTGTAAATTATGCTATTTGTTCTGCTTAGTTCAGCTTTCTGTTATTACTCCTTCTAAGAATGGAACTTCTCCCTAACTTCAGCTTAAGTCAAGCATCCTAACGTAGCACCGAATTAAAGATACAGCAGAGATTAAACACCCTCTGCATACATCAATCAGTTTTAGAGAAGGGTCAGGTCTTCTGTGTAAAACCCTGTTTCACCTGCTATTAAAAAAATTAGATAAGAAAAATCTGCCCTTAATAAATTAAAACTATGTCTGACAAAGTAGTTTGCAATAAGAAACTGTCTACCCACAATACAGTGTAAACTACTGGCTAACATTCAATCACAGAAGCAGCACATTTGCTTTTGGAGAACATTCCCAGTCAAGCACAGATATATGCAGCAGAAGAATATAAAATAGTCACAAATGAAATAAATTCAACACTTGCTTCAACTGTTATTAAACAATTTTTAAGTAATGCAAAATAAACAGATACCAATCAACACATTTCTGAGTTACAAAGACCATACGTTGCTATCATTTGTAAGTGAAGCTAGCAAGCTTTATGTAACAACTCAAAGTTTAAAGAACTTATATTCAGTTGTTGACATTTTTATTGATTGCACTGATGCCAAGTGGAGGTAAATTACATGAGCAGTGGAGCTCAGTTAAGCAGTAATTCAATACAACTACACAACAATTGTTGATGAGCACCCACCCAGAGCAGAAGTCTCAGCAAGATCAATTAGCTACTTGCCAATACTGCCAAGGCTTAGGGGATGTCCCCTGAATTCTAAGCCACTGCACCTCTGCAACTTCTGGAAAGACTTTGTGCTGCATTCTGCAAAATCCCTTACGGAGTGTCCTTGCTTACTCTGCAATGCATCTTAAGACAGTAACAGGTTTACCTGCAACTTCAAAATGCCTCTTGAATTATTTTTATGGCCTGAGTTAAAAACAAATCAGTTTACCACTACAGGTTTTCCTTAGATCATTTAAAAATATTTTCTTGTAAATGAGACCATATGATTGCTTCCCTTCCAAAAGGGAAAGAGCTGCTAAAATAATTGAACGGTGCTAAATATGAGAAAAGGCAAAAATGAAAATAAGGTACATTAAAAATAGAGAGTAAAAAAAGAAAAACTAATCTGTAATTATGCATCAGGGCCATATAACTCGATAGAGTGGAGATCTGAAGTGTTCTCCACAACATCTAGTCCCCTGCCCCATACATAACCATTCTGTTTCACACAGATAGCTTCCAGTAATCCCAAATATAAGCTTGATTCATACACTAAAACCTTATAGAAACTATTTAACACCAAAAAGTAAGAGATAAAGTAAAAGCCATTTGTCAACAGCAGCCAAGGCTTATCCAGCGTCAAGGATCAGGAGAAATATGTTCAAGCAATCTGAGATAACAGATGGATACCCATGCTGCAATGCTCTGCTTTTCATGCTAATTATTCCCACACAAACACACCACGAGTTCCCAGACTTTCCAAACTTAAGTCCCACTTTATCTAAATCAGCCAGCAATATACAAACCAGGAATCTAGGAGAGAAAATTTTCCAGATTTCCTTCTGAGCCCTGTTCCATTTGTCTACTTTCTGAGCCCAATTCCAGCTGTTGCAAAGGAATGCAATGCAAAAAAAAACCTTCAGAGAAATCTGATTCTGAAAACCATGCATCTCTGCAGGATATGAAGCCTACCAGACTTCCAAAATAAATACCTTCCTTCCTTCAAAAATAATAAAATATTAATCCAGCTTATCTCTTCCAAATATCTCAAAATGTCACTGTTTGAACCTTAAAGATATGTATGCCAAGAGAATGTTCAAAGAAACCCCATATTGACCTGTTTGATGATGACTGGGCTTGACAGACCAGATGAGAGGTAATTTAGGTAGTGAAAGATGTTAACACAATACATAGCAAAAACATTTTGGTCTCATATGGTCACTGCAGCTTTTCATATTGACACAATAACTGCCAGGCACTGAGTTGCCTTGGGTTTTTTTCAGAAATGCTATCATTAGTTTTCTTTCCACCGTAATATTCTAAATTAATTAGGAAAATTAGTTATGTAAGAATAGGCTAGCCCACACAATTCTGCCAATCCATTCCGTTCAGGCCACTGGGTACTGTATAAACAAAACCCAGCATGACCTTTCAATTAAATCAGGTGGTTGACACAGGGTTGGTTTTTTTGCTTAGAGGGACTCCATGGTACCACAGAAAGATTGATAAAAGCTTATTTCTTCCTCAAATCCTGTATGATTGTAGGAATCAGATACAGTGGGGATGTGATCTGCAAACCAATTATAATTAATTCACATTTGTAGGCAGGGCAAGGAGGATCTACAGAAATGTGAATCTACAGCTGTAAGCCAGTCAGCTTAATATCAAGTTTCTAGAAAGACAGAGCAAATCATTCTCAATGCCATGTCCAAGAACACCAAGGGGCCTCAATGCCATGTGCAAGAGCAAAAGTTGTTTAGGAATGGTCAACATGACTTTAACAAGGGCAAATCTTGCCCGATAACATGACTGTCCTCTAACATGAGATGTCACAGTAGATACTGTTCTACCAGGACCTCAGCAAGGCTATCAACAGCCTTCCTTTAGTCAAGCTGGTGAAACACAAGTTGAAAAAATGAGCATTGGTGGAAAACTGTCTGGATCAGTCAGGTTCCAAGTTTGGTGATCAGCAGAACAAAATCCAGTGCCCAGGTGATTAGGAGACGTGTTCCTCACAGATCAGTGTTCACCATAGCCTTATTACCAATCTGCATGATGGGATGGAGCACACATAGCAAGATTACAGGTGATGACAAACATGGGGTAAGGATTGATAAGCTGGGACATGCAGCAGCCATTCAGAGGCACCTCATCACAGGGAAAAATGGAATGACAAGCACCTCATGGAGTACAACAAGTCCTGCACCCAGTACTCATGCACCCTGAGCACCACTGCATGCTGAGGGCAGCTGGCTGGAAGGCAGCTCTGTGGAAAAGATGTTGGAAATCCTGTCAGGCAATGAGTTGCACAACAGGTACAGTGCATCAGGCACTTCCAGCAAGGGCAAGGAATGGTGTTCTGGGCTGTGTTAGCAAGTCCAAGATCAGACTGGTTTTAAAGACTTTGCTTTCAATGTCTTCGTTTCGTGATTTTGATATAAATGTAATCCTTGTGGATTAATACTACAAATGGGAGTAGTTTTCAGCTAATAATTTCTTCCTCAGCTCTCGCTGTCTTTTCTTTCACATATTTTGACTTTTCACGGATTTTCATTTAAAAAGTAAGTTAAAAAGTTAGGAAAAGAAAACAGATAGACCAAAGTCTGACAGATACATTTTTGTCTGGGGTTTTTTTTTTGCTTTAAATGAACACTCTTGTGCTAATGAATCATAACACATAACCCCTGTTCATACTATATTAGTTCAAAAGAATAAAAGCCAAAAATAATTGGCATCGGCAAAGATTTCAGATTTAAAGAGTGAGCACAATACATGCCTTGTGTTATCCCTCTACACTGTACTAGAAACTCTGTAATATTCCATCATTACAAAATGTGCTTGTGAAAGAATATAAAAATAGGCAAACAAAATAAAGACCAAAACACTCAAGCTTGGAACACACAGTGCACAAAGTACATTCCCATTGTATTTACCCAGTCATTAGCTATCTGTTTGCATTGTATATGGGAAAGTGCAAAGTAAACCAGAAAGCCTGCTTGCGTAGGCACTGACATAAGGACTGTAAGGTTATTAGACACTGGACAACCTTTTGCAAAAAGCTTTTATGATTTGAAAACGTTCTGAAATAACAGATACGGATTTACTGTGAGAACTGACAAAATTCTAAGCCCTCATTGCTCTGCTTTCTCTAATTAACACACTTTGCTATGGCGGGCACAGTCCCAGGCATTGCATGACAGAGGTATCATGCATTCTGTTGACGTAACACTCTTGAACTTCAACATATTATAATTTAAAATCCCTAAATACAGAGCACAAGATTATGCATTTCTCTGTTAATTAAAAGCCTTTATTTCTTTCCTATACCATCACCAAGGCACACAAAATTGGAAGGAAGAGTGGCCACGGCTGTGAAAAAATCCCCAAGATCTGTTAACGATCTTAATGATCTTCTAGAGAGCTGCAGCTCACATTTGCCAAGTACAAATAGGAAAGCAGGGAAAACAGCCCAGAAGAACAGTAGCACAAACACATCCTTTTTTCAACCCCAAAGAAACCATGGAGCAATAATTCAATTCATATTCATCTTTAGGACAAAACACAGACATGACTCTTTAGCCGAATGGCTACTGCAAACCTGTGGGTTTTGCAAGCATGATAATAAGAGAAGAGTATAAAAGCAGCATGCTGACACATATCTCCCAAAAATTAATTTTTCCTATTATTTCTTGTTATCTAAAAAAAATGTTTTGTCAAAATGGACAGGAAAACAAAATCACCTATATAGGAAGCTTAATGTGATGACTGGTTTGATTTTTCATGATTGATGTATACCAGCAGTTCAGCATCATTCGTATAACTTAGTCCAAATGAAATCTTGGGAGGAACAAAACCTTCCCCCCAAAAAAAGGAAAAAATTTACAATTTAAAAAACCCAAGAGTTATTCTTCCATTTTGGAAGCACATAAAAACAGTATTTATTTCACTATTTTCAAACTTGGAAATTGCCAGTAAAATCTGCAGCCATATTTCTCCATTCTTTTTCCTTCTGATTTGTGTACCCTAAGGCTTCAGGAAGCACAAGCACTGCCACTTCATTCAGGGGAGATACAAAGGCATGTTACAATATGATTGCTTTTAATCACTTCAGCTGCCAAGCCAAACTTAAGAGTAATTTGAAACCCTTATCTCAGCCATCTTCCTCATCTGCTTCATGTTTTATTAAAAGTGCTAGTATATCTTCTGCTAGTAAATTATGACAAAATTAAAAGCAAACACAGATCAAGAGTATTTTGCAACTGACTGGAGAAAGGTATGATGAACACGTAAGACTCCTGAACAGTGAAGCTGCCTGGAATACAGCCAGAAATTTGTCTCTACGCCTTTGCTGTCAGTTACAAAGAATAAAGCTATTGCACAGTGCAGCTATTTCCAAGCAAATTGTTAAGGCTCCAGCAATTGAAGTGGGTGTAAATGACAATTCTTGAAGAGAAACAGGGGGTTTCCTTCTAGCCCTCAACAGAAATCACAGGGGAGAGGGAGAAGATGCCACCTTCAGGTTTTGTTGAAAATGATGCTGTTTGCTCTATTCAAGTTAACACGTTTGTGATATCCAGTGAGACTCCATGCTAGCCATTATCAGAGGGGACTTTAGTTCTGACAGAAGGCAGCTTTGGGGTGTTTTGATACTGTTCAGGTTGCACTTTTCCTCTCAGGGACAACACGCTTCATATTATTCCCTGTGGATTGAATTGAAGAGACTTTCCTCCCTATGCTTGTGACAAAGAGGAAAGTAAAGGAAACGTACACGTGTTTAACTCAGTCACAATTGAATGGCTTGTCAGATTTGTATATCCAGAAAATCATGAAGTACAGCCTTTCCTAATGTTACCCCACACTTTTATAGCTCTTTCTTCCTGATGTTTCAAATCAGCATTTTAAGTGTTTACTTTCACTGCAATCCTGGTTGTGATATTAATGTTGCCACATTCCGTCAAGAATAGAAGTAACCTATATATTGGCCTTTATGTATCTCATAATTTATTTCAGCCTTGTTTTGTAACACTGCAATCACTGGCTCTATTTTTCTGCCTCTCAGTGCTACTCAACCTTAACTATTGCAAAGCAGGACTCTATTTTAATAAAGATACATGTTACACAAGGGCTGATAATTGGCCCTCACACCTCTGATGCTCAAAGTGCCAGGTAACTCACAAGGCAGCGAGCGCTGGGCTCCCGACTGCAGCTGGCACAACACCTGTTAGCACACAAATAAAGAACTGGGATATCACACTTGCAATGAATTTTAAATATTGCAAAGGGCTTTTCAAGTCAAATAAATATTATTTACTTCCACAGGTATAAGTGATCTTCATCATATTTTTAGCAGCACTCCCAGCTCATGACTCAGAGCAGGACTAACTTATGCAGAACGACATCGCACAGTAAAGCACTAAAGCACTGGAACATATGCAAACAAGCTCTTTTTTTTTCTGGAAAATATTTTAAAATGTCAGTGAGGAGAACCTGGTTTTAATAATGTAAAATATACCTAACATAATAAATATTTTAAGGGCCGATTAAAGAAAAACTGCCCACGTAATTATAAAAATGTGTAGCCTATAGAACTTCAATAACAAACCAAAATTCTATTTTATTTAACACTGTAAAACTGTTTTATTTAAGATACTCAGCGATTTTATTTAACTACCAGCTGCAGTCAGATTAGGGAAGATATTTTCTTTGGCAATGCATGTATGTATGCTTAGAAATACATTTCATTCTGGTCACAGCTTAAGTTACTAACACAGGAATGCAAGTTTCAGTAGCAGATTTTTCTTTCATCTCTAATTCGCGTAGTAGTGTGTACTACCACAACTCAGACCAGAAATTCACTTCTGCAATATGAAGTCACTTGGCTGCAAGCATTTCAACAGTTTTCATAGTACAACTCTAGTATGTATCACAATAATTCTGTTTTTAAAACTGATATGTGGTATTTTTTTTGAAATTCATAGCAGCTAATTTTATATATCATCTAGAGTGTATTTAGCTGTGATGTTCCCAAGAAGTGATAATGAGCAATAGCCTCACCATGGCATCAATTATTATTCAATTATTTCTGCTTACTTTCTATAGACTGTTTGCACACATTAAATACAAAATATATGATCAGTGTAACAGAAAAAAACCCTATTATTTTACCACGGTGGATATTCCCCCATCTAACAAATGCTATGTGTGTGGTACAGATTATTACGCTGGCATCTTTTAACTGAATCAATTCCTGGAAAAGCCATGTTTTTAACCACAGAAGGCTCAAATTATGTACTCACATCATCACAGAAGTCACACAACTTTCTAAAAGTTAAGAGATTAAAAGGTTCTCATCTCTGAATTCAGAACGGAAAGATGTGTGAAACATAGGCTGCAATAATTTTCAGCCATCCTTTTTTGCAAGCCATCCCACCTATTAACGATGCTTGCTCAGGGGCAAGTTCAGCCCATGGGTAAGGGAATAAATGAGAGGGAAGGACAGGAAAAGTAATTTTTATTCCAAATGTTAATTTTATCCTTATTTCAAAATAAATTCTCATTAAATTAGCATAATAGATTTCTGTATCTATGTGCAAGCCAAGTGTCAATCTCTGTCCATGGGAAGATCAATTTCATCATTTAAATTTGCAAGCCATGAAACACATCACTGTTAACCATGAAAGTGCTGCTGCCTCAAGAAATAAGATACTCCAAAATCTACAATCCATTTTAAGAGAACCTTTTAAACCACACAACTTCCTATTTTCTTATTTCTAAAGCACTCTAAATTTAAAGAAGTTCTCAAACCAGTAAATAAATGGGCAGATATGGACAGAAAACCCAACACTTACCAGTCACACAATTAGGAGTGCAAAATTGCTGTGTAAAGATTTCTCTCAAAAGGTAGAAAAGCTTCTTTATAAAGAAGTTTTGAAATCCTAGCTCTGCCAAAGTTAACTAATGACTTGTTGATCTCCGTGGTTCATTACCTTTAAACAGAAAATATAGCTACAGATTCCTTTCTCTTTCAGCACTTTCTTTTGAAAAAGTCACAGTCACATAATCATTGTGATTATGACATTTTTCTCTCATTTCTTAAGCAGATGATTTATGGACTATCAACTTTAAAAGGAAGGACTAGGAGATTAGACTAGATTTACCTTTTTGCAATCACTCAGTTTTTCTTGAATGAGAAGTTCTAAGAGGAAGAAGTCAGCAGAAACATTTCACTAAGCCTCAGGACAGATGTGGATTTTTAATTTTCTTTTTTTTTAAGTCAGGCCATACATTTAGGTAACCAAATACAGATTTCTTAGTCTAACTGCATGTATCTTTTAAAGGAAAAAAACCAGACACCTTTAAAAAGAAAACTTATAGGAGAAGAACTGAAAAACAGAAGACTGCAGAGTCCCACAAATTGCTTTTAAAAACAAAGGTTAAAATAATAAAATTTCCTTTTCTGACTCTCCATGACAGACGGACCATAACTGTGGCATATTTTTAGATGGTTGTGTGATGCCCATAAATGTACTGCATTGCCTTTTAAAACTCCCAGCAAGGCAAGACACACTGGATAATGAAGATTCCTCTTTACTGCTGCTTTTACCATTTCATGTGGCATGGGTTCAATTTTGAACTGAATCATTGTGTTGAAGAACACTGAGTCCTCTCAAAAAATGCACTTCATTTTGACTAATAAAGCTTAAAATAAGTGTGTCCAAGTTACAAGTTTAGTCTTACAGTAGGCTGCTAAACAGCTTCATTTAGGTCTCCTAATATACAATAAGCAATGCATATTCATGCAATATAAAGTACAAAGCCATATAGGATTCTAATATAATATTGCTGAAATCAACAAAATTAGAGAGAGCAAAACTATGAAATGTTTCCTCTCAAGAACACGCAGTGACATTCTTTTTTTATGTATCTATCAATAATATTATTCCTAATGCCGTAATATTAGAATACAGTCTCGGCATATTCTTTCTTGGCACTTTTCAGCTATTCACTTATGGCAAGGTTATTCATCAATGTGCAGCAGAACTAACCTTGTTGGCAGAACAAAAGAAGGTACAAAGAAGCAAAGCACTATGGTTTTCACTTTAAAGAACTAGAGCTTTCCAATTGTACACATGTGCAATCAGTTAAAGAAAAAAACAGGTGACTCTTAGGACAAACCGTCCTCTCCATGACATGTAAAAGGAGTGGAATACTAAAAAAAGAGGTATTCAGAACGATATCTTAGTTCCACAGACTTCATCACCAGGGTCTACGTTTTCACTGTGGGCAACTTAGAGCCAAGTTGATAATGCCAGAGATGTGGGGATCGAGAAGATACGGTATCCAGATAATGACTGAAATCTGTACAGTTTGTGTTTCCTACCACCTCCTGGGCAAAGTCAGGTATTTTTTTTAATGTTACTTTGAGTAGAAAGTCGCATTTTATCTATATTCCTTCCTAATCTTCCTAACTCCAAATGTAGGGCAGCAGTTTCTTTAAAATGTACAGGAGAAATGGTATGTTTTCACTAGATAATGGGAAAAAGTGAAACACTTTTGAAGTGCCCACTTCAAGCATCCATTCAAGAAGACATTTGCATGCCTTAGACATCTAAGTTACTGTCAGTCATTTGTGCATGCTTAGTTCTTCAGCAAAACACAGCTGGGTGATAAGAATGCCACTTGCTGGAACATGGACAAACGGCACTTATTCAGTGATGACAGGGAACAAAAAATTATTTCCAAGCAAATGTATCTGAGGAAAAATTCCAGCTACAGCTACACAGATCAGCTTTTCCAGAAACTTCAGAAACATCTGTATGTAGATTAATAAAAGATGGATTTGGCTCTTTGTAGAGAAATTTTTTCAGTTTTGAATGTTGTTTTACAAAATTATCACTTCAGTGTTTGGTACAGAGGAAGCAGCCCTCCCTTCCTTCCTTCCTCAGTCACAACCAGCATTAAATCCTCACCAGCTTTCTCTCCTTGTCAGATAAGTGTCATTAGATGGATTTGTGCTGTGTGTGCCTAGAACTTTGTCTCCTGCTCACCATGTTCACCATGTTAAGCGTAGTAAGAGTAACAAGCATTTCCAACAGGATTCAGACAGATGCCAGTATTGCTGCAGCTCTTTCAGTAAAGCTGCCTTTCAAAATCCCACTGTGGCAGCAAACAGCACAACTACAACAAGTATCACAGGCACTGCTGATTTATAGCATATGAATTATATGCACAGCTAGGAGCACCTTAGCTCATTCTCTTTTGCGGGTGTTACGCTACAGAACAGAGCTTTCTCTAGCACAGATCTCATCACAGATACAACCACAGGAAGAGAGGGACACACAAGGTTCTCTCCCAGTGCTGTTATTTTTCTCCTGTAACTGACAGCAACTTTTTTTCCTTGGGAACTAGTCCCAGGCTTACATCTGCTATTTGGGCATTTTTAACAGGCTTTAATCACTTTTGTTGCTTTTTCATTGCATCACCTTAACTGCTAGATCCCTACGTGACAGCAATGAACATTTGCATTCAAAAGGACTATTGGACAAATAAGACTGAAAATTTCTTCCTCTGTGCCCACCTACAACATGGAAACCTCAGCACTGTCATAACTTACCATACCGTTGTAGATCCAGATTTGAGGCTCTAAGGCAGGTTTGACATCTGGGCACTGAGAAGCTGTGGCTGCCCCAGGGAGAACAGGCAGTTCCCTTCTCAACGAAGCAGCAGCAGCTCCTAGACTAGTTTTTTTAGGTAGTAAAACTGCAGCCTCCATTTTCTCTTCTATATTAAACATCTTAATGTAGCCAACAGCAGCAGTATAAAATTCACAGTACTACGGAAGAGCACAGAAGCTCGGAAGAGCTCAAGAGGCTCCTTTTACATCCTCTTCTACAAATACATTCACCACAGAACTGAAATGACTTGATCTTGTGTGCATACATAAAACATCAATAAATACACACTGTTTTACAGGCCTTTTATATATTAATTAAATTAAGCCTGCAAGAAAATTAAAAAGGCAAAGTTCCTTACATACAGTATTTTTAAAACTTCACTGAGTCATTAACATGGAAGGATAGATTTTTGTGTTTTTAATTTTCCCCTATTCTGCACAGATTTTTATATGCCACAGACCACTCTTCTCTAATCATGCTATTCTGAACTATGTCTGTTGCTCTAAACTAATAGGCCAGCCAGACCATTTCTAATAGCCATATCAAAATATAAAAGGCCAGGAAAAAAACAGAATATACTTGCATGAATCAGCACTTTACAAGCCCAAACCAACCCACTAAAGTAATTTTTTCAGTAAATAAGACAAGCTACTGATTGTATGGTCCAAAGAAGTAAACCTGACATACAGCACAATTACAAAACTCCACATTTTTCTGTAGCCTGGCTTGCCAGGGTGCCTTAGTATGTATTAAGTTGCTATACCTGTGGCTAGTAAAGGATTCTAGCATCCCACTGAGGCATTTGGAGAAATGATGCCAAAGGTTGAGTGACTTCAACCACCCAAGAAGTTTTTTATAGCTCCAAAGCACTGGAAATTGGAAGAAAGGTCATTATTACATTTCTACAAGGGACTCCTGGGCTTGCTATCATAAACTGCTGTTCAAAGCACTTGTAGTTCTAAAGCAACCCATAATTTATTGGGAAGAAAAGATTATGCCAAACAAAATATAGCAAGTTACACACAGTATTGTTCAGTTTTCAGGCAGAAGAGAAGTTGAATATGCTTGAATCCTTGAAGATTTGCTTTGCAGAGTTGCCTTATTCTAGAGCCTTGTCACAGACTGTTATCAGACTACAGTCAGAATTACAAAAAACTTTATTGATATTAAATTTCATTAAGCAACGAGTCAGTGATTTGACATGGTATAATATGCTGAGCAACAGCCTTAACAGAGACCCAAAACTGCTAGAGGGAAGTTCATAGTTTTGTTGTCCCTCCAAGTCATCATTAGCTATGTTTACATATCAGTTAGAAATGCTGATGCTACTGAACTCTAATATGGTATTAGAGGGGAAAAATAAAAAAAAAAGGAAAATATCACTGGATCATAGGGCAGAAAACATAGGATGTGCAGTTCAGTTTGCCCTCCTCACGATGTGGATTAAAACCATTTCATTTCTATCAGCTCCATGGGCTACCAGAAATGTAAATGTTAGAATCACAACATGATTCTAATCAAAGCAGTTTGAATTAAAACTGTAAATGTCAACTCTACCTTAGAGTAAGTAAAAACACAAAAAAGTTCCTTCCATTAGAAGAATTCCTGATAGCTAGAAAGATGAAAATGCAAATGGCGGGGAGTGCTCAGCAAAGAGAAAATTTTAATTCTGCCTCAGTGACCACGTTTTTGGTGTTTTTCAGAATCAGCATATGGAAGACCAAACACATTGTTCAAAGTTATAAATCACAATGAATGAACATGGGTGTATCAGCAGGACAACGATGCTGGAGCTCAGCCTCAGGCATGTAAACATTTCCATGCCAAATTAAATTTCAGAACATGGAAAAAATGTCCTCATTGGATACACTAAGAGCAAACTTTACACTCTACAGTCGACTGATTAAGGTGAATCAAACACTGAACTTTGTTCAGTAATTAGAACTTTTGATTTCACTGAGCCACAATGACTTTCAGCATAGTCTGCCGCTTTACCACTTTGTATTGCCCAGGGATAAACTTGTGCCTCTTCAGGAATTTGCATTAAAGAAAAAAGGAAAAAGTACTTGGCTGCACGCTTGTGTGCCCCACCAGTGCAAGGAAAACCAGTTCGGACAGGAGAAGACAAACAGGGTTTGATGCATTTGGAAGAAATGCTGCTCTCTACCTAACAAACAATGCAGCTGAAAGTGGGACAGGAAAGGGTTGTTTTGTTTCAGTGCCAAAAGCCTCTGTTCAATACATTACTTGAAAATAGGTAACTCCATAGAAAGCATTCATGTTAACCCTAAGTTTTAAAAATGTTCCTTTCTCAGTTGAATGCTTTTGTTGAAAATGCCTACCTTCCAGGGCTTTGCCTACTGCAAATGTCTGCCTGGAGAAGCAGGCAGTCTCAAACTGATCACTGGCTTGAGCTTTCCCTACTCCATCCACAGTGAGGTGTTCATGGGCACACACCTGCCCTGCATCCATCCTTTCCACCTGTGAACTCTGGTCCCTCAGCAGCAAAGCTGGTACGTGCAACACGCTCCAAAAGAGCGGGTATTTATCCACATACACTGGGAACAGGCCTTCAAAACCTTACTGCTGGAGTTGTTCTCTCACTTACAGAAGACTTTTAATGAGGCAGTGCTTACTGTTTTCCTCTCCTTTCACTGCCTATGGAAACTGCCAAGCTCTTGTCTCATTTTTGCCTCTGCCTCTTGAAGGAAAAAAAAAAAAAGAAACAGCTTTAGCCTCATAGCACATGGGGAAAGCTTACTCCAACTCATAATTTTTAGACAGAACAGACCCAAGGCCAAGTAGATAGGGCACACTCACAGTGTAGAAATCCATGTCCAAATCAGTGCCAGTGGGATTCAAACGTGGTTTAATCATTTGCTATCAGAAGGATGTGCCACAAGTGGCTGACTGAAACATCGCCTGAAGGCAAGGCACTGATTCGTGTCCTCTCTCACACAGGGAATGAGACTGTGCCCAAAGCCAAGAGGAGCGAGTATGCATGAGCAATCTCATGGCTGGGACTACTCTTTAGCCCATGCGCCCACTCTTGCGTGGACCTCTTCATGAAGTGTTTCACAGAAGCTGAAGAGACTTCAAGCTGAGCTGCAGATGAATAAGACATTTTGATATTTGTTATGTCTAGAGACTGGACTAATTGGACATGTAAACACTCAGTGTTTACCCCTTTAGAGAGTGTATTCTGGGGCCAATTTTATGAAAATCCACCACAATTTTTGAGCACTCCATTTTCCAACGTTGAATGTTGTTTTAGGATTTGGGGGTTGTTTGTTTGTTCTAAGAAACATATTTGGGAGGTTTACACAGTACAAAATACTGTGTGTCCTGTTCAATATTTGGCTATATTGAATTCATTAAATCATTTTTTCTCTGCTCAGTACTGAATTTATTCCAGCCTAGAGAGAACACAACACTCCCTTGTAGCTGAACTGATAACATATGCCACTATTATAATCATTTGCTGTTTTCATTGTAGAGGAATTTCTTCTTCCTTATGTTCACTAAAATTAAATAAATATGCATAAAGTCTCATGGGTAAATTGGACTTTATGACATGGTAACATCAAACAAAATGTCTTAGAAGTCCCTTCCATCCTGTGCTGCATTTCTCACATCTTGTACTGCATTTCTTAGTTATTAACCAAGACATCTCTATGGGTATAGGTATCAGAATATAAGACAAATGAAAATTAAGATACTTCCTCACAGTGAGCCAAACTGTAATAAGAGACTTTTGTGTAACATCCAAAACAATTTTGGCCTCAAAGATGCAGTGTGAAGAAAGTCCAGGCACCACCTTGTGAACAGGCATTGCTTGTGAGATTTTGGCTCTCTTTTAAATGTGACACGGGTTCAGAAAAATGCCATCTCTGCCACACAAACACAACCACCAAATCCCTACAGCTGGGCTCACAAGCCCAGGACTGTACAGGCACTGTAGCAGTGAGAGGCCATGGTCTAGGAGTGGGCACACAGTAAAAGGCACAAAATCTGTTCTTTCTTATTTACCAAATAAAACAAAAAAAAATCCTAAATGTTTACTGCTGTATCCAAACTCTTTGGAAAGCTCTTTAAGATAAACAATAACTCCTAGCTTGACAATTAATATAGAGGATTCACATTAAATTTGTAAGTCAAATTCCTAATCTGAAAGATGATTATTTTAATATAGATTTTACTGAACTTTTCAGAATCACTGGTGAATCTTACTTTTCAAACATTTTTTGTAGTGCATAATTTTTTTTTTAATAGATGAATAACAAAACTTCATTTCCTTTGAGAAACCCTGGGTTTGTAACATTTTGTCTATTCACCTTTATTTTCTACATTGTGTAACAAAATATGCTGACATTCAATGCTTTTACGCAAGGCTTCAGACTTGCATAGCAAAAATTGCTTCTAGTTCATCCTGCATCATAAATTGGGCATTTGCTGAACTGCTTACAGTCACATTTAATAAACACGAGCAACATTTCCATGTACCTTTGTCTCCAGTCACCAAATGGCAACTTTGTTGATATTTGCCTTACTGCTCCCAATCTCTCACTTAAGAAATAACCTTATTGGGTTTCATCATTATGGCTTATTTCTGTATACTTTGATTTCCTTCAAATCCCTGTTCTTTTTTGTATTGCTAAACAATTTATGCCCACCTTGAATTTATTTCCCTGTATTTATTCTAGCTTTTCTTTATATTCTATACCAGTATTTTCCAGATCACACTCCTACTGACAGAAACTGATGGTGTGATCTATAAAACCAGACTTTTATATTGTTGTTTGTGATTGCTGCTAAATGTACCAAAAGAGTGATAGTCAAACAGGATAACAAATGAAGGACCACATTGTGTCAGTATTTCATCTCTTCCAATTTTACTGCCTATTGCAATTGTGTCAAAGAAAAGTTAAAAAACATCAATTCAGATATGATAATTTTCTTACATCAGCTGAACAACCACACTGCTGTACCTGCATGTTTTACTGTCCCTTTTCCTTCGATATCTATGTTACATTTAGTCCAGAGCCTCTTTCTTTAGCCATTCCATTAAATGGTACTCAGTGAAAAAACTCTATGTCCTATGAAAAGTTGTCCAGGCTGGCTTCAATTATCTTTCTAATCAACTTGGGGAAACATATTTGAGTCTTCGTTTATTGTTTCTGCAGCTGAATAGAGAACAATTAAAATTTCCTTCATTTCCATAATTATGCAGTTCTAACAACTTGTACCTCAAGCTCCTCCAGCTTCTTAACGCATACACATTCCATTATGTCTCAGAGGTCAGTTCAAAAGGCAATTTGCTTCAACACATCTTGTCAGAATGAAAACATTTAACTTTAAATGAGTAACAATGACACTAGAAGCATTGCTTTCAATAAAGTCAGACTTTAATACCGGTTTACAGCCTGTTCATTAAAATAAGATTTTAAGTGGCACCAGCACAAAATCTGATGCTATTCACCAGAATTTCAAAATAAATCCCACAGACAAAGTTATTCATTAGTTCTTTTTGCACTAAGTATGGACACAGGTGCACAATTGGAAACTCAAACCTGGTCCCATGGATATTTTTAGCTACTGCACTGCATTCACTTTCTCAAAGCACCACAGAGAGCCACAGAGGACTGTTACAGCTTCCTTAGGAAATCCCACCTTAACTTCTACTCACGGGAAAATTGAAATAATGGAACTGTTTGAAATATCTCGACATCTCAAATTCTAAAGACAGATAATGCAGCGGTATGAAGTAGTATTCCGGACAAACATTCTGAAAGCATTTTGTTGGAAAGGTGAAATATTTTCATTGGGACTCTGTAAAATAATAGTTACTTAAGACAGTTCCTGTTCAGTATCAGTCAATGCCAGTTCAATTTTTTTTTAAATGTGCATACTGCTGAAAAAATTACATTTCTTTTTCTTGTTGTTTAACTTTTCTGGGCACGTTTTTTCCTGTGGTAACATGCTTTAGGATAAAACTGATGTGAAACTCTTACATCTTTGTAAGGTATTCCACAATATACCCATTTTTCCTTCTCCTGAAATGTTTCTCACAAAACCAGTTCATCTAGTAGTTTCCTCTAATGCCACACTCTAGCAGGAAATTACACCACTTACTGGAGATTAGGCCTTATTTTGCTGCAGGAAGAAGAAATCTAAAGCACCACCGATCAAACAGTCGAATACTGTTCTATCCAATTTGTAGATACAGAATGCAAGATTTGAAAAAATAAGATCATGTTACTCAACTCTCAGAAAGAGGTTATTTCACTGAATTTTCTGAGTCCTATCCTCTGATTTAATACCAGTCTTCTGGACGACTGATACCTCTGTGTAATTCTGAGAAACACACTAAGTCCTCCGGAAGGGCTCCTGAGGACTGAGCTGTGTTCACCTGTGCATTTCTTGGGTAGCTGACCCAACATCCCCTGTGCAGACAGATGCCCAAGGACAAAGTACTTACCAGGCAGTAAGAAAAGAAACTGTGCCACAAAGACAGGAACCCACAATTAAATCAGAATTGCTCTGTTCCTGCAAGAATGATGCATCTGTGCAACCCTCTACAAAAAACAATGTGATGACTTGTTATTTTATAGACAGCAATGACCTTTACCAGGTCAGCTAACAAACTTCTTTACTCATATGCATTTCTTTTATTTTAATAACAGCATATATTTTCATGGTGTATCCTGCTATAATGTCATCAATGCACACAAAAATCAAAATTCCTAAATGAAATTTTAAACTCCTTAAATGAAAACATTAAAAATTATTAGGGTCATTTTCTATTTTTAAAAATTTTAGCCAATACTTGCAGAGAATGGATAGAAAACCACCAAGACCTTCCTGAGATGCACATTTCCTGTATTTGCAAGATCCGTGCCAGACGGTATATGTTAAATCCCTACATTTATTTCAGCCCTATCAGAAAATAGGAACCACCGTATTACTGAAGCCATAATACAAGCTTCCTTCTTATCCCTTTCCCTCCCCGTTTTCCCATATCTATGTCTCCCCAAACCACCTCGGCCCCCACATCTCTCCAGTTTCGGTTCCTCCTCTAAACAACCCACAAGACTTGTAAGATTCCAAAATGCTTCCTCCTGCATCTCATAACAAGTCCCAAATGCTGGCAGACAACAACCCTGTGGAGTATTCTAAACAGTCCCTTACTCCTTGTGCTGGCTGTCTCCATCCTGCCTGGTTTTCTTTTTTTTTTTTTTCCTTTTTTTATTTTTGTTTTCAAACAGGGACACAGTTATTGGATTTATGTTTCTCTGTATTACAAATGATTAATGTACTGATGATTTCCACACACAATTCTTCATTATTTTGGAAGTGACATCTCAGTGGGCCTTTCTCCCAAGGCTTCTCAAACTGTGATGCAACCATATGCTTTATGCAAGTTTAACACTTTCTCTGCTGAATGTGACAGTTTTGCAAGCTTTTATACAGAATATAACCTATTTGGACTTTTAACTGCACCTGTACTGAATTTGTCCTGGCATCTGTTGCTCATTTCAGAATACCCACTGAGGTCACATATGAAACATTGGAGCAAAGGGCAAAGTCATACCATGTAGACTTTTAAGTATACCACCTCTTCTTGTTTTAGTTTTATATGTCTGAGCAGAGTAAATGACCACTTAGTGCAATAATGTGCCCCTTTAAAATATTCTGTACTCGAAGCACAACCAATCTGATTTAACAAGCTCTCCAAACACTGCTTTTAATGTCTCATATGCAAAAAGGAAAGTATTCAATGTATTTTTTTCCTCCAGTCCATAGCCATCATTTTCATTCGTACTCTTTTCCTTGAAGTGTATATCACCATGAAGTGTATGTGACCACTAACTTTTAAAATAACCTATGTACTTTTATTCACCTTATTTCTATGATGAGACCTCACAGCAAGGATGGAATAACAATATGGAAACTAACCATCTAATCCAACTGGACACATTTTATTGAAGTCTTATTACTTCCATGTGTAACAAGAAACTAAAGCCAACTGCAATCCCCAATTTTTGGCATTCTCAGTATGCATTATATCCAGGAAAAGAGAATTTCAATTTTTGTTTTCATTTTTACAGCACAGTGATATTGGACATATGGACTTAACTTGATCGTTTAGAGATCAAGATTTTTAACTGAATAAGAAAAACAAGGTCTTTATTATGCCTAAAGCAATACTATTCTTTAGAAAGTTGTAACGCTTTTTATTTTGATCTATTTTGCAGTATAATCTTTAAGGTACTCATATCAAAATTTTAGTATGGATGATAGAATCTTCAAGAATGGATATACAGAGTGATGAAAATATGGCTATAACACAGAGTCAAGTCGGTCAATTTATATGAAAGAAACACTGCATGGATAAATGCAATGGCAAAGAGTTATATTCAAATTTATTCTGAGGGAGCATATGTAATAGACCAATATTTCTTAAGATACAAAGCCCTGTTTCCTAAGAAATATGAATATAAAATTATGAGCAACTATAATAAAACAAATATTTTCTTTCAATATTGACAGAGATAAATAGCTCTTTACTAAAGCATTTTCAACTTTGTTTCCTAAACAAGTGATAATTGTCAGATATATCTCTGATATGAAAAACAACACCTCAAGAAGGATCAATCAGGTAAGTAGCTTTCTCAGTGGAGGTCTGAGGAGATTAAAAACTCATGTTGTAATTTTAGCAATATATTGGGCATCTCATGTTCTTCCCATGGTATTTACTGATAAGAGTTTCTTTTTTCAGACCACTTTTTTATCCAACACATATGCTTTCCTTCGTTATACGGTAGATTTTGACTTTGCTGCTCACCTTAGAATAGTTTTCTCCTTAAGTGCCGATAGTAACACAAGATGCTAGAAGACAGGCTCTTTTGGTTGAGTCTGTTTCACACTTTTGTGAGAATTTATGAAGAAAATTCATTTCCTACACTCAGAGCTGGCAGTACCTTACAATTTTATTATTCCTAGTTTAATCAGAGACTATATACAAAAGAAAAGAGGTCAAATGTTGATGACTTAGAAGGATGAAAAATCATGGAATCATAGAATGGTTTGGGTTGGAAGGGACCTTCATCTAGTTCCAAACCCCTGCCATGGGACATCTTCAACTAGACCAGGTTGCTCAGAGCTCCTCCATTCAACATGGCCTTGAAAACTTGCAGGGATGGGGCAGCCACAGTTTCTCTGGGCAGCCTGTTATAGTGCCTCACCACCTTCACAGTAAAGAATTTCTTCCATATATTAACCTAAATTTCCCTTCTTCCAGTTGGAATCCATGACTCTGTTTCTTACCACTACAGTTCCTGATGAAGAGTCATTTTCCAGCTTCCTTGTAAGCTCCCTTCAGATACTGGAGGGCTGCTATGAGGTCTCCATAAAATCAAATATTTGGTTCTTAATGGAGAAAACATTTTGGTAGAAAAAATGAATTTACCTTAATATAATTGCATTAAAATTAGTACAACTACTCTTTAAAAGAAACTGTACCACAAATGTAAAGAAATACACTATTCTGATTCCTTCTGCACATTTAATTCAGAATTACACTTCCAGGACTAATAACTCTATTCCTTCCTATAAAAAGGCTAATTACCAAGCTTTAAATATTGCCTACATGGTTTATACTTTGTGAATTTTACAATCCCATTTCTCTCTAGTCCTATAATTTAACTATCCTAGGATAATCAAGAAAGAGTAATCAGATAGTGATGGACACACTTAATTTAGATGTTTCTACAAACCAGTACCACTGATGCGCACAGGAAAGAAATCAAGTTAAGGGGAAAATTTCCATGCAGGTACAGGTATAAAACACATCAGAAAGCTCAAAAGGACTTCCAAAACCTAATGCTCAAGACACAACTGATACTGATGAACATCTCAGCCTTTCCAAGCTGTTCTGTGCATACAAGCTCAACACGTGCATGAGCATCACCACAAACACACATGAACAGCTTCTGCAGACTTCTCTTCTAATGAGGTCTCTTGAACACTGTGTGTCACACTGAGTTTGAATGTACTGGACCTGAGTGCTTTTTCTGTGTCTGATTTCAACATTCCTAGAATGTATTTCTAAGAAGCTCAAGGGATAAGCATATGTGAAAAATAAAAAAGAACAATAAAGCCAGACTATACATGAAGATTTTTCCCCTGCATCTGACAGTGCCCATTCTCCCTGCTTCCCAGTGGAAGTTAAATTTCTAGCTTAGCAGAC
This sequence comes from Struthidea cinerea, assembly GCA_013397865.1. Classification (NCBI taxonomy): domain Eukaryota; kingdom Metazoa; phylum Chordata; class Aves; order Passeriformes; family Corcoracidae; genus Struthidea; species Struthidea cinerea. The sequence goes on along the minus strand of VZTI01004934.1, from coordinate 1,721,395 downwards.
ACTATGCACAGTGCCTGGTAGGTACATGAATTCTCAGATGTTCAGATAAATTAAGGCAAGCATCCACAAAACTGCAAAAGAAAATAACTTTAAAAAAAAAATAAAAACTCAACTTTTAATTTAGTGTTAAGTATTTCTTCTACAGGCAAACATATTCAGTCATGCAGAACACTTAAAAACAAATAACCCATGTACCTGAACTGTGGAACTGATTTCAGATGCAAATCCTCCTGTCAAGGGAGCCTCATGGCTAATCAGCAACCGCCCAGTCTTTGCCACTGACTGAAAAGGAAAGACAAATGCCCAAAATGTCATCAAATTACAGCTCTTGTGATTTCTTACTTGTACTAATTGTGGAATATATGAAATATGTGACTTTGTTAGCAGTGTTAGAATGTAGCTACTTTTTCCCTCTTGCATTTCCAGTCAACGATAAATTATCCTAAAATACTAAATTGAGTCATTAATAGGATGTTTTTATACTTACTATAAAAGTATTCACATTTTTCACTCCATTTTAAGCAACTATCAAGAATAAATTTGAATCCATTTTATATGAATTTACTCTATCAATGCAAACTGTAACATTTCTGAAATAGAATAAGGATTTTAACAAGTAAAATTTTAGCCAGTAAAAATTTGAATCCTCAAAATACTAAAAGACACACACATAAAGAAATCCTTCACTCATATCTCTGTACAAACAGATCCTATGTAAAGTCATGGATCATTGCTATTCAGAAAGTAGAATTGCTAAATAAAAACTTCAGCAAGAGAACATGTGGATTAGTGCTGCATATTCAAATTTTACATGGCAATAAGAAGTACCATTTTCTAATTTTAGATTTCAATGTTTGTGCAGTTTTATGTGATCTACTTCACAGATAAATAAATAGCATAATAGATATAGATGATCTAAGCATCTTTGATCAAAAAACCAGAACTGTGTTCATTGTGAAACATAACAATGAAAGCAAAATATTTTTAATCTGATGGGAAATATAAAGCTTCACCACAATAAATATATAGATGTTTATTGTAACTATGCTAAATTGCCTGAACCGAACCGATCAAATACCATTAGTCACAAATATAGCAGCAAAGCGTCAGCTTCCATAGTACACATTTTAAATCTATTATAATAAAAAGGCTCATAAAAAAGTCTCATAAACTTCTAGATATGCACATCAGAAAAAAACATCAGATCATTGTGTATGTTAATCTTTCAAGAACAGCTACAGTCTGACATTTAAGATAAGTACTGCTGGTCTACCATTAGGCATCAAGTGGAAGAGCCCAAAGACAGCGCTTGCTATCAGATCATACCTTCTGAACACTGTGATCTTCAGTTTAATGTCTACACCAGCACATTCCCCACTCAGACAGCTCCATGTAATCTACATAATAGGATACATAAAGGCAATGCCCCAATTATGCAGCTTTCTCTCTGATTCAAGTATTTTTCTAACTCTTTTGCTTTTCTAGCAATGACTCAATCAGTGGTTCTAAACAGCTCATCCACAGATGTACTGGCAACTCACAGGCTACAAACATGTTCCATATATTGTACTATGAAGTGATTTGAAAATACACAGAGCTAAACAAAACACAAAAAGTAATTTCGGCAGTTGGAAAGTAATTCAGTTACATAGGCTGATTTCCTGGGTTTTTTTCCAGCACTGGAAACTCGTATCTAAAGAAACAGAGGCATTAACTGCACTATAAATCTGTCCAGTACATCAAAATAACAGTTCAATGAACAATATGTATACTCCAGTTTTAAGCTGGTATGATAAAACTGATATAATCAGGTACAAGTGGCTACAGTAAAACTGATACAACTAATAAGTGTTAAAGTTCAGTTTGGTTGTTAGGGTTTTTTCAAATCCTCTTTATTTAAAAAAAAAATTCTTTTGCATATCCTTGTTCTGAGAGGTTCACATTTTGATACAGTACAAGCTATCATTAAAGTTACCGATTCCATTTCTCAGAATATAATAGAGTATATCAAACACTGTCAAAAAGCATAAAGGAAAATTCACATGGGGTCAGACCATGAATCTGTCAGTCCAGTAAATTATCTCCCCAAAGAGATAATTTAATGTTTAGGCAAGAATAATAAAATGACTTTTAATGCATTCCTTCACTATGTCTCAGCCCCCAATTATTTTCACATTACCAGTTTCCTGAATGCAATATGGTCTTTTGTACTAAATAATAACTTTATTACATCTGTTCTCA